>JAMJEX010000022.1:1200000-1561630 GCA_024713705.1 Morchella sp. 2018-W38C | reverse complement strand
CTAACCCTAACTAACCCTAACTAACCCTAACTAACCCTAACTAACCCTAACTAACCCTAACTAGCCCTAACTAACCCTAACTAACCCTAACTAACCCTAACAGATGGAACTCCAACTAACCCTAACTAACCCTAGCTAACCCTAACCACCCAATATCCGGGCTGCGCCTACCTTGATCATGGATTATCACTCGATTTCCAATTTTGAATATAATGTATTCCGGTTCAATATGTATTCGCTGCATACAAGGACACCTAAGAGACTTATCAGCCTCTTCAACGTCCAATACAAGATATCTCATTGTCTCTACAGAAAATACAGATCTGGTCTCCATAACCCTAACCACCCAACATCCGGGCTGCGCCGACCTTGATCATGAATTATCACTCGATTTCCAATTTTAAATCTAGTGTATTCCGGTTTAATATGTATTTCCTACATACAAGAACACCTAAGAGACCCTTTGTCGCCTCTCAATGTCCAATACACTTTATCTCGCTGTCTCGGCGTAAAAATACATATCTGGTCTCCATAACCCTAACAACCCAACATCCGGGCTGCGCCGGCATAGATCATGGATTATCACTCGATTTCCAATTTATAATNCAACAGATTCGCTAAATGCAGATTTGCTGAATACAAGAGCAACCTTTATGCCCCCGCGACTCTCCCCGAGTATCGAATACACTTTATCCCGCTGTCTCTGTGTAAAAATACAGTCAGGGGTAAGTGAAATCCGAATTTTGTTGACCGACGGCGAGAAATCGACAGAGAGGGTTCAAAACAGCCAGAGGTTACAGAGAAAAGGTGTACAGTGTGGACTCTACCCGGAGAGTATAGAGGGGATCAAGATTCAGACACTGCTGAATTCAAGCTACATAATACGGACAATACGGTCAGGTTAAGACAATACGCCAAGACCTTAATACGACATGCAGATTGTCCTACCCTGACTGTATTTTTACTGAGAGACAGCGAGATGAAGTGTATTATGATTGATTAGGGTTAGTCGCACAGATCGGCGCTTGCACCCACGATCATGGGATGCGATCTGGGGATCTGTGCTTATGGAGGTGATTATTTGGCAGGGCAGGCTGGATTCCACACTCCCCGACACCGCAGCTCAACATTTGCGGTGGTTTCTCTCAGTGCGCAAGATAGGTATTTCTCCCCACCGATCCACGGCCACACTACGTGAACCCTAACTGACCCCAACCAGCGTACAGTTAGGCCTGAACAGTGTCTAATTGAGACGGTAGGCTCCACGGCAGATATGGCCACCCTACTTTTGACATCCAGAGCTCCCATTACACGCCAGACGAGAGACCGTTCGGCAAGGCCAGATCCGTGATATACTACCAAGGCCGAGACGGTAAGCCCAAGAAGGTTATCATTTCGCTGCCCTCGGCCGCGATTGTGAACGCCTCAGAATTGGCCGCGGGTTCAACAAGATAGCGATACGCCAGCCAGATGATATATATCCTCACCATCTGTCGAAATCAAAATATAACAAATGTATCCCATCGAGCTATCCCAATTTGGAGGGTACCATGGGAAAGGTCCCATCGAACCGATCCCGATGTCATCCTCGATAGGCCCCGCGCCGAAACTCGATTTAATTATTTTCTCGGATTTACACAGGGTGGTGAGTGATTTTCCATGATCGAATCCATGTGTTCGTGGGAAAGTGATCTACAGATGTTCTTTGCCGCCGTATGCTCAAACCACGACCAATTGAGGTCAAAGGCGGGCCAGAATGACCGGAGAAACCGTCCCGTGGTCCACACGCATCTCGACCAGGACGGTACGGTCCCATTGGGTCGTCATTTGGCCAGGAACACCTAGAACCGCACCAAAGTCTCGTGAGAATGGGTATGGCAGCGGCCCATCCCATCCCCCCTTTACCAAGGGGCCGTATCCAAGAGACAGTACGGTCAGGGCCTAGACGAATACGCCAAGACCTCATGGGAGGTTACCCTACCCACCGTCGGGTAGGTCCCGGTAATTTCGACGCAAACACCCCTGTACCCATGCCTTTGATGGTGGCAATGGATCCGTTGGGTCCTGTTTAGACCCCAGCCAGAGTATCCGGATTAGGGCAACGGTCGTCAGACTCTCAAAATCCTGACCGCAATGTCCAGATTTTAATACCCAATACGATTCATGGTCATGGATTCTCACCAGATGGATGGTGGACAAGATCTCAGATTTGCCTCAGACGCAGGCGGATGAAGGAGCGAGAGAGTGGACCGTGTCCACTGTATCCGTAGAGGATAGAGAGGATGCAGATCCAGACACTGGCAGGACCGAATTGTGATACAATACAGTAAGGGGTAGTTGAAATCCGAATTTTGTTAGCCGAGGGTGAGAAACGGACCGAGATGGTTCGACCCCTAACTAAGATTACATCCACCGTACCCGGAGAGGATAGAAAGGATCAAGATTCAGACGCTGCCCAAATTCAAGTTGCTACAAAAAACGGACAATACGGTCAGGGTTAGGACAATACGCCAAGACCTCTTGGGAGGTTACCCTACCCACCGTCGGGTGGGTCCTGTTTAGACCCCAGCCAGAGTATCCGGGATTGTTGGCAACGGTCGCAGACTCCTCAAAATCCTGAGCGCAAATGTCCAAATGGAACTCCAACTAACCCTAACTAACCCTAGCTAACCCTAACCACCCAATATCCGGGCTGCGCCTACCTTGATCATGGATTATCACTCGATTTCCAATTTTGAATATAATGTATTCCGGTTCAATATGTATTCGCTGCATACAAGGACACCTAAGAGACCCTTATCAGTCTCTTCAATGTCCAATACAGTATATCTCATTGCCTCTACAGAAAAATACAGATCTGGCCTCCATAACCCTAACCACCTTAACATCCCATAGGCCGACCTTGATCATGAATTATCACTCGATTTCCAATTTTAAATCTAGTGTATTCCGGTTTAATATGTATTTCCTACATACAAGAACACCTAAGAGACCCTTGTCAGTCTCCTCAATGTCCAATACACTTTATCTCGCTGTCTCGGCGTAAAAATACATATCTGGTCTCCATAACCCTAACAACCCAACATCCGGGCTGCGCCGGCATAGATCATGGATTATCACTCGATTTCCAATTTATAATCCAGCGTATTCCGGCTAAATGTGTATTTGCTGAATACAAGAGCAACCTTTATGCCCCCGCGACTCTCCCCGAGTATCGAATACACTTTATCCCGCTTGTCTGCAGAAAAATACAGTCAGGGGTAAGTGAAATCCGAATTTTGTTGACCGACGGCGAGAAATCGACAGAGAGGGTTCAAAACAGCCAGAGGTTACAGAGAAAAGGTGTACAGTGTGGACTCTACCCGGAGAGTATAGAGGGGATCAAGATTCAGACACGGCTGAATTCAAGTTGCTACACAATACGGACAATACGGTCAGGGTTAAGACAATACGCCAAGACCTGGAATACGTATTGGCGTATTGTCCTACCCCTGACTGTATTTTTACTGAGAGACAGCGAGATGAAGTGTATTATGAGTTAAAAAAGACAGATCGGCTGCTTGCACCCACCGATCCGCGGGATGCTGATTCGTGATCTGCATTATGGAGGTGATTATTTGGCAGGGCAGGCTGATTCCGTCCACCTCTCGACAATCGCAGCTCAACATTTGCGCAGGTTTCTCTCAGTGCTGAGATAGTATTTCCTCCCCACCGATCCACGGCCACACTACGCTAACCCTAACTGACCCCAACCAACAGACAGTTAGGCTGAACAGTGTCTAATTGAGACGGTAGGCTCCACGGCAGATATGGCCACCCTACTTTTGACATCCAGAGCTCCCATTACACGCCTACACCGACAAATGGAGACTGCCTGAGGCATGAGATCCGTGATATACTTGCCGAGACGGTAAGCCCAAGAAGGTTATTCATTCGGCTGCCCTCGGCCGTGATTGTTAACGTCTCAGGAATTGGCCGGCGCGGTTCAACAGTATAGCGATATGCCAGCAGATGCATATATATCCTCACCATCTGTCGAAATCAAAATATAACAAATGTATCCCATCGAGCTATCCCACTTTGAAGGGTACCATGGGAAAGGTCCCATCGAACCGATCCCGATGGCATCCTCGGATAGGGCCCTGCGTCGAAACTCGATTTAATTATTTTCTCGGATTTACACAGGGTGGTGAGTGATTTTCCATGATCGAACTATGTGTTCGTGGGAAAGTGATCTGTGCATGTTCTTTACCAGATGCTCAAACCACGACCAATTGAGGTCAAAGGCGGCCAGAATGACCGGGAAACCGTCCCGCGGGTCCACACGCATCTCGACCAGGACGGTACGGTCGCATTGGGTCGTCATTTGGCCAGGAACACCTAGAACCGCACCAAAGTCTCGTGAGAATGGGTATGGCAGCGGCCCATCCCATCCCCCCTTTACCAAGGGACCGTATCCAAGAGACAGTACGGTCAGGTTTAAGACGAATACGCCAAGACCTCATGGGAGGTTACCCTACCCACCGTCGGGTAGGTCCCGGTAATTTCGACGCAAACACCCCTGTACCCATGCCTTTGATGGTGGCAATGGATCCGTTGGGTCCTGTTTAGACCCCAGCCAGAGTATCCGGGATTGTGGGGCAACGGTCGTCGCACTCCCTCAAAATCCTGACCGCAAATGTCCAGATGGAACCCTAACTAACCCTAACTAACCCTAACTAACCCTACCTAACCCTAACGTAGCTTCCAACCTTTCCTTTGCCGTCTTGTATAATGGAATGTAAGGGTTGACTGTGTGTATCTCTTGTCAACCGTTCCAAAACCGCAATATCTAGAGTTGATGTCCCTGCCGCATCATTTGTGCAGCAGAAATGGGTCATGATATATAACTCGAGCAAAAGCGATATCTTTTGCTGCTGCAGTCAGGGGCCCTTGAAGGTGGTATGGTTCTCATGGATTTGGAAGCATGTAGCCCCCAGTTGACGGTCGATGCAGCGCATGAGTTGTCAATAACTCCCCATATGGGAGCATTTTCCAGAGACAGAGTTGTCAAATACGTCCCATACGAGAGGATTCGCAGAGGCAATGACCTGCACCTGGCTGTCATACGGGAGCATTTTGCAAAGGCAGAGTTGTGAAATACACCCGTACAGGACTCTTCGCAGAGATATCTGGCTGTCATATGGTAGCATTATGCAGAGTCAGCGAGGTAAATTCCTCCCCGTACGGGAGCATTTTGCAGAGGCATACTTGTCAAATACCTCCCTTACATGAGGATTTTGCAGAGTCAGCCGGTCAAATGCCTCCCGTACGGAAGTATTTTACAGGGGCAACAAGGTCAAAGATCTCCCGTACGGAAGGATTTGTACAGTCAACTGCCTAAACTTGGCTGTCGTACGGGATCATTTTGCACAGGCAGAGTTCTCAAATATTACCCGTACAGTGAGATTTGCAGAGGCAGCGTTGTCAAATGGCTCGTGACGTGGATTTGTAGAGAGTCAACCACCTGTAGAAGGCTGTTGTACGGGCAGTTGTGGAGGAGCATTCCTGCTTACAGAGTGATTTTGCCACATTTGAGAATTTTAGTCATAAAATCTAGCTTTAACCCAAACCCCACACCACCTAGAACGGGTATAATTTTGCGGTATCTGGGGTACCATCCAAGACAGCGGTCTCACGATTTGTTAATAATGAAGAAACATTGATAAGACAAGGAGTTGAACCAACAATACTTGCACCAACAAGACGATAGTGAAACAATTGAGCTATCATGAGATACTTTCCCACTCTGGACAATCGACTTCAAATTTCACAATATAGTGACTACGTATTTTCCCGCATTCGACGCTGCCTGTTTTAACCGCTGTCTTAAATCATTTTCCTGCCTGCTATTGTTCCATGAGCTCACTCCTGTGTAGCTGCTGAGTACTCCAGGGGGCTGTGTATCCTTCCGCCAGTTGTGCTTCACCATAAACCGCATGCTGCCTCACCTCCTGCCCACCGAGCCTGGCCTCCAGACCTCTGACTTGCTCACCGGCCTGCTGAACTACCAGATGAGTTGGTAGATGTCCGTCCTTTCGCCCAATGTGCTGGGAGTGCAGTATTCACTGCTTTGTAGCTCTGCATTTTGTCCACTATTCATTGACTAGTACGTGCAGAATTTGGAGCTGTGGGGTGCCAATATGGTGCAGTAATGGGTACCTGGTAGGTGTCGACTTGGTGCATGGAGCAGCAGAGGAGTAATTGTCAACATACTGGGAATTTTACAACTCAAGCGGGGTCAATGTACTGTTATTTTACTAGGTATTTGACGCCTTCAGCGGCGTCAACCTGAATATACTGGTTACTTGGTACCTCCACCGGTATCAGTATAATGGCACCTACCCCGGCGTCAGGGTAGGCTTCAATATACTGCTAATTTGACGACTTCAGCGGCATCAATATGTTGGTTGTTTGGTGATGGTTGTGGTCGGGGTAACATGGTCATGGTGGTGGTGATGGTAGCTTGGTCGTGGTGGTTGTTGTGGTGCTGACCCCTGGTGGTCGCGCTGGTGGCAGAGATGTCATGCTGGTGACAACGTTCTGGTGGTGGTGGTGACAGTAGCTTGGTCACGGTTGTCGTGGTGGTGGTGGTGGTAACAGCTGGTGGTAGAGTGGTGGTGACAGCTTGGTAATGGTTGTGTTTGTGGTGGTGACAGGGTGGCCTTGCTAGTGTTAGTACTTGGGGTGCTGGTTGTGGTGGTGGTGGGTGTCGTGGCTACCCAATGATCTCCCTGCTGGTTACCTGCTGAGCTAACTGCTTGCTGAGCTCCCCTTGAGCTGTGTACCCGCTGAGTTCCACGTTGAGCTGACTGTCTGATGAGCTCCCGGTTGAGCTGCATGCCCGTTGAGGTCGGCGCTGAGATGGCCGCCCTCTTACCCGCTGAGCTGTCTTGCTGACCTCTTCTCTGCTTAGTGTTCATTTATAGTAATATTAGCTGCCTGTGGGGTGTCCATATGCTGTAGTATTCGCTGCCTGTACAGTATATAAATTTAGCAGGAGTCAGTGACTGACAGCCGCAGTATTTACTGCCTGAGGGCGTTGCGTAAGAGTGGAAGTATTTCCTGCATAAGGGGTGCAGTATTCGGTGCTTAGGGGTCTCCATATGGTGCAAGATTTCGTGTCCGGTAGCTGCAGTATTCGCTGTCTGAGGTTACTGTATTCGCTCCCTGTTGGTGTCGATATGGCAGTATTTGCTGCCTTTGATTCTCCACGCAGCAGGATTCACTGTGTAGGGGTGTTCATACCGCTGTATTCGCTACCTAGTGACTATATGCAGCAGTTTTCGCCAGGTGGAGGATGTCCATATAGTGTAGTATCCCATTCCTGGGGGTGCAGGATTCGCGACTGAGGGCTGCAGATTTGATGCACCATGCGGTATTCGCCACGCCGTTGACATGGACGAGTATTCCCTGCCTGGGATTGAACATATTTCCTGAATGAGGGGTGCTTTATTCGCTGCCTGGTAGATGCCGTACTCACTGCATGGGAGTCTGCATATCGTGTAGTATTCGCTGCTTTGGGGACGTCCATTTAGTGCAGTATTCATTAACTGGTGGTTGCCTTATTCGCTGACTAAGAGTCTCTCTATGGCGCTGTATTTCCTGTCTATTGGTCTCTACATGGTGTTATATTCGCTGCCCAGCGGTGTCCATATGCTGCACTATTCGCTGCCTGGGGGGTGCCCATATGCCGCAGTATTCGCTGCCAGGTGTCCAAAATGGTGCCACAAGAATAGCGTCAGTATATCGCCAAGTGACTGCATGGTTCCGAGCATCCAGAGGCGTCAGTATACCATCAGTTTACTGGAAATTTGACGCCTGCGGCGGCGTCACTATACCGACAATTTGGTGCATGCAGTGGTGTCAGCAGCTATGTCAGCAGCAGCATCAATATACTGAGGTACATACCTGCCGCTATGTCAGTATGGTGGTGGTTGTAGTAGCCTGGTAATGTTGGTAGTAGGTGTCCATTTGGTGCACTATTCGCTGACTGGGGGGTGCTGTATTTGATGACTAGGGCTGCGGTATTCGATGCCTAGGTGTGACGTATTCGCTGCCTGAGGGGTGTCCATATGCTGCAGCATTGACTGTCTGAGGATGCCAGTTCAGTATTACGTCACATGCTCCTGGTCATACCAGACAACAAAGTTTGCCCTTTCAAGCTAGTATGAGGGAAGGTAAGGGGGGTGATATAAGATAAATTACCAAATACGTGAATTCTAACCACTTGTGTGACCGGCTGTTCTTACGGATGAATGCGGTACTTCAAAGGAACGTTTATTGTGAAAAGTTCAGAGTATCGGTGGGTCTTTAATCTTTAGAACATTGTAGTCATATCCAAATTTCGAACGTTTCTCTGCATTTAGATTCAGTTTGAACAGAATTGAGCAACCGATAATTACATCAACAATATCAGAGAAGTAGCAGCGTTAATGAATTATTATTTTCAAAGTTCAAAGTTAACAAATCAATATGAATTGAATAATGGAGTGGAATTTACTATTCGAAACAGGGAGCAAAAAAAGGTTCAGAGAACCATGGCGTTTTCCTGTAGTAAAAGCTAATAGTGGTAGCTCAACCGGTTCCTATATAATATATGCTATCTCGGATTTCACCAACTAATTGACGTGTTCTATGAATCAATACATATATGGATGAATATCTCACTCATGTATCGATACCATTCAAAGTTATTCATGATTTGTTGGCTAGAGTAAACCATAAGCGCTTTAAAAGTGTATGCGAGTTTTAGAAACGATGAGTCGGTAACAGACTTGTATAGCGAACAGAAATATATTTGGTAGCTTAAAGTATGAACTTGAAGAGATCTCTCCCGGTGAGTTGAAACTGTTCCATAGATGTCAATTCAGAGAATTGAAGTTCGCCAAAAGGGTTAGGTTATAGTTGCACGTTCAATAAATGATATGAAAGTTTGAAAGGTTTTAGTTGAAACAGCTTGCAACAGTTTGTGACTGCTTGCGATCACTCAATAAAGACACCATTCTCGGATGCCAAAATCTCATTTTACCATTTGTTATTAATTTTTATAAAAATACTATACTTTTAAGCGTTTTGAAAATTAATCTCACATTGAAAGGAAAGAATTCAATCATTCACGTTAACGTTACTTCTAGGGAAGCTTGAGTAACTTGCATGAAACTTGAGCTATAATTTATGTCATGAAATTTAATAATAACAAATACTGGTATGTAGAGAAATATTGAAATGTTTACCAATAAAATTATCACAGTTTTTCTGACTCAACCAATAACATTTATAATTTCTTTCGTTAATATCAATTTTGTTACAACAAAGACTTCCATCAATAACAAATTCAAAGTACTTTTTCACTTGATTCAAACAATAAAAGGTTCAATACAGGAAATCTTCCTATAACATTCTAATAACCAGAGATATCATGACAGCTAATACATCTCCAGTGATGATCTTAATAATATCATTTCTGTCCAATACTGTTATATGGGTCGAATTCGGATCTTCGACAGAAAGTGATAAATCACTCAGAGATAGTAAAGTACCGTCACTGTTATCCATGACTCCAATTGGATTATTTTCCATTACGGACCGAACGAACTCCTCATCACCATAAGCACCGTAGAGAATCTCGGTTGCTTTCCTAGCACACTGATTGATTACCGGTGAAAGCGATGAAAGATTTTTGATAAAGAATTTCCAGTGCGTCATTGATATCGAGACAAGTTTGTCATCAGGAACGAGAAGAGACAGTAATAAAGGCAGAGTATACTCGGAGTATATGTCGGTGTTTGCCTGGCTTAGACGATACCATTTTTCTTGAATTTCAAGTATTCTCTCCAATTGACGACTTGAAGGTATCAAGGGATCGCCAGGTATTACTTTATGCATCAAGTTGACAATATGTTCACATATGCCTGAGCTGACAATAGGAAACACTCTGTCATAATCCTCCCTGGTGATATTCGGGGTATTATCAATGACATACTGCATCTCACTGCAAACGATCTCCCGAAACGTATAGTAGAGTAGTATTCCACAACGACGTCTCATGAAAGGCCCACCAATCGTCAATCCATAATCTGGATCCCGTGTATAAAACCACAAACACTCAATACAAGTCTCCAACGAATTGACAATTTCCATATCATTATAGATATCCGGGATATTCGCAAAAATAATATTATTATCCAATAGAAGCTGGGGTAATTGTTGAACTTCCAATACAGCGGTTGTTAAAGTTCGTACGTCTTCCGGTCGAATAGATTCTTTCAAAATGGTGAGAAGCAGACACCAATCATGTACGTTTATTGGGTCCCCGGGATAGGCACGATTATATTGTGCTCTGAGATCATAATGTGATAACATTCCGACTATCGCCCACTGTTTTCTGGAGGTTTCAATATTTTCGTAGTCTACCATTTTATCTGTTACAACTAAACCTTAGCATTATACTCAATATTATTCATATAATAGTATGGCAACAAACCTTTGAGATACAGAATTTAACGATTTAGACGACTTTGGGTTGCAAATGCAGCGTTGATATATGGGGCTTTGAGGCTCTATATATAGATTCGGTTAAACGATTTTCCTATTTTACACTATTTTTATATAAGTTTTCCACCTTTTAGCCCGTTATCCCAAATCAGAAAATGTCATGCTCGGGATTGTACACAAAGATTTGAAAGATTTATACCATTGAACTATAGTCCTGGAATTTCATACCAATAACGAAAAAAAATAAAATGTAATCGTAAATTCTTCACAAGTACTCGATGGTATACTGGAGGAACACAAAAATAATATTGCTAATTTTATTTTTCGAGGTAAATTAATACACATTGGCTTTTGTTTAAGTTGATTTGTGATCTTTCAATCTCACAAATCACAAGTGCCAGTTGTCAAACGTTACAAATAGTGAACGTACAACTCTTCACAAAACATAAATTGAAACTGATTTACAATTAAACTCGCAGTGTTCAATCACAAACTTACAGAATATCTCTTCACTTATCAATTTGGCTACAAACGGTAAGAACGTTATATGCTGATGGATGTCAATGTGTTCTTGAAATAAATTTCAACTCTCCCGCAGGCTATTTTCAAACAAATTATAAAAGTTATCAAAATACCATCAATAAATCCGCCGAGAATAAAAAAGTACGGATGGAGATTATATTGAGTATAATTGCTCCTACCGATTTTTAAGGTGATTTATATCCATGGTTCTGTGTTATATTATAGCATTATGGTTGACCGGAATATCGGTATCGACTCATATAATGGAAAAGATTGGCAGGACAGTCACAGTGGGAGATCCCTATCCTTACTATTTTATGGTTTCGTCTGGTATGATATACAAAGCTGAGCCGTCAACGGTATCAAATGGCCTCAACTGGTATGATATACCAGGAGGAGCCATCAATTACATTTCATGGCTCCGCCTAGTATGATATACTAGGCGGAGCCATCAACTGGACTTGAAGGCTTCACCTAGTATGATATACTAGGCGAAGCCATAAGACTTAGAAGAATGCTGCTGCTAAAATAAAATAAATCTTTTCAAAATAAAGCAATGGCGATAACTACAAGTAGCATAACCATTTTGTTTCCATTCAGAAAATTGAATATTGAGACTCATCTACGGAACTCAAAATGGAATTCAAGTTGAAATATCACTCAAACGTCAGATTATAGTAAACACTATCGGATACTATGATTAACAACTCCTTCATGAGAAATGAATAAATGCTAGGGCAAACATTCATTGTATATAAGAGGCGTTGATACCCCATACGATTTGTGGGAGGACGATCAATTCTGTGGGGGATTTTTTTACTTGGTTAATTTTTGCATCTAACTGAATAAGTAAGTATTGATCTTCATGTTTCTGTTTAAATCTAACGTTGAAATATTACAATCTTACATTATCTGTTTCAGATAGGATATAACTGAGAACGAACATTCAAGTCTGTTTGGCACAATCATGGATCCTTTTCAGGTGATCAGCACGAACCGTAACCACTGGGCAGATACCAACTGGATCAGACAATATGATTATTATCAACAAAACATTTTACCAAATAATCAGTCACAAGTTTCCTTAGACAAGTGGTGTTTTTTTCTCACAATTCTGCGTGTTTCGACAAATCAATCGTATCTCTCAAATCTACCAATATCACTCTATCATTTGCAACAGTTAATCGATCCATTTGCATTGAACACAACACATATCCTACTCGAAAATATTCCAAACGTATATGACAATGATGAATACAAGTCGCATGTTGAAAAATGCATAGAAACTCTTTGGTACTGTACAAGGAATTACGAATCTGGTTCCATCATTATTTCTCTTTTTGTGAAGAGATATTGTGGTATGATATTGTGCCAACAAGTGAAATGGTTGGTTGCATACGAAGTGCGACACATCATTAGGATACTTGAGAGACTAAACCGGGATCAATATTTTTTTGTTTTGGAACTTGCAACGGAATCAATTCACCATCACATTCTGCAAACATATGACCTCGCCGTACCTGGAGACCCACTCCGTTTGAATATCAGGCAATTCCAAGTTCTGCTTAATGCAAACTCTCACTGGTTACGCTTATCGGATAAGTATTTCGACGATATACATCAATACGCTCTCCCAATGTTGTTCGCTCTCACAACTCCTACCTTTGATCTGGCACAGTTTTCTGAGAATGAATGGGAGACATGTATCACCTTGATTCCAGAGTTGCATCCTGAACTGTGGAGAATTGCAAGACAGGTCACTCGGATCTTGAAAAAATAATATCACAGATTTCACCTCTATTGAACTTAATACGGTAGACAATTTGCGTGTGTTCAATACAGCCTCAGAGAGAGATTTTTCCTATTTGAATTTACAAAATTTAAGCATATCCACACGCGACCCATTTTCCTCACTAATAACACCTGTACCACTTCACCAAAATGGAACACGTATCTCAGAAAAACTCTTATGTATTCTTATTTCAATAGCGATCAGAATGTTATGAAACATTCTTTTAACTTATTTTTATGGTACCTTTAAACCTTATTGATATATTTAATTTTTGCGCGAACTCAAATCACGCAATGTTTTGACGATTTAACGATTTCATGATAAAGAGTTTAGATAAAGAACTTATTTCTATCTCATTAGTTAGGGCATGCTGTAAGTCTGAATCACGATGCGCAAATCTTATACTCCACGAAACGTGGGTTGAGCAAAATACGAGAGTTAATTATTTATTTGTGCCTTATCTTAGTTAACTCTATTTGTAGCTTAATTTTCTGTATGACTATTACATTCTAATATTTGAGGACTGAGTTGTTGTATTTAATATACTCTTATTGGCGAATAAATTATTCAAAATATTTATTATAATAATCAGTGTGAGCATCATGTAAACAAATCGTAATACTATTTCATTTCCTATATAAACGTGAAGTAAAACAATCCTGATTCAAATTTTTGTTATTCATAACAGGTGACTATTTTTCCTACTGACTTCCGGGATCAAAAAAATAAGAATGAATTCCTTTTCCACCGAGAACATCTAAATTTATTCATCTGCGACAAACCAATTGAGTATATAATGAATCCTGATTCGAACCATAAGTTCGAAAAAAACTAGTAATTCAAAATCGAGGTATGCTAACTAATATTGTCAAGGAGGGAAAGTAAATCTGCCGCATTTTCGCCAGCCCAACCATCTTCGTATTCGTCTTCTTTAGCACAACCAATTTTATTTGCTTGTGAGCTTGATTGCATCTGCTCTTGTTTCTTTGGTACCCATATAACAACTTCAAACCCTGATTCCCGGGGCTTGGGAATTTCCATGGTGGTTCCCAAAATGCTGTTCTGATTCGCAACACGATTTTTGAAATTCAAGAATGGGTCAAGTGATGCTTGATCCTTGGGGCGTAATTTTGTTTTCAACGCTGTTGCCCGATTTTTCTCGCGTGTGATCCTCATTTGTTTTATTCTTGCGTCGCGCTCTCTCTCCCTGATAGCACGTTCTTCCAACACTCTCTCTCTTTCCATGCGCCTCAGTTCTTCATTTGAGAGTGGTTGAGTATTTTTTCGCATTCGTTGAAGATATTCACGATGTGCTGTATGACTTTTCATAGGCCTGTTTTGGGGTTTCATACTTCTTATATAGGTGGTTGGTGAACTAACGATATGATGATTCAGGCTTTCTTAAATTGAAATCTGTATGTACCAAGTTGAAGAGAATATTGATTTGAATATTTTTCACGAGATACTTCAAGAGTGGGGTGTTGCCCACTTTATATTCCATATCAATACTTGTGAATTTTTTCGCGGGTTCTTTACATAAATATGTAATTCTTATTGATATAAGAAATTTAATCAAAGGTTTGTTCCAACATGCATGGAAGTGTACATAAAATACGTATTAAATCTAGGATTGAAAGATTTGTTTAGTGTCGAACATTTTAATTCCGGCTTAAATTTCAGGTATGATATACCAGTCGAGCCATAATTTTGTTCCTTACCCGCTTGTACTGCTTTTGGTCCATTAGTACTGTGATATATTAGATTCAAAAGAATCATATCCTCAAACTTAGATATATATATCATCCGAGTCATTAATGTAATATATACCGACAGACTTACCAGTTCACTGGCAGGCGGTAGTACTGGCTGGTTTGCAATCAATTACAATTTTCGCTCAGATGGTACCTCCAAGGGCAGTTCCAAGGTAAATGACTGTGGTGACTGCAGTAATAATATATGCTCTCTCCAATATCAAACACGGTTTTCATTCTGATACACACTAACAGAGCTACGCCGCCTCGCGACTTTGAGTTATATCCCATAACGGAGCCCCCCCCCTTTATCCATACGTCTATAGTTATAGGTGATTATATGGTTTTGGGTTGTATGTCTCATATGCGCTTTTAGCCGTCAGCTCTGGTAAAAAACCAAGTTCTGGAGGTAATCTATTGTGTTGCCCGGTGACAGCTTCAATTGAACTCCAGTTTGACCTCCCCTGACTGCACTTTTTCCAGCTACAGTTCCCGCTACAGCCCCAGCTCCAGTAAAGAGCTTCAGTGCCGGCTCCGAAGAGAACTCCAATTCTAGGGTACAGTGTAGACTCAAAGCCGTTTTCCAATATACTAGTATGCCAGCCCCGATTTCAATACTCGTCCCCGATTGCCAGCTATAGTATATCGTGACTCCAATACCTACTACTAGTTGTAGTCCAACTCGTGACCGCGATATGCTCTTCCATCTCATTTCCCTATGGTAGGATTGAAGCATCTCCAGTGGTTAAGTAGTTTCACTTTCGCCTTGACCCTCTCATACCGACTTCTCATTCCCAATTACTGTGTATAAATTCTGTTATAGCGAGTCTTTTTTTGATCCGTTGATTATCAGCCATCCCAGTTCTGCCACTCACCAAAAGTATATCTTATATATCAAATGTGTTCTGAGTCTCTGGAGGGTCTCCCGACACTCAAAAATGGATTTTGACTCTCCTGAGACAACGGAGACAGATCAAATCTTGCCGATCGGCGCCCATTCCAGTGCAATATCTAGTACAGTCTCATTTCCAACGCCAGCTCTAATGCTAGATACCGTGTCAGCTCCAATATGAGCTCGTTACTTCTCAATTTAACACCCAAATTTAATGCCCCTGCCGGTGACAGCCCCAAGTCCCGCTACAGTGCAATATGCATATCCCAATAAATCCTAGCTCCAATGACCAAGAACGCTAGAATGTCTAATGCCGCTTCAGAATACTGAGGCACCGACTGTATTTTATAAGTTTTTCATTCGCCCTTTTACGGCCAGTTCTACAGCTATTTAAGGCATAGATGCCCAAATTTCAATATGGAAATTCATTTCCTTCCGTTAACTTTCAGTTCTCATCAGTATAAGCTTCAATACTGGCTCAAAAGCTCTCAAATACTGCCCCCTACAAGCGCTTCAATGTCCGCTTCTGCACCATCATATCTTAGTAAATAGTCATGCCAGCGTCAAATCCAATACCTACCTCTGATTCCAATTTAATGCCAGATCTCATATCGAATCTAAAATCCCCTACAATACATACATGCTCCAATCCTCACTGCCGGCTCCAGTGCTGGCTCTAATTACTGCCAAAAATAGTTCATCTTACTCCAGTATCATTTCCACCCACTGGCTTCCTCCACTTCATAGCTTCTCTACAACGGCGCAGTCTCTACTACCCCTCGTCTCACTCTCCCCTATTCTTATTCCTATTATCTTGTAATGTCTACTGACGCGTTTCCTCCCGAACCGTAGTTCCCTCGTCCCCTAACCAATGTATCTTCAGTTCCCAACATTCATGATTTTGTATATCAAATGAATAGTTTTATTCCTTAATGGATTATGGATCTCTTTCAATTTTGGATACAAGCCAATTATAAATCCTATTTACAGTATCAAAAATACGGACGGGATCACAACAGTATTCTCGTCAATACGCTAGGACTATGTCAAGAATCCTGTATTGTTACAGTACTATTCCTACAATGCTGATTTAATTCAGTTTTTGTTATTCTGTTCCGTAGTTCAATAATTACACACTTCCCTTGGCTCCGCAGGTTTGTATTAGAGATGACTCAGGTTAGGGAGTTCTGAAAACCGGGACAAATTTGATGTTTCGCTCTAGCTAACTCTACCCTTGCACCCATGTGCCAATCAGAGTGTTAGGAAATTGGAAAACGAAGTGATGGTACACTATAGATTATTACCATTCCAATGCCCGCTACGGTATATTACGGCCCAAATGTGACTTTTGGTCAAGTTTTTAATTTTAATTTTTGATTTCGGTGTGCTACTGTTCAGAAAGGATTTCTGTACCAGACACATAATGACTTATAGTTCTGAGTTCAATACTCCACTGGCAACCCACTCAACCTCCCCGGTCCATAAAATTTTCAATAGCTTGAATGGGTAATTGTGTTAAAAATATGTTGAATATATTATTTTTTGTATTATTTCGATTTCTATTTCAAGGTAACAAATGGTTGCACGAATGATAAATTACCAGGGCGTGCCAACTTGCGACCGTGCAGTATCGTTCCCTTTAGACTCTCTGTAGTATACTGATACGTTTAGTAGCCAATTAGTGTCACATTTGCTATTTTATGCCCAGTTGTTCCAACTATGTCGCACATATGCTTTAATTTACCTGTAACGGCAGAGATTAAATTCTTTGACGTTCATTATTAGGGATTTTTGACAACTCGAATTCCAGCTCCAATTTCGATCCCAGATCTGATGGGCTACTGCGATAGCACTAATTGTCCATTTTATCCCAGTTCTAATACCCACACGAAGATTAGCTGCCTGGGTGTGGAACCGGTTTCGTTTTGGAGTCAAAAGACAACTCCGCGCCTAGAATACGAAACGTGTTCATGTTTTATCGTCGGGCAAATATCTCCCTGTTCTGTGAGGCTTAGATGCATGTCATAACGCGTTTTTTGGTGCTGATAATTCTAATGACGCACAATTACGCCTGGTACGCCTGAATAGCCCGTAAGGCGCCAAGTTGAACCCAATGTTTTGCTGATGGCTACGTGAGTCTGGACGTGGCCTGTCCTCTTTGTGAGTAAAGACAGACTGACAAAATAAGTATTTTTGCTGATTTTCAAGCTCCAACCATCATTCCCCCTGATGCAACTTCCAAGAACCTTGGTATCACGCTCGCACTGCCTGCATTAATCCCTGTGTGTGTATTAATCTCCCATTTATTTAAAAGCCTGTACCGACACGGCTAAAGACAAATATTACATTATATTGACGTATTTCATGGCTCACAACTGCAGGCTCCTAATTGTGCAGTATTTTGACAGGACTGCAGGCACCGAGTAAATATATATCAATTAACGAACCCTGCACCTACTAATCACCGAATACAACTCGATATGGACAATTCCCACTGGCAAGTACTAAATTGTAACATACTTTCACTGAATACTTCACCATGGGATCAGCTACCCTTCATCAAATTGATACCAGCCAGTTAACTAATACTGAATGACGGGGACATATACAAAAGCAGGGAATCTACACAGCAAATACGGAAATATATTGAGACTTACCAGGAGACAAATACCCCAGTATATTGACCCCTCCGATGACACCGCTGAGGGCCTTATATGGACACCTACCAACCACCACTGGGTGATACTGCATCTAAAAGTCATCAAATACTGGACCATATGTATGCCCATCAGGCGGCCAAATTAAAGGGCCGGAAAGCACGCGGACAGAATTGCGCGAAGGGGGACATGCACCATACAGTTCAGCCGGAAGATGGGTCAGCAGCCAGTTGGTAGGTTAAGGGGCAGGAGGATTGACACCGGTAGGTTAGATAAGAGTTAGACAGTGGAAGAGCTGGTACTGAGCTCCGCAGTGAGTTCCCCGGGTATGCGGCTCAGAGTGCACTGAAATCTGCGTTGATATCAGCAGGCAGAACGGCAGAAATCTCAGCAGCGAGCGGAGCGGGCGGTGTGGCTGGCAGCGGGAAGCTTATCAGCCAAGCTCACGACCGAGAGAACCAGCTCACTGATTGTCCGAAGATAGGTAATCAGGTAATATTGAGTGTTCAGGAGACAGCTAAATAGGTGGGTAGTTTAGTTTGTATGTTAAATCGGTGGCAATCGGTGGCAATCGGTGTAATCGGTGGCGAGTGAAGCCTAAGCACAGTTCCCCGCCAGCCAAACAATACTAAAATACGCTGATAGTAGGCTATGACTGAAGTACTCAAGATACTGAAGACTGCTCAAGATATCAAGTATTTGCTCAAGATACTGAAGTACCTGCTCAGCAATTGATTTGAGTGGAAAAATATATTGGGATAGAGTAGTTGGTTCAGACTTCTCCTATCCGCAAGGCTTTTGGTTCGAGTTCCATGTTTTCTCGCTTCTCAGAGTTGGTAATATAACGAACGCTGCTTTGGTGCCCAATACTTTGTAAATGAAGTCTCATGCGCATTTCAGATATGAGTACAAGGAAAAACTTAGTCTTTTGTAAATTGAAATTTCAAACACGTAATCACAGTTACTGAGCATTTACGGGCAACAAAAAGAGCCTGGTAATGTGGAGACATATAAAACGACCCAGGTATAGTACTAGGACATTAGTTTTGGTGGATTACCCTTTTTATAGCGAAAGTAGCCATGTTGAGCTACCCAAAACAACCACCCAACCTCATCAAAGAAATTATAGCTCTTCAGAAATATCATAAGAATTATCTCAACTCGGAGCTTGGAGAATGCTAGAATTTTGAGTGTCGTTTTCAGTTGTCTTTACGCAAATTTGTGAAGTGATGGTTTGAGTGTTTCTAGTTTTGTATGGTGTTCCTATACATATTGTCCTTTGCAACGTCAACCAAATGTTACCAAAACATATGTACCCCAACTGTACTATCCTGGCAATATGCCGCCGGAAAACCGCCCTCGGGTTTTTTTTTTTTTTTTTTTTTTTTAACTTTTAAAATATAGGCTGCTAGGATAGGAAACACCAGTTACTCGATCATGGTACTTCACTATTCTTTTCTGATTGTTGAAATCTCGTTTTCTTTTCTGGGCCTTTTGATTGGCCTTGGGGCAACAAAAGCTTGCATTCTTAGAAGATTTCATTTTGGTAATTCCGTTTTGTGTCCTTGTGATAGCGCCATCGAGCAGCGTGTTGCTCTGCTGCAGGATACGATTAGCGGCGTTGGAGCTTGAGTTTGACTAGTTGATGGCCAAGATGATATAGCGTCGCGCATATATTGGTGATGCTAAAGCTGCCCGATTTTGATAAAACTCACCGCTAGGCCCAGATACGTAGTTGTGTAGATGGTCTCTGCAACGATGAGATAGCTGGACTGACAGAATCTGTCGACAGGACAGGGCTTTTGGACAACCTTCGTGCTTGAGGCTCTGGCCTTCCTATCTTGTAGAATATTATGAAAAACCTTTGTGATTACTGTCTTGAGATTTTGAGTTCCTTGATTCCCATCTCGTAGTATCACAGACCGCCCCCGGGTTAATGTTAGCGTGTATGGTTGCGGGTTTCAGTCCGCCCGACACGTAGGTGGTTGGTTAGGTAGTTAGTTAGCTATGATGCGAGACAGTTAGAAGCTTGAAGCTAGGAGCCAGGAGCCAGGTGCTGAGAGCTAGGATCTAGTAGCTACACTACCACCGCCACCACCAACACTACCATTACCCCGCTACCACACTACCTCCAACCAAATTTACTTCCGACTTGCTTTTCACGCCTTTAGCACTAACTGCGCTTCAGGAATCGAATACACTGACAGCATCTTGGTGGAAAACTGCCCCAGGGTTGAAAGTTAGCGTGTGTGGTTATGGTGTTCAGTTCGCTTGGGGGGACACCGGTCGTAGGATAACAGTAGTAGTTAGGACATAGGGTGTTAGAGGTTAGGAGATGGAGTTTTAGAGGTTTGGATGTAGGAGCACCACCACCACGACTCGACCACCACCACTTTTTCAGCGCGCTGCCACCACCATTATCATGTTCACCCTCAAATCCCTTTATTTGCTGCGCTGCAGGCAACGAATACACATTATATCGACAACACTGTAGGCACCGAATAGACAGTATATTGATACATCTTTTAGAAGCCAGCACATTTTTGTAACAATACGGAAGAGCGTTTCATGATTTGGACTGACAATTTTTCCCAGACGTATCAAATCCGCTGTCAGCGTATATTTCATATTGATCGGTTTCCATAAAAGCTACGGGCAAGGTTCCAACCAGTAAAGTGTGAAATTGTTGCTTCAATAGCTCTGGTATAGTTGGGAGAGGATGGTACGAAAATCAACTACTAGTATCTTGTGTTTCACGATTGTTTGAAGTTTCCATCATGGAATCTTTAACCAGTTGGATGGTACCAGAAAGGACGCTAACCTGTATCTACATTGAGTTTAACCTCCCAAATCTTGCGGAGATGAATACTGGTTCAGCAAATTAGTTCACACCAGAACTTAGAATAGCTCCAAATATTATCTCACTGTCCAAACTAGTATATTCAATTCTCCCAATAAGCACCGGCCAACGTCGGCCGCAATAACAATGCGGAGAATGTTGATGTCGATGTGGATTCTGCGAAGATAGTAGGCAGAGACGATGAAAACATGTCTAGGAACCCAGGGGCATATATACGGGAACTAAAGAGATTTTCCCTTATTGAACAAAAAAAGTTGTACTTACTACCTCGGAGTGATATTGGCAAAGTGAATTAGTCAAAGTACTGCAAACCTTCAATATAACCAGAGAGAATTTACGAAATGAATAGTCGTCTGTCAACTCCTAAGGCGAGGTCTCAATTTCTCCCAACTCTCCGTAGTATACTCGCATTTCAATGGGTAATTTGTTTCGCGTTATCCATCATAGTATAGATTATTTTTCTAAGATGTCCTATGAATGCCCAAATCATCCATGTTCTTGCCGTTGATTATCAGACCTCTCTGTACATTCAAAAGCTGGCTCTAGTGTCTGTCCCATTGATAGTTCAGGCTCAAATTCGAGGTTTCTTTGCGCTCTCGAGTTAGTGCGATCACTTGAAATTCATTCTGGGACATTGCCAGTCCCAGTGCCGGTGTCAGTAATGGTGCCGGTGACAGTCCAAGGTCCGATGCCAGTGCCGGTGCTAGTCTAGTACCAATTATAAATGCTACCCAACATTTAAGTAAATGCCCGCTTGTGTGCCGGTTTTTGTTACCCGTCGCAGCGTTAATTTCAAAGCTATCTCATGACAGTGACAGCTATAATTTTTTTTAGATAAAACACCGCTCGATTGGAACGTTTATGATTTAATAATCAATGTCAGATCAAGTTCCAGCTTAATACTTACTGCGATGCCAATCTTGATGCCCGCGTCTGTGCCACTGCCAGTGCCAGTACCAGTACAAGTGACAGTCAGCTGTAACTCGAGATAAAATACCTGCTCCATTCTGCCAGTGTGTTTTTTGGATCCCAGGTCAAGGGACTTGCATCTCTATGTTCAATAATTCTAGAGTTAGAGTAGGTTGCGCAGCGGATTGTAGGGTTGGAGGAAGGAGAACAAAATCTAGGCAGGAGAACGGCCACTATACAGTTAGTGTAATCATAATACAGAGATTAAAATTATTTGCAGTCGTCTTTCAAGACAGCAGCATGATGCAAAGCGAGAACACATAATTCAGCCAAGCAAGTGGTTGTAAACCAGGTTTAAGCGCCAATGTCATGAGCGATAAAGACTCAGTTCATTGTTCAATCAGATCTGTTGTTGCCTCAAAAGGCGACTGTATGGTAAATATAACATACTGAGCAGGAGATTTCCAGGTTTGAAGATGGCGTAGTAAAATCATCTTCATAACGACCCTGATTTTTTAAAGAAATCTATTTCTACTGAAGAGGCTATGTTGAGTCCATGATAGGGAAATGATTAGTTTGAAGAGGCCTTTATCGTTACAGCCGCTTTTTAGAAAATGCCGGGGTTTTAGAAAAGCTGTACCATTACACCAAATAGTCTCATGAAAATAGCCACATATTAAAAAGTTTAGTAGTAGCGGTCTCAATACTAGCAATTCTTCAACATACAGTTCGTGCTTAGAAGGATACACGCTAAAGGTGTATTTTCGTGTAAGGTTTAAGTAACAAATGCTCTACCAGTTGCATTGACTCTATCTGTAGTGAGTGATTCAGTTTTGAGTAAGTGTTCCCAATGACAGGAGAAGTCAAACAAGAGCTGATAAGGATAAGCGTAATCTAGTCATGTGCCTGATAGTAGTGTATAGATCCATACATCATGACCAGTGGGATAGTGATATATACATGTAGGTGAGATGACCTTATCTCTGTCATTCTAATGGTACTGTACTTATCTCGAGCGTATATTAGCGCAGTCAGAGAGCTAATTTCTTTCACTGGCTGGCGAGCAATGTTAAGTCAGACATTTTCAGCAAATCTTTCTTTCGATACTAGTATACTGTCCTGGATGAAAATGTTTTTTTTTTGGTATTACTATTGTTTTTTGAATAACAAATTAAATTGAGCCGGACAACCTTTGCAATTCGTAAAAATGCTGTATCAATAAGAGACTGCTAATACCCAAATAAAATCTTCTTTTCCCCTATCTATATCGGTAATTGTATTAATTGACTAAATAAAGCTAAATAAATTATATACAAAAAGTTTAACATATCCTTTAGCAAAAATCCGAGTAAGTGCCAATGGTGCTGATATCGGCTCAGAGTAAGTGATGCTGGCGGGGTGAGACCGGATATTGGCGAGTGATGGGAGGGGCGAGTGATGACGAGGGAGGGTGATAGTTTTGGCGAGTTATAAGGCCATCAAGCGATAATAATCGTGAGAGTTATGAGATCACTTGGTAGCATCTGTTGTGAGACAACTGGACGATCTCAATTTGACTGTACACCCATTTAGCTCAACCAAATCAAATCATAGTCAGGTTGTTTGAACGTATCCCTAGTCCCATTGCCAAATTAAATACCATCTTCAACTTTGAAGCGACTGATTCGATTTCTGATAATTCCAGCTCTTTTAATTTGACTTTCTACTTACCGCAATTTCTATTCATTTCACAGAAATACTGCTTCGACTTTGATTCAATTCCAAAATTCTCATTTTTCAGTACGTAATAAATAAGTGAAAATACCTGTACCCAGTTTAGATTGAATAAGATATTTATTTCCAAAACAGAACTATTTCATAGCTTCTCAATAAAAATTCTCATCACAATGATAAAGTCAATTTCAAAAACAATAGGTCAATAAAAGAACAACAAAACAATTCTGGCGTTAATTCATAAATCGTAGAAATATTCCCAATCCTTCCCATAGGTTTCCAATCTGAAATCCGCTGAATTCATTGAATTGAATCATGCTAGAAAGTCTTCTCCATATCACTCTCAGTGACTGAGAATAAATAGTCACTATCCCAATCCCCTTCACGGCCCATATTTTCCTCATTGACAGCTTCAGATTCATTTTCCTCTTCGACTGGACTATTGTTGTCACCGATATCAGAACATGGTACCTGAACAGCCGTTGCGCGCCTGACATCATCAATCAGGAAGTCTGGCATATTGACATCATGTACGTCTCTGTTCAAGTCCACAACAGAGCTTGGAATCATACCTGATATTACTTGTCAGTATTTATTCCAAATTTGTGCACTAACAGAACACCTACTTAAGTCCGGTCTATAAGCCGGAGTAGCACCTCCACCATCTGACATCCAAGACTCTTGAACGTCATAATTCTCCATCACGGCCTCCTCAGCCTCCACAGGTTCTGTCAAGATGATAGGTCGTCTGACTTCGACAGGAAATCCTCTGGAGCTTTTTGCTGCTGGTTCATTAGCATCATGAGTAACATTTACTCTTCGGTGGGATTTGAGTCGCTCGGATGCTCGGATCGGTGGGATGCCAGTTCTTACTACTGGTCTCGCTCGTTGTCCGACTGCGAATTGACTGGGTCCAGCAATTTCTAGTTCTTCGTGATGAGGAACACTTTGAATCCGATTTCGTTCGTTGGTTGCCAATGTTTTGTACCTCTGGAAATCGGCCCCTTTTCTCCCAAATTGAGGAATCAGCTTGATTCCTTCCTCGATCATGTCTTTTTGAATTGCAAGTATCTTTTATAACCATTGACCGAATGAAAATCCACAGCAGGCATGAGCTCCCAATATTGAAATGGCTTCTCAATTCTACCGGAGGTCCTGAATGATTTGATAGAGTTTTCTAAAGACTTCGCGATATCCATCAAACGAGGGCTGAGGTGATGAAGATTGGAAACAAAGAAGTCCCACACGTCTGAGGAATTTTTGTGAAAGTCAATTTTCCATCGGTTGGAAGGAGACAAATCATGGCAAGTGGGCAAGACCGCAGGTAGTCATCATCAAAAACAATTCCATTTCTTCCCATCTTTCAACCAGCTCCTGACATTCACCATCGTGGTCGTGGTGGTACGTGTTTCATTATTGTAAATTCGAAGCAGCTCATCATTGACTTTTTTCTGGATCTTGGTATCACGTGTCCGATCCTGCTTATCGAGCCTGATACGTTTGCTTGGTGGAGTGTTTTCAGCAACAATCTTGACTTGCTCCCGTTGTGATATGAACATATCAAGACAGCAGATCCGTTGCATAATTTGGTTCAATCTCCCTTTGGTTCCCAAGTTGTTGAGCTCAAACATTCTTTGAAGGCAAATCAATTGAGAGCTGTCAATTTGACTTTCGGTAGTGGGTCGTTGTAACCAGTTTGGCTGATTTTGTTTTCCGCCACGGGCATTGAAGAAGACTTCCTGTAGGGCCAAAATATTCTCCGGTAACAAAGACTGATAGACCCATTCCAACAGGTTATCCCATTGCTTCGCTGTCAATCTTTTTCCTGAATTCTCCTCTTGATCATAATTCTGCAGGACATTTAATTGACGGGCCCAACCACGGTTTTCCCATTTTGTCACCATGGTGCCGGTAGGGAGCTCAATGTCCTCTTCCTCTAATCTGTCGTCCTGAACAACTTCAGGCTCCTCACCACCAACTCTTTCTTCCTCGTCAAACTTTTGGCAAAGCTTCTGGTATTCAGCCGCGTAATGATGGTGAATACGGTCAGCTTGTTCACGATTGCAGGTACCATAGGGGCTGTCAGGCAAAGTAATAATATAATTGCCACGATAAGCGATTTCGGTAGCCGGAAGAAAATAGCTGCCACCATCCCGAACAGGACGTGGTTGAGGTGTGGTTTCTTCAGAAGCTATTAGAGTGTTAGAAACAGGTTTTCTCGCTATGAGTTACTCAGATTAATAGAAACTTACAATCTTCATCGGACGATGACACTGCACTTTCTTCGACGTCCGGAACATAGTTTTCTTCGAGCACAGCTGAGCGTCCAACACGGGATAAAATTCGGTCAAGGTTGGATCCTGGGGGCGCTGGAGGTTTTGTTATGACGGGAGGTGATTTGGGTGACACTAATAATAATTAATTGGAATTATTAAAATCAGAAAAAAAAGGTTAAACTTACTGATTGTATTGCACGGACGCTATTGAGATATTTGTCGGATGAAGTAAGAATTCGACCTCTATCAAAGAATAAATCAGTTCACACGGTGCTTAGCATTCATATGAATCAAAAACCAAGTCAATAGCTCAAATATTAAAGAAACTGTTACAAAACACGCGAATGGCTTCGCCTGGTATGGTATACCAGGCGGAGCCATTAGACTGGCTCCCCTTAATATGATCATACTAGTCTGAACCAAAAAAAAAAAAAAATTTTAAATACTTACTTACTAATCGGGTGGTATGTAAGAGGGATGGAGAAGAAAGAGGATGAGGGAATCACTTGGTAGTACTTATACTATTAATTCACATTTTATCGTGTGTCAACAATATATCTTCATTGTCTTAATTAGGGATTGATTGATTATGTAATCATGAGATGGGTTGTAATATTGCTTTCAATGTGGCGTTCTTCAAATCATTGAGTATTACTCTATCTGGAAGTTCCGTTCCATATCGCATGATGTAAGTATTTCTCATATCTTACTTTAAGCCCTACCCATCTGCGAAGCGAGTCTCCGTGTTGCGGTGCTTCGTCTTCTTCAATAATCTTCGTTTCTTAATCGAGAGACATTCGGGGTATAGCGCAGTCCATAGTGGTAGCATCGAAAATGTCGCGCATCTTGCGCGCCGGTCTGGCGTTGATGTTCGTTTTGCTCAATATTGCTTTGTTTGTTAATCGGAGACATTCCGGGGTATAACGCAGTCCATAATGGGCGCGCATCGAAAATGTCACGCATGCGGCACCGAATCTCGGCGTTGCAGTCTTCGTCTTCTTCAATAATTCGTTCTTAATCGGAGCATTCAAAGTATGCAGTCCATAATGGGCGCGCATCGAAAATGTCACGCATGCCGGCGCCGAGTCTCAGCGTTGCACGGTGCTCGTTTTGCTCAACAATGCTTTGTTTATGATCGAGACATCTGGTCTGGCGATCCATAATGGTATGTCGAAAACGTCACGCATGCCGGCACCGAGTCTCGGCGTTGCACGGTGCTCGTTTTGACAAATATTGCTTTATTTCTTCATCCGAGACATCCCGGTGATTACGCAGTTCAAAACAGCCCGTTGATAGCAATGCCATATTTACTCCGTTGAGTTTGTGTTTTTATATAATATAGTTGACATATTCGGAACTACTCCTTTGCTGAAGAGTGTGACACATTTGTCACAATTTTAGTGTTAATGAGGGAAACATGGTTGAGATTTAGAAACCTCTGACTCAATTTCAATTTCCAACAATTATTTTAAAGCGGTACTGGGAATCTTCTTCAATTACGCATAATCGGGCGGCCTAAATGTTTGATCTCGAATCTTTATTTTTTTTCCAAGCACGTCATTTCTTCCAGCACTTTTTAGTGTAGAACAGAAGTAACATCCACTATACTTCTAGACAAGTTCTATATTTTCAGATAATGGAATATCTCCTTGTACTGCGAACACTGTCAGATGCAGAAGCCGGTCCCTACCGTTGTCCGTGGGTCCTGTAACAGACAATGGATAACAGCCATGAAACCTTATTATAGCAAATACAGGAAAATCAATATTTAGAGGTGGAAAGGTGAAGTTTGCCACGTGCATTAGAAAGTGTCTAGGTAGTAACAATTCCCCGATATATAAGGAAATGATAGTGAGATCGGAGGTTTAGAGCTCAGCAGCACGTGCCAGTCAGTTGAACTTCTATGAATACCTAGTGACAGGAACAACTATTCGATCAGAATGGCTTCCGTTAGAACCGATAAACGAAATTCTATTCTATCTTGGGATGATACTGAATCTATGAGTTTACATGCTATTGCTTGCATTCGGGAAGATAGATAAACCTACTTAAGACAAGACGCATATCAGCAAAATGTGTGCCGAGAAGCTATTAGAACAAGATTCAATGAAGTATCAGAAAAGAATAGCGTGCATGCATTACCACAGCTTCTTACCCTAACGGAGAGGGAGACACTTATGTGATAGCGCCGGCTAAATCATGCTTGAGATACTCTTTGCGGATTGATGCACTTGTCTCAACTGCGTTTTCATTTTGAGGTAAGAAAAATGAGTTAGGCCAGAGTTTGTTTCAGAATGTTAGGCGGAACTTGAATTGATGGACACTGACAAGATCGGAGACCAGATCCGCCTGTTCGGACGCTCCCGCCAGTGCAACAAACTATGGCCAGCCTCCCTCAACACACTCTGCAGGAAGTGTGCCAGCCTAGGACACTCAACAGAAGGATGCCAGTCATCCTCACCCAAATCTCGCTTGTGAGAAACCACTCCCAAGAAAGACCCCCGCTGCCGCAACTTAATCTGCCACAAGGAAGGCAACCTAAAGCCAGTCATTGAGTGCTGCGCCACCTGGAAACCCAAGTGCATCAACTACTCTGGCGACCAAATCACTTCTGACAGGGAGTGCCCGCCAGGCCCGCCCGCACCCGCTACCACCACCACAGCACCCACCCCTCAGGGCACCAAACCACCCAGTCCAAATCAGTCACCGCTACCCAACAGGAAGAGTCAATGGAAGAGGACCTCGCCATAACGAATTAATGCCGGCCTGGTCCTCATCCCCCCCCCCCCCTCATTCACCCAAGAATCAGTATCCAACGCTGGTTCCGGCCGAACCCCAATCAAACTGCAGTTCACACTCTCGCCCAGCATGACCTCCCCCTCCCATACACGCCCTTGACTGGAAGAAGGCCCGGTGGCTCGAAATCCAGGAAACCCTTAGCAAAACCTCCCTCCCCCCGATCACATACCCCATCGACCACTGGTTCGGAAGCGCCCTAACCGACATCACCAAGTCAGTCCTTGCTGCTACCCCAACGAAGAGGCCATCCTCGTGGTCAAAGGCGTGGTGGTCTCATCACCTCTTCTTTTGACGCCTAGTTCATCTCCCAAATGCGATAGCTCGTCTTTTGACGTCGCGCGGATGTGATATTCCGCCTATCTACTGCTAGCGCTAGCTAATGACCTTAGATTTGACTATTCTCCACACCTCGAGGATCCACCCACACATCCATATACACGCCTACCCACTTCGCCTCCTACCTCGCCGGCTACGTCACCTCCTACCTCACCTCCTACCTCACCTCCTACCTCCAGCCTGTATCGACGCCACTGGAGGCGTCAAATCCCCAGTATATTGACGGTATCCTGATACCGCTGGATGCGTCAAATTGTCAGTATATTGACGCTGCTGGAGGTGACAAATCACTGTATATTGACGGTATGCTGACGCCGCTGCAGGCACCAAATCGACACCCCAGGTAGCACAGCGGGGAGCTCAGTGGGTTGGAAAGGGGAGGGGGGAAGGAGTGAGCGGAGGTGGGTGGGGCGTCGGCGGAGGTAGGTGGGTCGACAGCAAATATGTATATAGCATTACATAGACATAGGGATCAATAAACGTGACATTTGGGTGGAACTGGTGTCCTAGTCTATGTATCTATTGCTGAGTGATCTCATTCTGCCACCCGTTAACCGGGCAAAGCTACACAGGTGTGGACCCGGTGTTCGTTTTGGGGTCAGAGACGACCTAATTTAGTCAAAAGACGAACTCGTCTTTTGACCAAACGACGACCCCGCGACGAGAACGGGAGAGATGTTCGTATTTTCCTGTCAAGACGATGTCTTTTCGCGCCGGGGCGTACCGATGCAGGTAAGAAAACTTCTGGTGTGCCCGGTACGCCCATGGCGCCTGCTTCGTCTGGGTGCTTTGAACCGAACCTAATTCTTTGCTGATGGACTTCGCGCGGATATGATATTCTGCCTATGTACTGGCGCTAATGCTAATAACGTTAGCTAATGACGTCAGATTTGATTCTCCACACCTCGAGGATCCACCCACACCTCTACATATACACGTATCTACCTCGCCTCCTACCTCACTTCCTACCTCACCTCCTACCTCACCTCATACCTCCTACCTCTATCGACACCTACCTCCTGCCTGTATCGACGCCTGGATACGTATTTACCTTCCTCTGCATTTTGACGCCTTTACTGACACCGCCGTAGGAAGCAAATTGCTACCTACCAGTCAACGAATACTGCACCAAATGGACACTTACCAGGCAGCGAATACTGCACGATTTGGACACCTACCAGTCACTGAATACTGCACGATTTGGACACCTCCTAGGCAGCGAATCGACACCTGCCAGTCACCAATACTGCACCAAATAGACACCCCCAGGCAGAGAACCGACACCCACCAGTCACCAAATACTGCACGATTAGGGCGCCCCCAGGCAGCGAATCGTCACATACTAGTCACCGAATACTGCACCAAGTGGACAACTACCAGACAGGCAGATCAGCGGGCAGGAAGGCAGGCAGTTTCAGCCGTGAGCTCAGCGGCTAGGCAGCTCAGCGGGAAGGAGCGCGGGCAGGCAGGCAGGTCCGGGCGGAGCGCGGGCAGGCAGAAGTCGTCAGGGGCTGGAGCGCGGGCAGGCAGGCAGGTCAGGGGGCAGGAGTGCAGGCAGGTGCAGCGGGCAGGAGCACAGGTAGGTCAGCGGGCAGGAGCGCCAGGTAGGTCATCGGGCAGGAGCAGGCAGGCAGGCAGGTCAGCCTTATGAGGCTCTTGTAGTGAGAAGATGCCAGACAACTCAGCACGAGAGAGAAGAAGCGCGGGGAGAGGCAGGCAGTGGAGGAACATAGAATTACGTAGACATGTGGATCAATAAATGTTACATTTGCGCGTAACTGGTGTCCTAGTCTATGTACCGATTGCCGAGTGACCTCATTCTGCCATAGAGATGTGCTAGCAGAAGCCGTTAACCGGGCAAAAGCTACCCAGGTGTGGACCCGGCGTTCGTTTTGGTGTCAAAAGACAAACTCTTTGTTCAAAGACGACGTCATTTGCCCAAAAGACGAACTCGTCTTATGACCAAAAGAGGACTCCGTGACGATAACGGGAGAGGTGTTCGTATTTTCCCGTCGAGACGATGTCTTTTTGCGCCGGAGCGTATGAATGCAGGTAAGAAAACCTCTCATTTGCCTGGGTACGCCCAAGCACGTCAGACCGAACCAAATTTTTTGCTGATGTATAGAAGCAAGTCATACTCAATTACCCTATCGATACCCCAATTAGAATCTGGATAAACAATTAAATAAAGGAGCGGAGTGCTGAAAATGATTTCATATAAATCTAATCGTAAAATCAAAAATATATCCTGAATTAGTGGAAACGGGGTTGGAGTTCCGAGTCGTTGAGGTTTGATAGTGTGGTGACCGTCTTCTGGTTCTGATAGTGTTCCATTCCACAAGCCTTGATTTTACAACCGAATATCGAGATTGAAATTCCCAAGCTAAATCACGTAAATATCTCTATCCAGTACTATAATAAACGGAGACGAAATAATAATAGTCGGATTGATACTCATGTTCACCGGATGACTTTTAATAAAGAAAAATCCTCGTTATTTCCATGGTTCCGACTAGTGTACGATACTAGTCGGAGCCAATGAGACCCTTGTTCATCAAATGGACTTTGTTGAAAAACATCCATGTTATTGCAATGGTCCCGTATAGTATAGTATATCTGATTGGAGCCAGTGGGACTCGAATTTACAAGATATATTTTAGCAAAGAATAATCTGTGTTATTTCAAGGTTTCCAACTAGTCTACTATCTGTTAGGAGAAAATGAAAATTTTGTGAAAGCGGATTGACTTTTAAGAAAGTTTGTGGCTTCACCTAGTATACCATACTAGTCCAAGGCGATATGTATAATCTTTTTCCAAAGAATTTTGAGCGATGAAACCTGTATTTTCAACTCTATATCAATGAGCAGCGGTATGAGTATCTTGGGGCGATAAAATCCTGTTTTGTAAGGCAGATACATTTGGTTCAATCAAAAAAAATTGCATTTAATGTTAATGGATTCCGCCAATACATTGTATAAGGAGGAGGCAATAAAACTCTAGTTCTCTGGATCGTTTTCAATCAATCGAGGAAAGCGTATGATTCTCAATAGCTCCACCTGGTGTATCATATCAACCGGGCTATATTTTTACACATTTGAATCGTGTTTCAATCAATAGAATCTCAAACCAATTATATATAGGGCTTGAATACCCCTCCAAGATTTGTGCTCAACAACTTTCTTGAAGGGGGTTCTGCTCGTTTGGAAGTACAAAGTTGAAGTTTATTACTTTGAAGAATATTTCGATTGTGCATGGTAGTTGATACAGTACCGAGGGTGAATACTAACTTCTCATAAAAAAACCTATCATTGTGATTGATTCGACTAATCTCTGGACAGAAGGTTATAGTATGTCTACCCATCAGCAAAAAGGCAACTGTTCGAAAGAAAGGTATCAAAAGTGAACTTGCGGATTCCATTCACAACCACTTCAATGCGATAATAACGTGTCCTCAATGCATGAGGGTGGGAATTGATGGAACATTTCGAAAAAGTAATGCGGGTAATATCAATTCGAAAGGTCAAAGATATCGAAGATTTGTATGCAAATGCGGTGAATTGTTGAATTCAAATGAAAACGAATCACCTACACGAAAGTCTTGCACCAAAACACTTAGCACAACCGATTTCATCAAACATTGTCGTCAATTACCATCGATTGGTGATAAAATCATTGATGAGATACAAAATGAAATACTCCGAAAACCAGAGGACATATTTCAACCCATTGGTTTCTCTCAAAGTAAAAAACGTCTTGGAGATGAAACAAAAGATTTACAACAAAGGCGTAAACGCAGAAACATGGATTCATTGGTACCCTCCACATTTCTAACAGGTAATAATGAGTTGGAGCAACCTGCATCAGCTCCAGATCAACACGAGTTGAAAATTCTGAGAACGGAGATCGTCAATATTCAATCACAGTTGCAACGCTTATTACAAAAAGTGGAAGCTCTGGAAATGAAGAACGTGGATATCAACTTCAGGAAATCCCATACAGATGGTATGGCAACTAGTAATTAAGAATTTCTCTTCATCCATTATTTAGATCATAATATTGCAGAACACAAAACTGAATCAAAAAAAACAGGAGATATTGCCGTACCTGACGTAAATTCAAAGTCATCACCACATTTATCAAAGAATCAAAATCCTGTACGCTCACTTTCCATATCAACCGAAAGTAGACATTGCAAACTACCAGAGATTACTGCACCAACATACGATCATATATACATCAATGGTTTTGTTCGGTCATCATACAGTTCAACAAAAATATTTCTGAAATCAGCATGCAAAGTTCAGTTGCGAAAGCTGCTCAATTTAAGTTGGATCAATGATGATATCTTGGAAATCATAGTTCTATCGTCTTATACTACAAAACTGAAAGAGAAAATATGCACTATACCTTCTTTGACAGTACTGGAAAGCTTCGATCCTTTGAGCCCAAAATCTTACAACTCCGAGATCAGTGATTGCAGTGTAAATTACGATCAAATGAAGAAATCTTTAAGGCGAACAATGATCAAACGCCTTGCTCAATCTTCAAATGAATCAAGCAATGCAAAGACTCGGGAGTATATCAATGATTGGATACTAAAACGTGGATGGTGTAATGAATTCAATAGTCAATTGATTAAATGCAAGAATTCACGCCGCAATGCTACTGGTAGGTTATCACGATATTTTTCTGAAACATGCAAGAAGAAGATATTTTGATGGTGAAGATACTGATTTTCTTTAGAGGGAAATGTACTTAATCAATCGGAATCTAGTCTTGAATTCGAAGATGCGATGGAATCATGACTGCCACGCTCAGAATTGGTTATGTAAATGTTCATTCTTTACAGGACAGAAAGTTTTATCAAATACTTAAGATGCTAGAAAAGGACTATGATTTTTTATTTCTAGCGGAGCATTAATTATCTCATAATAGTAGGATGTCCAATCCGGCAGTTATTGGGACAACGATTTTACCTACATCAAAAATATTGGAAAAAAAGAAGGGCAGATTTAGCGGCGGTATATATTTGTTGGCTTCACAATTTTGGCGAAATAAGGTACTGAGGGTGGAAGGTACGCAGCATACTTTGATAGTATGGGTAGATGGGATTACTGTTGCAGGAGTTTATTTTCCTCCTACAACAATGAATGCTTCCGATCTTCAGATTCAATTAGCAACATTACCTGCAATTGATATATTATTAGGCGATATTAATGTTCGTTTTGGAGATCAGAAGAATGTTGGACCTTCAGATAAAATAAAGGTTATTCAAGATTGGGAAGCAGTGTCTGGACTGTACAGAATGCAAGCGGAGGGCAAATCCTTACAGCTCGCTACTGATCATGCATTTATTAAACAACAATTGAGCAATCGAGTCCACACCTATTGCTAAAGTCTACCGCAATAGCTGGTATTCACACTGATCATAAATATATTCTTCATTTATCGATCCAAAATAATTCTTCAGTTGCATCTCATCCGGAGAACAATTACCATCATGTATATCGCTATCGAGTGAACAAGCTTTTGAAGGATGAAAACTCACGTACGAGTAACACTAGAATGAGAAGGGGTGAGCATTCATCACTTTCGATGCAGGAACAATTTTCCAATTGTTACCATATAATTGATGATATTGTTCGCCCCGAGGATGAAACTGTTACCGATAGCAAGGATGTAGATTTATTGGATATTATCCTGATGAGCAAGGTTCAAGCTGTATCTGAAGTTGTACTTGGAACTGTTTTGCCTTATCAGGAAAGACTTTGTCCTGATAAACGTATTAGGAATTTGGTCGGTTCCAACGAATTTGCTTCAACAATTAGTCTCTTTAAACGTTTACAACGATCTTCTCCTAAATCGAGACTAATGAGTTCGGATAACGATGCCATCACTGTGATGGAAGACCTGGAAAACAAATATTCAAAGGTTTATGACAAGCAATGTTTGAACTCAATTCCTAATATGACATATATCTGTCAGTTGATAATGGACTATTTCAAGACTATCTATTACGTAACGGTTGATAAAATAAAGGAATTTGTTAGAAAATTTGGAACAACAAAAGCATGTGGAAGGGCGGGATACATATTTTACAGATTAAGAATTTGTTGGAAACCGATTTCATTAAAGACTTATCATTCTCTATCGAACTTGTATTGAAAGCGTGCTTCAACTCCTGAAGCGTTGGAACAGTTCTATACTATATCCATTACAAAAAAACAACTCCAAGCCTTATACACCATCAAATACGAGGCCTATATCAATACTTGTTATGTTTAGACGCATCTTTGAAAGCTTGATATTACCGATATTTGAAGATCCGATATGGGATTTCAATCGAATGCATTCTTGTCAAGGTGGATTCCGATCCGGGTATTCAACCCAAACTCATGCTTTGGTCCTCAATCATAGTATGGCGTCAGAGGAGCGACCTTTAACGGTATTCTTGGATTTTGAATCTGCATTTGATAAAGTTTGTAAAGAAATGTTGGTACAAGAGTTGATTGATCACGGAATGCCACAATATCTCATATGCCTCCTCATCAGTCTACTCTTTAAGTCAATGTCCTATCATATAGTAGTTAACGGTACCTCATCAAAGAGGCTTACTCGTAATAGCGGACTGCCGCAAGGCTCTCCACTATCCCCAGTTATTTTCAAAAAATTCATTAATTCACTTGTCACCGAACTGAATGAACCATCCCTGACCAACGACCACTCACCTTCAGCTTTATTTTTTGCTGATGATGGTGTGTTGCTTGCGAATAGTTTCGGTCATGCTACTACAATGTTAGCAATATGTGAGAGATGGGCTAATAATCATTCGATGAAATTCAATGTCTTGAAGTGTGGTATAATCGATCAACGGGACGACCAGAAAAATTGCAGTAATCATTTGTGTCTCTATGGAGAACCTCTACCAATCGTCACTACCTATCGTTATTTAGGCTTTCCCATCGGTAGCAATGGAATTGATTTTGAGAGGCATCGGGATAATCTTATCGAAAAAACAATGAGGTTGAAAGGTTTTCTTCAATTCCATTCTGATTCTTGGGCGCGCGTGTTCGATTGAGCAATGTCTGAAAATATATCTTCTGCCAACAATGGCATATGGCGTCGAGCTATTTGACCCATATATGAAATCAGAAAAGGCAAAAGCACCTTTCTAAAACCTTTGGAAAAGGTTTGGGATAGTTGTATGGTTTGGGTGGCTGGCGAGGCGTCCAAGCGACCAAAGCTATTTCTTAATTTGTGTGAAGTCTTAGGATATCAGCAGCTACAACATCTTCGTTGCAGTTTTCAATTACATTTAGACCTCATGAACGAAAGCAATCCATTGTCGACAATTATGAAACAGCTACCAAAAAGGCATCAAAGAAAACTTCTAATAGGCCATTTGAGAAGCGATAAATTGTATGAACGGTTCAAAGCGGAGGAGAATGCATTGTCATTACCAGTACGATTTTCCAAAATACGCTTGCGATCTTTCCTTCTTCGGGACAAAACTGCAACTATATGCTACAGGAACGAAAAAATGAGTAAACTATTAGCCATTGTGGAACCCCATTCGCGTTTGAAGGATTTAGATATGATTGATGTTTTAGGTTAGTATTCGATATTCAAAAACATTATAGTAAATGCTAATAGTTTTCTCAGCAATTGATGATCCTAAAATGCAAAAGGATTTATGGGATTGGCGACGAGGTATTTTTAGCTGGGGTAAAAAATGTGTTTGCGGAATAAGGTTTGATCGAGGGCATGTTCAATGCATGGAAAAGCTAGGTCTATTTGACGGTATTTTAAGCGACTCGAAGCCCTATATGGAACTTGATAAAGCCTTACTGCCGTTAGCAACAAAATATCTGATCATAGATTATTTACTAAATATCGAAAAGGGGCATATCAGATATTGATTAAGTGGAGGAAAATATTATCAGATCATTTTCTTCAAGAATTAGCTATACCTTAGTTTCTATTTTTTACTTATATCACGATTGATTATATTGGTCTTGTATACTAAATTTTTACGTTTACAAGTGTCGGTATATCAATGGGGTGGTGTGGAGGATGAAGTCTGGCTTTGTTTGGATTTAGGCATTTTTGAATTTTTTGTGTTCGAAGATAGTTAGGAATCTGATTGGGGAATACTGATTGCGGAATGTAGGTTAAGATCTTTTCGTTGGCCCTTAGCCTTTGAGATACTCTTCCTGTTATTCTTCATGTTGTTTTCTCTTTATTTGTTTTTCTGTTGCTACTCGTTTTCAACTGTTCAAATCTGTTCTATTCCTTACTCCGCTGTACTTGCTGTTGATGGAGCTTGTACTTTAATTATTTTTTCATCCCCGCTGAGTGGTTAGTTAGCAGCTTATACTGTAGGTTAGCCTGTCGTATTTGTAGTTAGTCTAGTAACTATCTCCCTAGCTAGAGTCGAATAAACACACTTGATCACTAACCCTAACTAACCCGAGTTCTTCACTACTAGTGCCACTTGCCGAAAATCACCTAATTCTAAAAACACTTTACCTCCAAAAGGTTTGTTATTTCCTTCTAAAACTTGTAGCAGTTCATTGGCACATTCAATTGCTGCTTTGTTTGCCATCGGCATTTCCTCCCATATAATCAATTTTGATTCGGAAATAAATCGAGCTCTATCAGATCGGGCACTGAGATTTGACTGCAACTCTAAATTATTCTAAATCTTGTTAGAAACTAAGTCAGTGTAATAAGATAGCAAATATTTACCTCTACAACTGGGATACCAAAAGTGGAATGTGCTGTTCTGCCTCTCTCGTAAAGTGTCACACTTAATCTTTGTAGGCACGATATAACAACAATATCACCCCTTCCTCTGATATAATTGACGATTGTATTCACAGTAAATGTTTTTCCTCTTCCTGCTTTGCCATCCAAGAAATAACAGTTATTGTCTGACCCCCGATTTCCATAAACAGCATCCAATATAGTATTGAAAACCGATAATTGCTCTTCAGTTAACTGTGATTGATGCTGAGCAGCTAAAGAGCTTAACTCCTCTCTACGATCATCAAAAGCTGCATTTTCGAGAAAGAGTTCATCGACTTTCTCAATTGGATCTGGTAGCCCAAAATCTGAGAGTCGTGAGCTTTGTGAGCCCAGATGGTATGCGATATCTTTTAGGCACATTTGTACAACTATTGCTGCCGATTCGTATTGATCCAAAAAGTCTGCACTCAAAGCCTCTTGATAGGTTTCAAAAATCTCAATTGCTGACAATGGTATATTGAGTAATAGATGAGCAAAAAGAAATCGAAGCTGTTTGGGACTAATAAAAGAAGCTATTGCCTCATCTAATATTTTCTTCCCTTCACTCTGATTTTCGAATAACCCTAATGCTGATGCAGCTTCCTGGAAGGTATGGTACTCGGTAGCATTAACTGTTCGGAGATCTTTCCAATTGTAGGCAGATTTGTGTAGTAGTAAAGCTCGGAGATAGAATAGTTCCCCAGTTTTGGGGGAAACAGTGTCGATTCGGGCTATGGCTTCATTTCTGCTTCGCTTTCGAACAATATTTTGTGGGAATTTTGAGTTCAGTTGTTCGGTGAAATCGTTGGGCCTAATAACATTCCCTCTGGTTGGATAAAATGTATACTGCTCATTGTATTGAATGTAGGTAAGGTTTTCGAAATCGGTATGTTCAGGTCGGGAGAAATACCGAAGTAGTGTAGAGGCTGACGATTCTGATTGGTCTTTTCTAAACATTTGACAGTAATTTTTGCCAGGAAGATGTACAGTCAAGGATTTGACAGCAGGAGATCGTTCGGATATATGGTATTGTAGTATTCGCCATGCTGCCTCGGAAGCAGATAGATATCTCGCATTGATATAGTCGTTAATCTCATCGATTTGTTCGGTATCAGTAATATTGATCGAAAACATAGTCCGATCGGGGCCTTTAAATAAATATTTGTATAGATACATGAATATATTAACTGTAAAACAGACATCCACATTAACATGGCAATCGAGTAACTTTGTTAGAAATGGAATATAAGATGCAACCCATCTATCTTCTTGTTTTCTTCTCCGATATTGAACCTTCCCATATCTATTCAATTCTGTTTTCTCAAGAATCGGTTGGGGGAATCCCCATACACAGGTTCCATTTTTATTGCACCGACTCGTAGCTGTTCTCAAATGGCCTTCTGGATACATATTGTATCTCAATACCAATCTTCGTAAAATTGTATCGTCCTCCTCGCTTGGCAACTCTGCTGAAACAATTGTATCAATCGAATTGAATGGAATTTCTAGATGAACCTAAATCTTTTAGAGATAAATAATTACCTATAAGATATTGGATGTACTAACCTTGATTACGATATGTGCATGGGGTAGACCTCTTTTTTGAAATTCGATAACTCTAACCATATATATTACTGTCCCAAAATACTGCATTATTTTTGCTATTGCATTCTCTAATCGTGATTTGAAAACTCGACATACAATGACAGGGATATCTGCTGCAGTTTGACCAGGATGTAGTTCGGACTTGATTTCTGGCCAATTAGGATTTGTTGTTATTGTGATAAATAAGGAAGGTTTTCCTTTTGCTCGGCATATCGCCAATGAATCGGCAACCTCCTTTGATGCCCATGCTCTTGAACCAAGAAAAGAACTCGGTAAAGTCATACCCCTTTCAAACCTATTATCAATCGACTCCTCATTTCCACCATCCTCCCCTCGGGAATCGTCAACTTGACTATATTGTTTTTCTCTCCCTTTCCTTATGTAATCCAACCTTTCGTCTTCTACTCTGGAATACATATCGACCAAGTATTCTCCACAGAGTCTTCCAAGCTGAAGAAATCGTTTCTCGGTTGTCAGCCTTGCTCTATACCATCTGATTTGACTGATTTCGGAGGAGCTTCCCCATCCTAATGTGCCATGTGGAAATAACAAAGGGTACTGTAAAGGTTCATACATAGAGCTTAGAATATTGATAGGCTTTGGACGATTGTGATTATTTTTATAAATCATTACACTTTGGGGGTGCACCTTTTGTATGTTGTTGGCATGTACAATTGCTGCGATATCATCACCAGAAGTGGGATGCTGTAATTCCAGAGCCAACAATTCTAAATCGGAGGATGTACTGAATGCTGATCGTAAATGTCTAAAAAAGGGATTCACACTCTCAAGGAATACCCTGAAGGTATTAACTATAGCAGAAGGAACCATCTGCTGAGATGCTTGTAAATTTCTTGATTCCTCGTCGTAGAGTAACCATCGAATGGAGTGTTGTCCTCTAGTAATATCCAGAATTTGATGATATACTCGGCCAGTTATTGCAACATTTGAGGGTGTTGGCAGATTTCGGAATCCTCCAGTCACTCCCAATACAGAAAAACAGAACAGATTGTTTAATTTTCGGGATATACCATTGAGATTCGCATCGAGTGCCTCGAAAGCCTCTAGCATTTCAAGTGAATAATCAGGTAGTCGGGGTAATACAAATTTCCCTCTTGTACAACACCAACCATTCGGCTCAGTTTGTAATAACTTTGCTTCACAATAAGTACACTCTTTCACCCATTCGCATTCGTAAGGCTTTGTACTCGGCACCTTTGCAGCCAAAGTAAGCCACCAACCATTATTAGAGTTCCCTCTTGGATTTGGTATGAGATTATGAGGTGAGTTTGGAGATGTAGTATAAGAATTTACATCATAAATGATTGCTTGCGATTGGGTTGTATTTCGTCGGTTCTGAATTTGCTGTATAGCTCTACCATGTACATCAGCAAACCCCGAACCTCCGCCAGACGCTCTGGGCGCTCAGGGCGCTCAGGGCGCTCGGTAGACAAACTGGCTCTCCAGAGAAGCAGCCGAATGCTCCTGGCGCGCTCTGGCGTATAGCATTCCGCCCTGGCGCGCATTAGTGCTCCTAACGCGCTTCGACACCGACATTTTACCCCGACGCAGTGTCCCTTCGCCGACGCTTATCTGGACGTAACATTTCACACCTGACGCTATCTCGACGGAATGTACATTCCCGCCTGACGCTATCTCTCGACGGAACGCCCTGTCGCTCGACGCTTATCTCGACGGAACGCCGCCGCCGACACTACTAAATATCTCCTGACACTCCTGGAGCCCTCCGACGCCTCCTGAAGCGCGATGACTGCTCCTGAAGATCTCTGAAGACTCCTGAAGATATTGGTAATGGTTCTGGAGCACTCTGACTGCTCCTGAGCACTACTAACCTCTCCAGCGCACCTGATATCGCTTTGTTAAACCTGGCGATCCTCGACGCATCACAGATACCTTTCAGCTACTGTTTTTACCAGGCCTACTACTTTTGCTTTTTGTGGCACTGCTCTGAAGAAAGATACAAAACCGTGATTCTATTGCTTAATCCTAACACTAAAAACCGTCTTGAACTCGCTAATTGAATATAATATAGGTATATAGGTATTCCCATCTCCAAAGCACTAGCCAGTGCTCTTCAAAGCACTTCGCCCAAAGCACTAGCCAGTGCTCTTCAAAGCACTTCGCCTCCAAAGCACTAGCCAGTACTTCCAAAGCACTCGCCTCCAAAGCGCCTCCTAGTGCTTCCAAAGCACTCGCCCAAAGCGCTCCCAGTGCTTCCAAAGCATTCGCCCAAAGCGCCGCAGTGTTTTCAAAGCACTCGCGGGTGCTCTACACATCCTCCTCCTCCTCGCCTCTTCGCGATCCCCTCTTCTTGCTCCTCTTCTTCCTCTTCGCCTTCCTCTTCCGCTTCAATGCCCCGAAGTTGAGCGTGAACCACTTCTTCCTTGCCGCCACCATGGTCGGAACCAGTGATATCCCCTGGAGCACTCGCGGGTGCTTTCCGAGCATTCCGGAATGCCGCAAAATCCGCAGCTAACGCTTCGTCCTCCTCGCTGAATCCATCTTCCGTATCACCGATAGCGATGCGCCTTCTTCTCGTAGATTCATCAACGTTAGCCTCCAGGTTAGCCTCCGCCTTCAGAAAAGCACTCCGCCAGTATAGCATCCATCCTTATAGCATACCTTTTCCCGGAGGTTGTCCTTGATCACCACCAACGTTGCCTCCTGGTTCTGCCTACTCCTCCCCTTCCATGTGTTGCTCATTCTGTTGAACGCTTTACCAGATTCAATGTCAGCGCCGAGATCTACTATAGCCCTGAGAGCACCCAAGCATTGCACTCCAAAGCACTCGCTATCGCCTAAGGGATGTGAGGATCAGGATGCTTACTGACAACACTCGTTCTGTGACTGAAATGGTCAGGCTTCACGATGTTCCTGCTACTATGCCCGAATGCCATGCCAAATCGCAGGATATCAGGCAAATAAACGTAGGGTAATCCGCTTAGAACTCGGGTCTTTCACCCTCGCATCCTGACCCCATCAAAGTATTTATAGTACAATACGTCGATAATCTCTGGCGCAAGAAACCGAGACGGTAGGTCTAGAACTGTTAGCAGCGTCATGAAGTGCTTCTGGGAACTTTCGGTGCTCTGTGGGCACTTCCGGATGCTCTCTGGGGATTCATCATACTGAATGCTGCGCTGGGCTCAAGAAGCGATCATTCTTAAAAGATACTCTACTTGAGCAGCCCTTGCCTCAGGCCCAGAGAGGTTTCAAGCTCAGATATCGCCGAGTCCGCCAGACGCCTTTAACCTCGCAGGCATCAAGTGCGAACGGACTCGAGTGTAGACTTTGACCTATCGCTTTCAACTTCAATTATGCTCCCCAAAGCACTCGCCGACGCTTCCGGAAAGCACTCACCTGTTTGATAACGACTGCCCAGATCCACCGTACATCCCACCCTGCGACTCGCAGCTGCCCACATACTCACTACCAGTACCGAAAGCCTCGCTGCAGGAGGAAAAGGCTCATATAAAAGAGTGTGCTCCCCGATTAGCGTGCTGCACTCCTTTTCAATCCTCTGAGCCTGCATTGAGAGAACGTTTGCACTCCTCGAGCTAGGTAACAAGGATCGCCAAGATAGGTTACTCGCAGGAATGTTAACGATGCTCTCAAAGCGTCGTCAGTGCTATCGAATACTACTAACCTCACTTTCATAGGAGCATTTCTTCGCCCCTCGATAGATGAAGGAAACTGTGCAATATCATATCTTGGTTGCGCTTCTGGTAAATATACCTGAGGGCTTGAGGGAATCCGGGATCTGCCATAGAGTTTCGCCAACGCCTCAAAAGGCGGGAGGAACGATAGGGCGGTAAGGGTGAGGATCGCCGCACTTCTAACGCATCGAGGAAAGGTTTATGTGCCGTAGAAGAGCTATAGTCAATATCGCGAGAATAAACGGCACTGAAGAAGGCATGGATCAGAGGATATCGGAGGTGCTTCTGAGATGCCGGAATGTTTCTGAGATGCCGAGTGCTTCTGAGATGCCGTGATGATCTCTGAGATGCTTCCTGGCTGATGCCAAAGTGAGCGCTGTGGGATGCGGGCGCTTCTGGGATGCATTCTGTTTGGGTACCGGCAAGTGCTGCTCTCCAGACTTACCTTTTGCACCCGGACGCGCCCTCTGAATCGTTAGCGTTTTGTCTTTGACATTAATGGGTGGGAGGGAGTCGAACCTGTACCACATCCACCGAGACGCCGGAGGAGACAACCTCCGCCATCGCCTCCGTTGGTCTCTCCGAAGATTGCCCAGTGCTCTGGCAGTAGTCGGCTGTACTGTACGAGGCCTCTTCCTCAGACTCTGGGATCTCTGCTTGAGGCTTGTCGTTCTTCCGACCTCCGATATCCAGGTTCTCCTCAGAGCTCTCCTGCTTTCTGGGAGTCGCCATATCAGTGGCTGGTATCGGCGGTTTCTCCACCTCCGCACATCCTCCTGCTCCTCCTGCACTTCAACGCTGTCAGTATTGCCATCGGGAGATGGAATTCTACCCTTCTAGGGCTGCTTCTTCCAGTCGGATGTGTCGAAGAACGGAGAAGCCCTTTACGCCGCTTATTGGGGCGGTGGTCGATCGACTACTCCGAAAGTGCTGGTAGACAGTGCGGTCAATGCTCGAATGATATTTCAGACTCGCCAGTCTGTGAATCATCGCCGCTTCGGTGGTACTGGGAGACGTGGTCGCCACGGAAAGAAGTGCTTGAACTCGCGGATCGCTTGTTGAGAGGCATTCTGCTTGCTGGCAGGAGTATCCAATGCGCTCTAGAGCATTCTTTTGCGGTTTTGATTAGAATCAACGCCACGACAGAGTTTTCGCCGCCAAGAAGAATTTTCACCGCTAACCTTGTAGGGTAGCGATCCGCCAACCGCATCCCGCCCGCTTCAACCGAATCCGAGCCATTTCTAATCACTCGCTTTTACTGCACTTTCAGAAGCGATACCGAATGCTCTGAGAGCAATCTAGAGTTTGGCTCGACTGCAATTCAATTACTTAAATGGAATAATCTAATCTAATCTAATCTAATCTAATAAATCTAAAACGATGAACACATCTATTCATAATATTCGAGGAGCACTTGCCAGCGCCAGAAAAACAAGACATACCGCTAATCTAAAATCCCAAATAGCACCGAACCAAATCCCAGGAGCACTCGCCAGCCCAGAAAACAAGACATACCGCTATTCAGAGGTGTTTATCGCTATGCAGAAAGAGAGACGAGAGATTATACCAAAGGAAACTAATGATGCACGCCGCCGCCACCACCACCACCACCACCTCCAGAGGGTCCCCCACCGCCTCCACCACCTCCCCGGAGGTCCCACCCGAGGAGGTCCTAAACCACCACCACCGCCTCCAGAGGGTCCTCCACCGCCTCCACCGCCTCCACCGCCTCCACCACCACCACCACCACCACCACCACCTCCACTCCACCAGCAGCATGCGGCCAACAGCTCTCTTGGCTGCTATTGCAGCAGGCGTCCAGATTACTCCTGTACAAAATTCGATCAGCAACCCCCACCCCCAAAGGATATTTCCGTATTTGGGGTCTATATCGCCGATAGCATCCTGCTGCCTATCGCGACGTCTAACAAGAGTTTGGATTAGCCTTTGATTACTGGCATCAGTTCTGGGCAAATATACCCTCAGTCCTCTAGCAGTGATGCGATGCCTTCCCTCGTCGTAATCGGAGTCCTCTGCAGGAACATCGACATCAGCAGTTATCCGCCTCCGGAGATTTCTGCCAGTCTCCGGAGACCGCCGCCAAGCGCTGCTTTCTCCTCACACCTCCCAAGCATCCTCTCATGCTGGAACCTCCGAGGCCCTGTACTCTGGATGCTCTCCGAGACGCTAATCAGAGCTCCGACGCCCAACAAGATTGCAAAAGCGCCATCATCACATGGGCCATTCATTCGGACTTCTGAGATAATCGGAATCGCACGCTCATGCTTTTAAAAATGTTCCACAGCCTTCTTTTTATTCTATTCTATACATACAGGCATCTATCTACCAGGCATCTATCTACCCATATATATCAAACTCGCTCCATTTTTTTAAATCGATTCTAGTATTTACTAGCCATTGGCCTTTCTACTTGAAACAAATGGGCCATTCCCAAGATGCTTCAGATATTCACTACCAAAACCTTTGTCGGAGCGCCTGACTCTCAAAAGGCTCCGAAGGCTTTTCCCTAGCCTCCAGCAGTTCAACAAGGCAAGTTGATAGATTCTCAGAAGATTATCACGTAGCTGGAAGATTGCCCGACATTCCCGGTAATCTCCTGAAATGCACCCCACGCATCAGTAGTTTCCACTTTTATCCACGCCCAGCCAGACGCTTCGCTTCCTAAATGGCTTCACCTGTACATCTTATATTATGGATCTCGACTTCTGAGGAGAAAACTGATACCGACCTGTAGGCATTTAAAACATCTCACGGATATTCAAAAGTTCTCTTCACTGCCCAGCTCTTCGCCAGATTCGACCGCCTCGCCAAGATCGTTCTATTAAAGTTGATAGAATCCGCGATATCCGATAACCTAATAAGACTAGTGTCTAATGCCAACTTAGGTTTCGAGAACCTCCTCTTTGTTTTGCAGCATTTGCCGCCATCATTGTTGAAGATTCATCATGCATCGCAGACTCTCCGATGGCTCCCAAGCCTTCAATGTTCCGAAGAGAAAGAACGACATCTTTCAGATTTAATAATTCAGATTTCCATTGCCATACCCGAAAGGAAATCGAGAATTTGAACGGTCGCTACGACCTGGAGGAGGTCACAGCTCTTTATTTGTTGTTTATGCGTCCTGACATCTCAAAAACATTGGTATATTCCCAAAACGCCCACATGATCTCTAAAGTGTGATAGTAGGCATCTTAATGAAATTGAAATGAGAACCTCATAATCTCCTCCTCCAGCCTCTCAAGGCTTACGGGCCTCTAGTGCCTTCTCCGATCTTTCATCTTTCTGATGATAGGCCCTAAATTCCAGAAACACATCCTCACAGATGGAACTCTTCGGGTATCCCTGTAGATATTCTAGCTCCCTGAAGGCTGTATTGTGCCATTAGATGGAAATCAATTAGAGCTACACACTTCAGCGCTCTCCGAAATCCTCTTCAACGCCGCCATCTAAAGAGCCACTGCAAAGGCTCCTAACACTATCCCACCAAGATGTCGATTTTTACCTTGCCATTGAGTGGTTGCGCGATATGACTTATACCAGCGAGCCCTGGATAAGGCCCCACAGACGCCCAGGCTTGATCAAATTCCTCTAGGCTTCTTCAGAAACAATTGAACCCACCCCATCATATGTTTTAATAGTCCCAAATAAAGATTATGCAAGATATCCGCTTGTGAAGGTCCGACACATTGACCTCAAGCAGAAGGCATTGTACATACCTTAATGACTTCGATACTCACTCTGTGTACATATCAGGTATCCATCTTATACCTCTCGCCATTGCCATATATCTCTTGAACCGGAAGACTTGTTGAAGGCCTCCAAGGCCTTTTGAAATCAACTTCGACCTTGGGCAGGCATTTATTGATGTTTAGTAATGCGGCGCGTTTACGATCAGCAATCCATGCGATAGTATTGATATAATCGCCGAACCCATCCGACACAGATTAATTCGCTTCAAGAGGGCCCGGAGGCTCAGAATATCTCCGGCGACAAGAGCCATCTGCCGACGCAGTTCATCTGCACTTCTCACCCCTAACTTCGTGAACAGAGTAGTGCTAGTAATACTATCGCTAATTTGAGGGCTTATTTCGGTTTCCGACGCGATATTTCCAATGGTCAAATAAACGCGCTGCCTTTATCACCACTGAAATTTGTTAGGTGGGCCATCCGACAAGAAATCACTGGTAACGATCCTCCCAGATTCTTAAGATCCATATCCAAGGCTCAGACGATTTAGAGGGCTTTAAAACCTGCATCTCCCACCACCAGTCCGCCGTGCATTTCATACATCCGTTTCTCCCATCTCATTATACTCCATCATGGAGATACACCAAAGACTTCAACGCTGCCCCAAAAGGAATCAGATTATTGCCATAGGATCGGGTAGTAGTAAGGACCACCTCTCCACCTATTTCAACCCCTGAGTGCACCCAACCCTCTGTCCCAAGACCGCCCCTAGAAGACATCTCATCAAGACAACGCAAGAAAGCTCTACAGAGTTTTTGGGCTAAGGAGCAAAATAATCGCCTATTTGCTTGGGACACCCCAGACCAGAGAAACCAACGTGATAATTTGAATTCTCAGATCAGAAGGGCTCCATGGGCTTGAGAAAGCTCTCACACCGTTATATCCTGGTAAAGGCTTCACCCCTCATATATCGAGTGGCTAGATTAAACAGTGGCGCCCAGAGTCTAAATCACCACTGTTCGTCGGATTCGATTCGCGACGCCTCCGCCAAATCCCAGTCCTCATCAAGGCTTCCTGCGCCGTGGCTCGCCGGCTGAACTATTATACCATTCAGCTGGTGCTAATGCTTTTCGCCAGATGTCGATCAAAATATCCAGCGAGTAGGTCCTAAAATGGACAACGAGATCTCATTGATATTAGACGGAAGGCCCTCAGGCCTTTTGGAACCGCCATAGGAATGCATCATGCTCCTCCGACGCACCTCTTGGCACCAACGCCAAGAGCCAGTACTGCCTCATCACCAACCCAATGATACCAACATAATGAGTGAGATATCATGATCCAACCCCAACTCCAACACAAACATCTAATAGATGACGAATGGGTTTGATGCACTATCATACATGATATAAGCTCCATTGAACCTCCATACGCTCCAGAAGCTTTCAAGAATCCTATCTGCCTCACTAATCTACCTATAGTTAATACAATACTAATCTTTTCAAGATTCCATCCTCACCTACATATAAAATGGGATTTAATCTCTATCAGAATCAGACATCTAGATCACAGCCACCACTACATGTGATTCATGATTCAAATTACGCCGATCAGAAGAAGGCCCGACCAATTCTTCAAACTGCTAACTTTCAAACAAAACCACTCGTTGAACCTAACCAAAATCGTTTACCTGAATCAGGCGTTAACTATAACGAAGTCCCAAGCCCTCCGAAAGAGCATTCAGATTTTGAAGTTTGCGCTTACACCAGAGGAAACACCAGATACTAGATTCTTCCCCGACTTGCAGACCTTCTGAGATCCTCAGAGCCACTATATCCAACCGCGACGATTATCATCCCCAATCTTGACGCCCAGTTACAGGAAGATTCCACAGACGGGAGAGCAAGATTCTCCAGAGCCCAGACAGAACTTGGCTCCAAAGACAGCATCACGCCCAAGCTTTTAATATTCAAGGCACTCCAACACTGAGAAATGCCTCCAAGAGGAAGACAACCAGCGCGCTCAAATGCACCAAATGCAGAGGAGGCGGATACTGCAGCTAAGGACGCCCTCAAGGCAACCGACTCTGGACTGATGATTAGGCTAGGTGGGTTAACAAGATAACCTCTAGAAGGTTTATACAATCATTTAGTTTCCTACCTTATCGACCACAGTTATCAACTGAAGCCCACAAGTCACTCTTCAGAAGACTCAAGATAAAGAAGCAGCCCTGAACTTTCTTATTGTTGATCGAACCCAGTCTAGCAGAACACACAGCCGTGATAGAGCGAAGACTAGACAATATAGAGGCCCCAGAAGACTGCTCCGCTGAGGATCCTAAGGAATTGGGAAGACTTGACAGCAATAACTATCCATGTTATTGACCCGACTCGAGCCCCTAGAAGCGCTTGATGACTACGACTGGCGTCCAGCATCCCTACCCCCCCTCACTCACGCCCTTCAATACGAAGATTTAACAAAGGTTATTATGGAGCGCAGTAAAATCACGCGACACAAGAGAATGACTCAAAACAGTTTCAGATTAGCTTAGCTCAATGAATCAGGATTTAGAATTGTAGATATAATGGAAGACTCCCACTTATCGCCACGCGCACGTTATCGCCTTAGCAATTCTATCTCATACAAAACACGTTCAAACCACACTCAGCGCTTTTCCCCACAACAAACTTCAGAGGAGCCCTACAGAACAACTATTCATCGCCAATTTAAACAATCTCAACACACTAAAACATCATCCTAACAAGGACCATGGCAAAACGAGACTACAAACTCAGTACCAAGTACTGCCAAGTTTGAGGACTCAAAACACGAATCCAACTCCAAAACAATGTCTTAAGATTACATTCACGCCGCAGACGGCAAAGATAGAGACCAACGCCAGAATCCACAAACGGAGCAGAAGAAGATGAAATCAATGCATACCTTCGATCTCGCTAAAGACATACAACCAACAAGAACTCCTCAGAAAGCGATACACAATCGCAGACTGAAAATTCACGACATCGCTAACACCAGATTATTATCAGATCCTAGACACCAAAATGCAAAAGAATTTCTACGAGATCTGACCTACCAAAGACAAACGTTTGACAACATAAACCAAACAGGATGTTACGCATAAGACGATTAACAACGTTACTCAATTTGACCGAGAACAAAGAATTCAGAGACAACAATGCCCTACACCTTCAACAACAACAAATAACAACGACACAAAGAACCACCTCAAAAGAAGAACAATCACAAAACACGAGATTAAATAGATTCGCAAGAAACAAATAATCGAAGGATCAAAAGAAATCAGCACCGGCAAAGATAGAACTGATACGAAACACATTCATATGACGCATCGATAATCCCTCCAATGCCCATTCTGCCCACTTCACGAAAACCTTTCAAAGAAACATTAACCCACGACCAGCTAGCATCAGAGGAACCAAACACCATGTCAATAACGCTTAGTACTGAACTTTCCAATGGAAATAGACCATTATCCTCATCGACGTGAATCAACCTTAACCGATCCAAACAGATCGACAAAAAAATAGAACAGAGTCTAGGATAAGAAAAGAATACGATAGGCAAGCAGGAGCAAACTAAAAGGTAGGAACATAAGATAGCAATACAATCGGCTGACCACTTACAGAATGGCATAAGAATAGACACCCCTATACTAGACAACCTGTACGACCCTACGCTAAAAACCTCTGAAACCCAACAACTATTTGAATCGATCAAGACTATCAAAGAAAGACACATAAAGAAACCAAAAGACTAATTAGAGATCCTCACGACCTCGATACACTCAGATATCAGAAAATTCGAACACAATCGCAAGGAAATAAGAACACAAAGAACTGGCTTTATCATTTCAAAGGAAACTGCCACCAGACTTCAACCGATTAAAAAACAATACAACACAACTATACTTTCAAACGGATAATCCGAAACTCAACAAAGACATGACCAATATAGAAAGGCATATATAACAGACCTCGAAGACCACAGAATTCACCTTGTATCCGAACCTACAACGCATAACGCCATCAAAAGCAAGATCGTGAGTTATGGAGGAAAATACAGACTGAAAAAGACGCTCGATAAAGCCACACCACATTGTCAAAAGACCAACCAACCGAGCAGAGTCGAGGAAAATGGGTATTCAAAATCAAACACAAAGCGGACGGAACAATCGAAGATAAAGCCGCAGACGTTGCTAAAGGCTTCACCCAGGTACAATACCAAGACTACGATGAAACCTTCCACAGACGACACGATTCCCTACTCCTACTAGCACTATCAGCACACAACGTTGGGATACCACAACAAATGGACGCTGTCAGCATTCTTCACGTATCTTGAAGGAGGAAATATACATGGAACTGCCTGAAGGCTACGGGCAGCACAATAAAGTATGTAAACTTCAAAATGCATATGGACTAAAACAATCACCCGTGAATGGTACTAAGCAGACTCTTCAACGGAAAGGATTTGTCCCAGCCAAATTACCCATGTGTTTCATACATAGGAAACACCTAACATACATATCGGTGTATGCTGATTTACATCACGATATACGGACCACTCACCATTCAGAAAAGAAATCAAAACCACCTCAAGGCTGATTTCGAATGCGGATCTCGTAATTCAACTTCATACTGGGAATACAGATTACGGTAACAAAACCGGTATCGTTATCACAACAAGCCTACATCAACAAGATCCTCGAAAAGTTTGGGATGCAAGACTCTAAACCAGTCGGCACTCCTCTCAACCCAATCTCAGCCTACAAAGGAGAACTCAAGACATGATCGAGAACCAAAACTGTACCAATCGATAATAGGATCACTACGACGCCAGCATAGCTACAAGACCTGATATCACCCACGCTGTTACCGCTTCTCTCAAGATTCTCATGTCCAACTGAGGATCACCTACGAAGAGCAAACGAACCCTCCGACTCAAAGGAACCAAAGACTGGACAATGTTCTACCCAAAAGGAAACAATAGAACACTCGACGGATACTCAGACAGCCTACGCCATTCAACCTAGATGACAGAAAATCGTTTCTCCGGATACGTTGTTTCAGACTAGGAAAGGCAACAATCAGTTGGAGAAGTCGGAAAAAAATCAGTCGCAGTCTCAACAACAGAAGCTAATATATATGGCACTGTCCTCACAGATAACTGGTATGGAAAAAATGCCGACAGAACTCCAACAAGAATACCAGTACACCATACATGCCGACAACACAGGGTCTATCGAACTCTGTCGGAACCCACGAATCCACGATCGATCCAAACACATCGACGTTCACTACCACTACACACGTGAACAACTCGAAGCCGGAACCTTCAAACTCCTCTATGTTCCTACCGAAGACAATATCGCGACATCATGACTAAAGGACTACCAAACCCGCACACCAGAAACTGTCAAAGATGATACGATGGCAAGTGAGGGAAGTGTTAAAAATTGGGCAGACATCGTTAAGGAATGACTCATGGAGGAACAGGGTTTCAGATTAGGCTTAGTGCCAATGGATTATGTAATCAGGATTTAGAATTGTAGTATATAAGGAGCATTTAACTCCCACTTGTATGTTCTAAGTTCACGGCGCAATATCTTATCTTTACAATAGTTAATTCTATCTCTACATACAAAGGTCACGTTGCTCAAACCACACTCGTTCTTTTTCTCCCCACAACAAACTTCAGCGTGCTAAGGCCCCAGGCGAGAGGGCCATCCGAGCCTTCTATGGTGCCATCAATAATCCTCCGGGGCCAATGCGATCCAAGAAACCCGAATATCACAGACATGACGCCGATGAGTTGGAGGCCTGGCTAAAACTAGTGAGGCAAAACCATTGAGGATTTGCCCATAGGCCCACCGACTGCTCAGGCTTTCACAGGCCTCAAACCCCCTCCCGATGGGATGACTTGACACCGGATGATCTGATTCCGCAGAGCTTGAGGCGGACAAAGAAATCTTCCAATTTGCAGATCGAGTGAATAAGAAGGTTTGCAATTTCCTATTCCCACTCAAGATAGAGATTTTCAAGTAATATTGGCGTGATCCACGAGCAGAGAGGTTTCAAACGCCGGGAGAAGGCTCAATAGGCATTATAGACGGCGCTTCCTAATGGCATTACCTTTGATTCTGCCATTACGATCGATTTCGCTGGACTGTTGCTGACAGAAACCACCTGTTCAGAGCGAATCACGAGGAGAGGGGTACGATCAAGTCAAGAGGACGAAGAGGAAGAGGAAGACGACGAAGAGGAAGAGGAAGAGGAAGAGGAAGAGGAAGAGAAGAGCAAGAGGACGCATTTATGACGACGATGAAGAGGAATAGGAAGAGGGATTTACGACGATGCCATGAGGAACCGGAGGATGAGGACGATGAGGACTATGTGACGATCTAGCCTAGGTTAATCAAGGCCTATTATGGGGCTCGGAAGGCTCGTTAGTATCAAAGCGAAGGGATGGATGATTATCGTTTAGATACCTCTTATTATTTTTTGTTTTTTCGTTTTTTCGCTGGTGTTGAAGCATGTTTTATTTTTCGAGATGCATGTGTTATCCTACTATAGATTAGCGTGATATGTTAGTAATTATATAGATCAAATTCAGACTAGTGAAAGTTTTAGGCCATTGAAAAGGCTTTAAAGCCTTTACCCAATCGAATAGCTATATCAGGTTAGAGTATTTATCGCCAAGAGACAAAGCAAACCCAGTAATGGTGTTATATAGTAGAGGCCCCAAGGGCCTTCTTCAGGTTTTCGAGATGCCTCTTCTGCTCCACTACCACCACAGCCAGCATGCCTCCCAGACCAAAAATCACAGAAACGCCCAGTTCCCGATGGACTCAATCAGGGTGCCCCAATATCGCCTCCGTTAGTAAACGCCACGTGCAAATGAGTCTAGTGTAGGCTAGCTCATTTAATTCCATAAACTCTATAGTCTCTGAATCGACAACAGAGGCGGATTTAATAACGGCCCACCGAGCCTTGTGGAGAGCTTCAGTAGCTATCCCGAGGATCGTAGTGGAGGAATACCTCCGTGGGTGGGTCGGACTTGACGATCATCCAGAGGAAGATGACGCTGCTTTGGAGGTCTATGAAGATGACTACCACTATGTGGATGACTATGAGGATGAGTATGAAGCACCTGGAGATGAGAATCTCAAGACCTCCAAACTCTCCACCACCAATACCAGCTCCCCGACCTGCACCAAGGCCCCTCTCTGAACGTACTCTCCACCACCATGGCCCCCCAGATCGAATACAACCTCAGGCTCCACCACCATTACGGAGGCCCAACCTCCCAGAGCGAATACCATCTCAGGCTCCCCAGAAAGAAGAAATTTCCCCCCAAACCAGGCATCATCGGGAAGAGGCCCTGGCCTCCGCTGCGCCCGGCCTCAGAGATGGAAGCCAGAAGAAGCAATTGCTTCTTCTTCTGTTCCGTAAAATAACGCCGGTATTTGCTCACCATACTTCTGGTTTGTCTATACTGATCGCATAAGTATGGCAATCGTAATTCAGTTAATCCACCCAAACCGACAACGCAACGGACGCAAGCCATCGAGAGATCTTCCTTTACATCTCCAAGCCTCGATTCGCTCGTTAAGCACCTTTAACCTGAGCGTGAGCTTAATAGTACACCACCGCTTCACATTCATATCGCATCCGCTACCCAATATTGTGGTTCCTTCGTGCATGAGACACCTGGGCCGAGTCACTTACGGATCGGATTGCAAGTTGCCAGATTACAAGCCGATAGTTAAACAAGCGGAGAGCTTGGCGTATACACTGCTTGAGGAGCCTTGGCCACAACCTGAAACTCGTGGTTAATATTCGAAGATTTTGGGCAGAAGCAAACGATTATTTTAATACAAGCTTAAATCTGACCAAAAGTGCGAGGGGAGACGTGAGTACTTTTAGAGCCTTCCATAAGGCTCAGAGAGCCCTTGCTTATATGACTAGGTTCAAATTGTATGTTCACGAGTGAGATCACACCTTGTTTATGCCATCAAAGACTATATGGCGAGGGGCTACCTGTATGGATGAGTGAGCTTCATACAGCGGATTCAAGAGCCACAAAAGTCAATTATCTACTCGAAAAGGACCGTTTCATTAGTGACCCTGAGGGCTATTCGTAAGCATTTTTTTAGCCTTTGAGAAGGCTCTAACAGACCTCAGACAGGCCGGCACTTCTGGGCTCCGGAAATTGTTGACGCGATATTTCTAAAGTATTACAAAGGCGACAAGATGCGGTAAAGGATCCTGATTTCGTCGATGGTATTTCTCCGCATTCATATGCCTAGTCTGTACCGGAATCTGGTTTGTCCTCCGATGTTGGACGACTGGGAATTACATAGAAGGTTTGCACTTCAACCCGAGCCAGAATACGGATATCATGTGTAAGGCGTCCAGCCCTGTGAAAGGCTCCTGCTGACTTTGTCAAGTAACGTATTCTAGGATGATGGATACATGGAAGAAGAGAAATGCACTGAACCAAGAGGGCACACTAGAAGTGATACAAGGAACAATTAAAGAGAAGGTCCGCATCCCAGCCCAGTTGCACATGGTGATGGTGCTGCACGCATAATATTGTTACAATATAGGTTGAGGAATTACGAGGGCCCAAAGAGGTGATATCAAAGGTTGGTCAGAAGGAAGACGATGCGGTGTTGGCAGCAGATATCGCGGCGTGGAGGGCTGCAAAGGCCCGTCACAAGGCTCAGGGAGTTAGAGCTACAGTAGAGCATAGCGATGTGGACAACAATGCGGTGCCACTAGAGCTAGGTGAAAGGGTAGAGGGGCTCATGAAGGGTAGAAGTTACACCAACGGCTTCTGAAGCCTAGCCAAGAGCGTAGGAGGCATAAGCGGTAGGAGTTGCTATTTGGATATGGATAGATAAATAATTGTATTTTCTTTACGGTCTATCTGAATTCTTGTATGCTATTAAAATATTATTTTTTTGGGTTACTAAGTCCCATGGAGCCTTCTAAGCATCCCCTAGGAGGTTCTCCTGAGCCCTCAGGAGAGGGAGCAGATGCTCAGGAGAGTGTGGGAGAGCGTGCTGAATCCTCGGGAGGGCATGGGAGGGGCTCAGGAGATGGATCGGATGCTCAGGAGAGTGTAGGAGAGCTTGCGGAGTCCTCGGGAGGGCATGGGAGGGGTGAAGAGTTTTCTTAGAGGCTCAGGAGAGTGCAGGAGAGCTTGCTGAGCCCTCGGGAGGGTATGGGAGGGGTGAAGAGTTTTCTTAGTGGCTCAGGAGAGTGTAGGAGAGCTTATGGGAGTCCTCGGGAGGGTATGGGAGGGGTGAAGAGTTTTCTTAGTGGCTCAGGAGAGTGTAGGAGAGCTTGCTGAGCCCTCGGGAGGGTATGGGAGGGGTGAAGAGTTTTCTTAGTGGCTCAGGAGAGTGCAGGAGAGCTTGCTGAGATCTCGGGAGGCATGGGAGGGAGGGGTAGTGGCTCAGGAGAGTGTAGGAGAGCTTGCGGAGTCCTCGGGAGGGCATGGGAGGGGTGAAGAGTTCTATAGAGGCTCAGGAGAGTGCAGGAGAGCTTGCTGAGCCCTCGGGAGGGTATGGGAGGGGTGGTGCGTTTTCTGAGTGGCTCAGGAGAGTGTAGGAGAGCTTGCTGAGCCCTCGGGAGGGTATGGGAGGGGTGGTGCGTTTTCTGAGTGGCTCAGGAGAGTGTAGGAGAGCTTGCTGAGATCTCGGGAGGGTGCATGAGGCTAGAAGAAATCTTTTGGTGACTCAGGAGAGCCTGGGACGGCTCGCTTAGATGTCAGGAGGGGGGGGGTGGTGCGCGGGCACAGGAGAGTGTAGGAGGCTCGCTTAATCCCTCAGGAGGGCGAGGAGGATGAGTAGTATTTTAATAGCTCAGGAGAGCCTAGAACGGCTCGCTTAGCTCTCGGGAGGGCGTGGGATAGGTGACTAGTATTTTTAGTGGCTCAGGAGACTATAGGAGGGCTCGCCACACCCTCAAGAGGGCGTGTGAGAGGGTGGCTAGTGTTTTAAGGGCTCGGGAGAGTATAGGAGGCCTTCCTGAGCCCTTCGGAGGGTACAGGAGGAGGTTAACGGTTTTTCTATAAGCTTGGAATAGTGTCTCTGTAAATTGTGATATCGATTATCTTACTATACAATCACTGCCAGTATAAGATAGTGCATTGTTAGTGATAGGAATCGCCCTCCAGATAGCATCGGAGAGGGCATGCCTAACGCTCGAGGGCCTCGCGATAGCGCCAAGATTGGGAGGCCTCGAGCCATTGCGATGTCTCTGGAGGACTAGTCGGGTGCGCTACCTTCTCCGGAGAATTAAGGTTTGACAGGTATCTCCGGAGATCTCCCATGTCTCCCGCTTCTCCCAACAAGTTGGTACAGTTTGCTGATGGATCATCGTGTAATCGTCTTCCTCGATATGAGGGAATGCTCGGTTCGGCGGCGGTGATTCAGCACCACCCAAATTAGCGCATACCGCTTCTGTGGAAAGACCGCCAGTATCCTCCTAGGCCTGCCAACGCTATTCTTCAACCAACCCTCGACCTCCTCCGAATCAGTGATTTGAACCTCCATCGGCCGAACAGGAGGATTGCATGCCGGTGGAACGTTATCGAGTTCTCCCCAGATACTCCTGATCGCTCTGCCGGGTGCAGTGTGCTTCAGGATCAAATTGCAGAGGTCTGGAAACGTTATCTTGGTCAGGATTCCAATGAACGAAGGCTCATTTTGTGGATCGTTCCAGTCATAGGTAGGAGGGGGGACAACGATGAAGAATGCTCCTAGGGCATCGGGGTCTACCACCGTAACCATTATGGAAGGTCGATCTAGCTCTGCGGGCACTTGATCCCGTTTACGCTTCCTAGAGCGCTCGGGCGTCATTCAATCGTCGTCATCATCATCACTATCGCCGCCAGCTTCCTGTACTGATTTCCTGCCCCTCGATAGCTTTTTCCTTCTGCCCAACATCGCAATGAGCCACTTCAAAGCTTCCGCCAGTGCTCTCCGGGTTTCGAATCGACTCCTGTCCAAATAGGCAGGAAAGCGCGAGGGAGCGCAAGTTCATCAAATACAGGCATAGAGCATCGAACGCTGCTGCCCCGAAACGCTTTTATTAACCCAACCGACGTTTCTGCATCTGGCGCTTTGAGGCTGTTATGATATTAGTGTACACCTTAGGTAGGTTGAGCAAACCTAAAGTCATCTTTGCTTTGTTCGCCTGAGTCATTCTGAATTGACCTTGAGCGGTGGGGGATGCTTCTGGAGCACTCGAGTATGCTATCTGAGCACTCGGGGGTGTTTGTGGGGCACGGGCTCTGCTGCTTCGCTCTGCTCTACCGTGAAGGAGTGTCTGGTGTTTCTGGAGGCCAGCAACAGAATGCGCTGGTGGGGTGTCGGGTTGGTGTCTTGGTACCAGCGCTGTGAAGCACTGACGGTTGCTGCTGGAGCAGTGGAACGAAATGGAAGTATGGCTCTACGGACAGGGGATGGAGGTGGTGGCGGCAAGCTACCGAGTTCTGGGGAATCACTGGGGACTCGTAAAAGTCTTTCTTCTTCTTTGGGGTGGCGGGCTTGTTGCTGGGCTTGCTTGCTGGGCCTGCTGGACTTGCTGCTGGGCGTGTTGCTGAGGAGCTGCTGCTGGGCGTGCTGCTGAACCTGCTGAGGAGCGTGCTGCTTGAGCCTGCTTGAGCTGCTGCTGGGCCTGCTGCTGAGCCTGCTGCTGTTCTGGGCCTGCTGCTGGGCGTGCTGGCCTGTTGCTGGGCGTGCTGAGCTTGCTGCTGGGCGTGTTGCTGGGCCTGCTGCTGGTCGCTTTGTGGAGTATGTCGCCGGGCCTGTTGCTGGGCGTTCTGCTGGCCGCTGAGCGCTTTGAGCGTGTTGCTGGGCCTGCTGCTGAGCCTTCGCCGTTGGACTCAGAATCAGACTGCAATGATATCCACTCCTCTGGGAAGAGTCCTTCAGCGTTTTCAGGGCTCTCGTTAATGGAGGTGGGAGGAGCTCGCGACTGCTGAGGGGGAGGTGGTGGGTGCTGCGGGGCAGTGTAAGGCGGTGGACGATGGCTTCGATTAGAAGAAAATAATAATATAGAACGGTCGGCCTAAGCACACAACAGCGGTCGCAAGAACTTCGGATACGAGCTCGAAGCGAGAAATAGTCGTACGTCGGTTAGGACTACGAGATGAAACAGCGGGTACGATAATGTACGGTAGTAAAAGATAACAGCGTTTATTGATAATAACAGTTCAAGAGGAAAGAAACAGCGATCAAAAGACAAAGTAGTCGTTCACCTATTTACTAGTAAGGTTGAACAAGGAGAGAAGAAAAGAAAGACAAGGGAGACGACGGGCGATATATATACAAGGCAACATGACTAATCCGCATATGAAAACTCTTCCCTGTCACTTCCTTCCGATCCCGTTCCTTTCCAAACCCGACTCTTGGCACGCCGTGACATAAAGTACCCTCCTCCTTCAGGCCTGACTCCTGTTAGGCCTAGGCTTTCGGGGGTATTGAGCGTGAAACTGAGCGACCAGTTCGGGGGCGTGCTCGAGGTCCTCGGGGGGTTGCCATGAGGCATCGGCGTATCCAGCATAACGGACCAAGTATTGAAAGCGTCCTCGTAGGCGGCGGGAGTCCACGACGGCGTCTACTTCCCACTCTTGTTCTCCTTCCACTTCGACTGGCGGCGGCGGCGGTTGTTCTTGTCCCGGTACGGGGTCCTGGGCGGCGAGAGACAGCAACGAGACATGGAAGACGGGGTGTACCTTCATGGAGGCGGGCAGCTTGAGCTCATAAGCGTAAGGGTTGATCCTTCGTTTGATCTCGTATGGGCCGATCTGCTTCCAATCCAGTTTCTTCGAGGGCCGCTGGGTGTGGAGGTTCCTCGTGCTGAGCCAGACCTTATCCCCGACTTCATACTTCGGGGCGGGTTTGCGGTGTGCGTCGGCGAACTCCTCTTGTATCTTCTGGGATCGAAGCATCTCAGTGCGGAGAAACTCAAAGACTTGTGACATGTCGCGGGCCATATACCGCTGGCCTCCTGCGCGTGGTTCTTCCGTGAGTAAGAGGGCCGAAGGTCATGCGCGGGTGTTTGCCGTAGTTGGCCTCGAAGGGAGACATCTTGGTGGTCTCGGAGGTGTGGTTGTTCGCCGCAAACTCAGCCATCGGGAGGAATTGACTCCAGTCGTCCTGTTGGTAAGATACATAGGCTCGGAGATACTGTTCCATCACTGCGTTGATCCTTTCCGTCTGGCCATCGGTTTGAGGGTGGAAGGCCGTGGAGTATCGGGGCTTGATTTGCAGGCGGGCGCAAAGGCTCTTCCAAAAATCCGACGTGAACTGTGTGCCTCGGTCGGAGACGATGTTATCCGGGAGGCCATGCAACTTCCATCTGTGGTCCAGGTACAGGCGGGCCACTTCCTGCGCGTTGGCTTCTTCCGTGGTGGGCAGGAGGTGGCGCATCTTGGTTAATCGGTCGACTATGACCAAGATGGCGTTATGGCCGTTCGAAGCAGGGAGACCGGTAACGAAGTCCATTGATACGTCGGACCATGGGGCCGCGGGGATCGGTAGGGGTCGGAGGACACCTTGTTGGCGGTTGCGGGAGGCCTTGGACTGTCGGCAGAGGTGACAGTTCCGGACGTATTGATCGACGTACTTTCTCATAGTGGGCCAATGGTAATTGCGGGCCAGAAGTTCGAGGGTCTTAGCGCGTCCTGGGTGGCCGGCTGCAGGTGCATCGTGGTGGTCGTAGGCCAGGCGGAGTCGGAGGTCAGCGTCATCGGGTACGAAGATGGCTCCTCGGTATAGGAGCCAACCGTCGGGGGACTGGGAACACTCCGAGAGGGAAATTTCTCTGGAGTGTTTGGTGCCATCGTTCAGCATTTGAAGGATCTTGGTGGGGAAACTGTCAACTTGGTAAGCATGGGTCAACATTTCCTGAACAGAGGACGATCCTTGGGCGGCTTCATTTGCGAAAGAAGCCGACAACAAACCGAGCTTTATCTCCGTGGCCAGATTCTCCGTCTTCAACATCACCTGCGACTGGTGGGCGAGTCTTTCATCCCCTTCCTTGGGGAGATCTCCTGATCTCCTGGTCAATGCGTCGGGTTTACCTCCTTGTTTGCCTGGGCGGAACTGGATGACAAAATCGAAGCGGGATAGGAACTCGGACCATCTAGCTTGGCGGCGGTTCAACATCTTCGTGGTCATGAAGGCTTCCAGGTTCCGATGGTCGGATAAAACCTTCACTGGGAATCGTGCGGATTCCAGGTAGTGGCGCCATTTCTCAAACGCTCGGATGATAGCCAGGAGTTCCTTGTCGTAGATCTCGTAGTTACACTCCGGGGGGGAGTGCTTCTTGGAGAGAAGGCTACGGGGTGGAGAACACCTTCGTCATCGTATTGCGACAAGATTGCGGCGGAGACGTAGTCGGAGGCATCCGTCTCGACGGTGACTGCACGGTCCGGGTCAAAGTGCCGGAGAATTGGGGCGGAAGTGAAGGCGTCCTTGAGTTTCTGGAATGCCTGTTGTGCTTTCATTGTCCACTCGAACTTGACTCCCTTCTTAGTGAGGGCCGTGAGGGGGCTCGCTACTCGGGAGTAACCCTTGATGAACCGTCGGTAGAAGTTCGCAAAGCCTAAAAAGGCTTGAACTTCCTTGAGTGTTTCGGGTGCTTCCCAGTCCTGCACCGTGGAGACCTTTGCGGGGTCCATTTTCAGTCCTTCGGGGGTGAGAATCATGCCCAGGTATTTAGTTTCCTGAACATGGAACTCACATTTTTCCGGCTTTAGGTGGACATCGTTGTTGGCCAAGATAGTCAGGATCCGCTCGACGTGTTCCTCGTGCTTCTCTAAGGTATCGGAGTAGATGAGGATGTCATCAAGGTAGGCCGTCACAAAATCGTCCAGATGGGGGCGCAGGAGGGTGTTGATCCAGTGTTGGAAGGTCGCCGGGGCATTTGTCAGTCCAAACGGCATCACTGTGTATTCGTAGAGGCCCTGTCTGGTCCGAAATGCAGTTTTCCACTCGTCACCCTCCTTGATGCGAATTTGGTGGTAGCCTTCGCGTAGGTCCAGTTTGGTGTAATACTTGGCCTTGGCTACCTGCATCAGGGTCTCGGGAAATAGCGGCAACGGGGTGCGGTTCTTTATGGTCATCTGGTTAAGCTTGCGGTAATCTACGCAGAGACGTAGCGATCCATCGGCCTTCTTGATGAACAGTATCGGGGCACCGGCAGGAGACTCGGAGTAGCGGATGAAACCTCGGGACAGGTTCTCAGTGATGTAGACCCGGAGGGCCTGCAGTTCCTCCCTGGTCATGTTGTACATGGGACCGAAGGGGGGTTCTTGGCCAGGTTCCAGGACTATGGCGTGGTCCTGGGTTCCGTGCGGGGGCAGGCGATTTGCTTCTGTCTTGGAGAAGAGGGCTCCGAATTTCTGGTAGCGGAGCGGCAGGTGGTCAAGCGTGGGGTCGGCTCCCTTCAGTACTGCATCGATGGCACGGAGCGAGGCACAGAACAGTGATCCCTTCCTGTTTTTGATGAGACGGTGGAAGGGAGCGGCAGCTATGGAGCATACCGAGATGGGCGATAGGTGTGTTGGCGGTGGGGGAGCGGACGCCTGCGCCATGGCGGGAGCGGTGGATGCCAAGCAGTTGCGGCGGCAGAACTTCGAGTCGAAGGTGACACGATTATCCTTGGGCCGGAGGCAGACGTCATGGCGGCGCATCCACGGGATTCCCATGACGATCGGGAAGTGGCCTAGCTTCGTCACGAAGAACGGGGCATCTTCTTGGTGACCCCCGATATTCAGGGAGAGCTTCGCTATATGCGTTACTGCTCACTGACTTCGTCGATTGACCATCGATGACTTCTAGGGCTCTGGCTTCGCGGAGTGGGGTGATAGTGATGCGGTGGGCCTTCGCGTATTCAGAGTCGATGAAGGCGTACCCAGAGGCCCCGGTGTCGATGAGGGCCTTGGCGGCGATGGGGGTGGACCCGGGTTGCGAGAGGAGGCAGTCGAGGGCGAGTTGATCCTCCGACAATTCCTCCTCCTTGAGGGTGGCTGCGGCGGAAACTGCGAGTTTGGGTGCTGGTGGTGGTGGTGGTGGCTTCTGCCCCTTTGGTTTGCCAATGTTTACCAAAGGGGCATGGCTTTTAAAGCCGGTTGGGACTTGGGAACAGCGGCGGCGGGCGGAAGGACGGCGGGTGTTGGTACGGGGGCAGGTACGGGAGCGACAGCGGCAGGGGACCTCCAGTTGGCGACGGAGTGGGCCTTGTGGGGTCGGCGTTTGGGCTTGGGTGGCGCGGTGGCCTGGGCGAGTTCGACTTGTAGCTCCCTGATCTGGTCACCGGCCATGACAACTTCAACTTGGGCGTCCTCGAGCTGGTCTTGCGTGACCTTGAGCGAGGCTTGTAGTTCCTCGACGTGGTCTTGCAGTTCCAGGGTGTCGAACTGGACGTCCTCGAGTCTTTGTTGGAGGTATTCGACCTCCACGGCGGCGGTGGGAGCGGGAGCGGGTTCGGGGGCGGCAGTGAGGGCAGAGAGGCAGGTGGTGAGGAGTTCGTGAGCCTCGGTGAGTTCGAGTCCACAGTCCCCCTCTTCTGGGAGCGGGCCGTAGACTTCCAAGAAGACCTGGAGGCGGGCGACGAGAGCAGCGGTTGGGGTGGCTAGCGCGTTGTCCTGTCGACGATTGTCTCGTCTTGGGTTGGGCCCGTGGAGGCAGCAGCGAGGTGGCCGAGTTCATACCCGGTGGTGGTGACGGCGAAGCGACACTCGTGATTGAGGTCGTATTTGCCGGAATATCGGGCCAGATCAATATCTGCGCCGAAGGGTCTGGGCGCGAGGAGGTTGGCTACCTCTACCCGGGAGGAGCGTTTGAATAGGACGAGATAGCAATAATCTCGTTTGCGGTGGAGGGCCTGGATGGTGCGCCAGGAGCGGGTAGTGAAGTAAGTCTTCACCGGTGTGAGCAGCGGGCAGGGGCCTTGTGGGGGAAGGGACAGCGAGGTGGTGAGTGTTGGCCACTCAGGTTGGGGAATAAAGTCCCAGGTATCTTCGGCGGACGCTATTACGGCGTAGTGGGGATTGTGTGGGTAGGCGAGAGTCGGTTCAACCTTAATGTAAGGCGGTGGACGATGGCTTCGATTAGAAGAAAATAATAATATAGAACGGTCGGCCTAAGCACACAACAGCGGTCGCAAGAACTTCGGATACGAGCTCGAAGCGAGAAATAGTCGTACGTCGGTTAGGACTACGAGATGAAACAGCGGGTACGATAATGTACGGTAGTAAAAGATAACAGCGTTTATTGATAATAACAGCGGCTCCGAAGAGGAAAGAAACAGCGATCAAAAGACAAAGTAGTCGTTCACCTATTTACTAGTAAGGTTGAACAAGGAGAGAAGAAAAGAAAGACAAGGGAGACGACGGGCGATATATATACAAGGCAACATGACTAATCCGCATATGAAAACTCTTCCCTGTCACTTCCTTCCGATCCCGTTCCTTTCCAAACCCGACTCTTGGCACGCCGTGACAGGCAGGTGCTGGGTGCTGTGCTGAAGGCACTGGCGGGTCCTGTGCAGAAAGCACTGCCGGGCGCTGTGAGGACGTTGACGAGTGCTGCGGGGGAGGTGGCGGGAGCTGCGGGAGAGGTGGCGGGAGCTGCGGAGGACTTGAAAGCACTGGTGGGTGCTGAGAGGAAGGCGACGAGTGCTCCGAGGGTGTCTCTGCTATCTCTTCCGGGATAGCCTTTAGAGTTTTCCGCGACTTTCGACGTGAGGAACGGGACGATCTGTGCTTCTTGTGCTTTCGGCGGGAGCGTTTGTGGCTACTACTATATAACGGCGGCTAGGTTCGGGGACAGGACGGGACGATATCGAGACTGGAATCGACTCGGATACGTTCGAGGACGAGGACGGGAGATCGGGCTCAAAATACCGATCGAACTTATATTTATTTTAACCCAGGGACCGAATGGCTCAACCTAGCGTAATATACTAAGCGAAACCAAAAAGACTTATAGTAACCAGAAATAAAGACGTTGCGTAAGGAAAGAAGAAGAAGAAGAGAAACAGAACGAAGCGAGGAAGCCCTAATATATATCCAACGAAATCCTCCGATGACTAACCCAAATGACTCACACCCCATCACCGAATAGACAACCCATAACCGATCTCGATCTTTCCTTTCGCAATCTAACCCGAAGCGCCTAGCGCTGACCGAATCCTCCAAGCACCTTCCTAACCCATCCATCTTTATCCGACGCGACAACGATCCTTCACCTAACAGCTCGATTCCTCAACGTTCTCGACCGCACAGGAGGTGGGGGCGGTCGGGCCGCGATAGTAGCCCCCTCTCTAGGTTCGAGCTCCGCGAGAACTCCGACAGATCCAGGCTTCATAGGGTATAGGTGGTGGAAGCGGGCGAGGAGGCGAGGAGCATTGGTGACATTATCAGAGTACTCCCAAGTGGGGGCGTCGTATCCCTTCCAGCTGCACAGATATTGGAGACGTTTGTATCGAATCCGAGAATCTAGAATATCGTCAAGTTCCCACTCTTCCTCACCTTCAACGACAACAGGAGGAGCCGGGGGAGGAATGTGTCCTGGTAGGGGGTCCGTAGCGCAAGGGTCCAATTTTGAAACATGGAACACCGGGTGTATCTTCATCGAGGCCGGCAGATCCAGCTCGTATGCGTAGGGACTGATGACCTTCTTGATTTTGAACCTTCCCAGCGTTTCCAATCGAGTTTCGGGAGGCGAATGGTTTGAATATTCTTAGCGTTAAGCCATACCTCGTCGCGACCTTGTAATTGGGGGCGGGTGTTGATTGTTGGTTGGCACTGGTTTCCTGTCGATCCTGGGCGTATCGCATCTCGGCTCGGAGGTGTTCCTGTATTTCCGACATCCGTTTAACCAAGGCGTTGACATCTTGTTGTGGGTTGCCAAAGGTCGGTGTCGTCAGGTCTTCCGTAAAGCGCGGGTTGTAACCATAGTTAGCCATAAACGGGGAGACTTGCGTGGTTTCAGAAGCGGCGTTGTTAGCTGTGAACTCGGCGATGGGCAACCAATCGGTCCAGTCATCCTGTTGGTAGGATACATAGCTCCGTAGGTATTGTTCCATGACCGCGTTGGCTCGTTCCGTTTGGCCGTCAGTTTCAGGGTGGAACGCGGATGACATAGCTACCGTGATCTTCAAAGCCTTGCACAACGATTTCCAAAACCTTGACGTGAATTGGGTACCTCGATCAGAAACAATGGAGGATGGTAAGCCATGGAGTTTCAGAGGCGTGATCAATGTACAGGCGTGCGAGGTCCTCCGATCCGGTGGTTGTGTGACAGGCGATGTAGTGCTTCATCTTCGACAGGCGGTCGACCACGACTAGGATGGCATCCTTACCCTTACTCTCCGGCAGGCCAGTGACAAAGTCCATTGATATATGAGTCCAAGGTTTCTGAGGTACGGGTAGGGGGCGTAGGACTCCGAAGGGGGCAAGGTGAGATGTCTTGCTTCGACTACAGGTATGGCAGTTGCGGACATATCGTTCCACCGACTTGCGCATAGTGGGCCAGTAGTAGGTTCGTGCTAGCAGGTCAAAGGTCTTAGCTCTTCCGACATGACCAGCCGATGGCGCATCGTAGTGTTCCTTTAGCAACTGAAGCTGTAGTGCCGAGTCCTCGGGTACGTAGAGCTTATCTCGGTATGTCAGAAACCCTTGGCGAGTTGCACATTCGGCCAGGGTGATGTCTCGGGAGTGCTTTGCGCCCGTTCGGAGAAGTTCTAGTATCTTATTCGGAAACGGATCAGTAGTGTACGCTTGTTTAAAAAGTGCTTCCAGGGGGAACAGTCCTTGTAAGGACTGGGTTGTCGCCAACAAACCCAGATTTCCCAAATTCTGGGACTTCAACACTGTCTGACTTTGGTGAGTCAGGCGTTCATCCCCCTCCTCAGGCATATCCTGTGACCTCCTGGTCAATGCGTCCGGTTTTCCACCTTTCTTCCCTGGTCGGTACGTGATTTTATAATCAAAACGTGATAGAAGTTCGGACCATCTGGCCTGACGGCGGTTCGGTAGTTTCTTGGTCATAAAATATTCCAAGTTACGGTGGTCGCTTAGAACCTCGATGGTCTCCACGGGGGACATTAATTCCGCTCTCCATTCTTCAAAACAACGGATAATCGCCAATAATTCCTTATCGTAAATTTCATAGTTGCATTCCGCCGGAGAGTGTTTTTTATTCATATCTGTACAGGATGTAAGATTCCGGAATCGTCGAACTGCGAGAGGACTCCCCCGGAAACGTAATCAGAGGCATCGGATTCCACAATGATACGTCTATCGAGTCGAAATGGCGGAGGCGAAGTCTGATGTGAATGCAGCCTTCAGGTGATCGAAGGCCGCTTGACAGGCAGGTGACCATACGAACGGAGTATTATTGTGGGTGAGGGCTGTAATAGGTAGTAGTATCTCGGAGTAACCTCTGATAAATCGTTTATAGAAGTTTGCAAACCCAGTAAATACCTGAATATCCTTAACATTCCGCGGTGCTTTCCATTCCCTGATCTTTTCGACTTTCGCGGGATCCATTTCCAGTCCCTTCCTTGTGATCAACAGCCCCAGATACTTCGTTTCTTGTACGTGGAATTCACATTTCTCCGGGGCGCAGTACAGGTCGTTGTTCGTGAGAGCTTGTAGGACCTGATTGACATGGTCAATATGGGATTCCAAATCCTTGCTGTAGATTAGGATATCATCTAGGTAAGCTGTACAGAATCGATCGAGGAAGGGGCGGAGAACGTCGTTAATGAATCGTTGAAAAGAAGCTGGGGCGTTGGTCAAGCCGAATGGCATTACATTGTACTGGAAATGGCCGAAAGCAGGGTCGAAGGCGGTTTTCCACTCATCTCCGGCAGCTATCCTGATCTGGTTGTATGCTGCTCGAAGATCAAGCTTGGTATACCACTTCGCCGCGCCGATCTGGTTGAACGTTTCCTTTGACAGCGGCAGTGGGTACCGGTCCTTGATGGTGAGGTCGTTGATTCCCCGGTAGTCTACACAAAAACGGAGACCCCTCGGTTTCTTGACGAATAGCAGGGGCACCAGCAGAGGATGAACTGGTCCATTCGTCCGATCTTCTTCTTCCTCCAAGTGAGTCTGCAGTGGTCAATTCTTCACGAGACATACCATATAGGGGGCCAAACGGGGGTTCCGTTCCTTCTTTCAGTCTAATGCGGTGGTCGTACGGGCGATGTGGGGGTAGCCTTTTTGTTCCCTCTTCCTGAAAACGAGACAGATATTGGTGGTGGATTGCCGGGACGAGAGCGGTCGGATCTGAAAGCGGAGGAGATTGCGTTGGGTTGAAGACGGCCACGAATACTTCCAAATCCTTGGTGGTCTCAAAGAACGCGGTCGCTGACACCCTTTCTATTTCTAGGTCGTGTGTAGCGGGCAGCGGACTAGAGATACCTTGGACATAGGTTGGTACGGGGTCGTCATTGCATTGGCGGAGGCAGTGAGGAGAGTCGAAGAGGATGGAATTCGTGGCGAAATCGAGCTTGACATTATGTCGGCGCATCCAGGGGATACCAAGGACTACAGGGTAGTGCCCAAGACGAGTGACATAGGCGGTGATGTTTTCGAAATGACCTTGAATACGGAAAGACAGTTGTGCAGTGTGGGTGATATCACCGGAGGAGATTTCTCTCCCATCAATGACTTGTAGTTTTCGGGGTTGGGCGAGCAGAGAGGTAGGAAGTTGGTGGTGGCATCTGAATCTCTCATCAATGAATGCGATTCCAGAAGCTCCAGTGTCAACTAATGCGTAGGTTTTACAGATTTTATTTTTATCAGATACATAACATGAAACAACCAAATGATCTGAAAAACCTTGCGCAGAAGAGACACTAGAAACAGGACCAGAAACCGAAGACAGAGACAAAGAGATAGGAGGAACCTGTACTGAGCCACTCAGTGCAGGTCGTCCCCATTTCCCGACGGTGGGGAACGGGGGCGCGGCATATTAAACGGACCAGAGAAAGAGAACCCAAGATCAGAGGAAGCAGAAGTACCAGTACCCGAACCAGAAGAAGAAAAACCAGAACCAGACGCAGAAGAAGACGAAGTAGTAAGCGCCCCACGCATCACCGGCGGTTGATAGGCCTCGGTGGTTGTGCGGTGAAACAAACAGCGTTAATCTGTGATTCGGTACTCGGTAGCGAAATGACCAGCCTGCCCACAGTACATACACAATCCTTGGGCCATACGACGTGAGCGTTCGGCGGGGGAGAGCGGACCACGGGGGGCGCGAGGGCGGAGGTTAGATAGGTCCATGGGTACCGCGCCACCAGGTGTGTGGGATGGGTGCGCAGGAGTAACTGGAGCGGAAGCGGGGGCAGGAGCAGAAGCAGGGGCAGAGGGAACACGGGAACGGAGGCGAGCATCCCTGATACGTCCATCCAACTCTTGTAGGAGTCGGACGTAGTCCAGTAGGGCATCAGGAGTCGGGTGGTGGATCATGGCATTGCGAAGGTCGTGGGAGAGACCCCGGGTAAGGGCATGCTTCTGAGCCTGTTCATTCCAGGCCACGTCGGCAGCGAGGCGTTGGAAATCAGCAAAGTAGGCAGAGAAGTCTCGGGATCCTTGTGTCAGCTTTTCCAACTCTCGTTCGGCGGTGGCAACACGGTTGGGGTCTCCAAAGGCGGTGTCGAGGAGGGCGATCAACGCTTCGATGTCGGTGAGGTTGATGTTGGCCCCATTGACCAAGGGCATGACTTGGCCGAGGGCGCGTCCGGTTAGCAGATTGATCGCGTATACGAGCTGTTGCTGGTTCGAGGTGAAGCGATCGGCATTACCGATCATCTTGAGACGGAGCTGGGTGACGAAGGGACGGAGCGCCGAGCGGGTACCATCAAACTTAGGCGGGTCAGGAATCTTATCAGAACGTTGGGCGGGTGCAGGCGCAGGGACTGGGGGCTGGGCTTGAATAGGTGCTGGGGCTACGGGTACTGGGGCCGGGGGTCCTTGTGCTCGAAGGAGGTGGTTAATCTCCCTTGATTCCGCAAGCTGCGTGGTGAGCTCTTGGACCTGGTTTTCGAGTTCGGGGATGGCGGCGTTGTTGTTCGTAGCGAGGTCCAGCTGGTGTTGTAGGGCATCTCGTTCGTTAGCGAAGGTGTGAGCTTGCTGGAAGTTCGTCCTTGCTTGCCCATGCATCATGGATAAGTTATTATATAGGAGGTCTGGATTTTCGAGATAGTTTTGTTTGAAGTCTTCGAGGTTCCCAGGGAACCCCCACTGAACTGGAGTTGACATTGCGTATCGGGAGTCGATGTAAGTCGACGCAACGTAGTATAACGGCGGCTAGGTTCGGGGACAGGACGGGACGATATCGAGACTGGAATCGACTCGGATACGTTCGAGGACGAGGACGGGAGATCGGGCTCAAAATACCGATCGAACTTATATTTATTTTAACCCAGGGACCGAATGGCTCAACCTAGCGTAATATACTAAGCGAAACCAAAAAGACTTATAGTAACCAGAAATAAAGACGTTGCGTAAGGAAAGAAGAAGAAGAAGAGAAACAGAACGAAGCGAGGGAGAGCCCTAATATATATCCAACGAAATCCTCCGATGACTAACCCAAATGACTCACACCCCATCACCGAATAGACAACCCATAACCGATCCCGATCTTTCCTTTCGCAATCTAACCCGAAGCGCTGACCGAATCCTCCAAGCACCTTCCTAACCCATCCATCTTTATCCGACGCGACAACGATCCTTCACCTAACAGCTCGATTCCTCAACGTTCTCGACCGCACAGGAGGTGGGGGCGGTCGGGCCGCGATATACTACTACTACTACTACTACTACTACTAGTACTAGTACTGGATTCGTCCGAATCTTGATCTCGATGGCGTCTCTTCCGACCTTTGTGAGGTTTTTCGATGTTCTGTGAGCGCTTGGGAGTGCTCTGAGAGGAGTCTGGACTCTATTATAAATGTGTGATGAGTATGGTTCTGAAAGCAGATGGGTTAAGTAAGATATACCATCTTATATATGATTCTTGAGGTGTGGCGTGAAAGCTTGAAGTTGAAACGAAACTTGAATGCGCTTTCAAGAGGTAATCTTGAAAGCTTGAATAACAGCGCTTGAAGTGATAGAGGTGGACTTGAAATTGAAGATGGTTAGGAATCTCTCACGAACTGGAAGGAGGAGAAGATGCTCTTATACCGAAAGTACAATCAGCTTTACCAGGCTCATCATCATCCTTCCTATAGCACCCCGTGTGCTGTCACGAGACTCGAGGTGCTGTGCAAGCACCCTCAGTGCTCCTACCAGTGCTTGAATATGGTGCTCCAAACAGTGCTGAATGTTTGCTCCAATACATAGCGTAGATGAATGCTTTCTGGCACTTTCGAAAATGCTCTGGTGGTATGATTCAATTTGAAATGACGTAGATGAATGCTCTAGGCGCACTCGGAGATGCTCTGACGGTAGTACCAACAGTGTCGTCGATAACATTCTGTTGTTTGTGTTCTTGTTGGTGTCGGTGCTCTGTGCGCTAGGAAGCTGAGTTCGAGAGAGTGTATACTTTGAGCTCATAGTCAATATTGGTATCAAATTTGGCGCTGAGAACGATCTCTCGATGATCTGAATAGCATCCATGAGTCTTCCGAGAGAGTGTGTGCGGATTCTGAGAGGGTAGAACGGAGCATCGTTGGCGGCCTGATTGTGATGATTGTTGTTTTCCTCGTTGTATGTTTGTGTTTGTGTTTGCATTATTCCGTTGGAGATGTATGACGTCAAAATCAGCATCGCTGTGGTGGAGGTGCGAGCGCAAGGCTCACAATCACTTGGCGAGCGCTCTGTAGCGAGCACTCTGCATGCGGTGACTAATTGCTTGTAGAGCACTCTGCACAACCTCTTGGCAGCGAGAGCCTCATTGGTGACAAATCGCTTGTAGAAACACTCTACTGTCGCTCGCCGAGCACTCTGCAGAAAGAGCCTATTTGGATGACAAATCGTCCGTAGAGCACTCTGCACCGCCTGCAGGAAAGAGCCTCCTCGGCCTTGGCAGACTGCAAATTCTCGAGTTCAATGAAATCGTCGTGCCCTTTTTGCAGCAAGAGGTACAGCTCCTCCGCGAACTTTGACAGACATCTTGAGCGATCCATCCATTGGAAGCAGATGAATGGCTTGAAACCAATATTCACTACTGGGCGCAATCAACCTGCAGAGACTCGGCGATCTTGTGGCAGAAGCATTCCCGACTACTATTCAGACAGCATTACGCTTGGTCGGATAGTAGTTTTGACCAAGATACTGGTAACAATTCAGACCTCGAATCCGAATCATATTTCGTGATGGAAGACGCAGACAGTGGTGCGAATGGGCATATGGCATCTACGACAGTTTATGAGGGCTCTGGGGAAGCACTTTACCGCTCGGAGGACTACGACGAATGCTCACAGAGCCTTCTCCAATACCCATGGCACCCATTCCGGTCAGCATACGAGTTCAGAATGGCACGCTATTTCACACTGTCCAAAGCCTCACAGGGAAACATCGACAGCTTCTTTCTGCACGCTCCGCCGAGGAGTGGCGAGTCTCCTACAGCACTGGGCGGGGTTTTATCAAGAGGCTGGAGAAATGAGCGACATCTTCGGAAAGCGAGCTGGAATCATTCGGAGGTGGATATTGGGGAGAAGATCTCCTACTACTACCGGGATCCAATGGTAGTCGTCCGATATCTTCTAGAACGCGTGCCTTCCAGGAGTCATTGGTGTACTTCGCCGTGGTGGAGCATAATGAATTCGGCGGCGAATGTGCGAAATGCATACAGGAGATTGGTGGTGGGAGATACAGGTCCGTAAACTTCGCCCTGTCAACTTGAGGTGGTCTATGAGCATTCGATGATCTTCGAGCAGTCGCTGATGCTTTCTCGACAGAATACGTTACCGGAGGGGTCCACTGTGGTACCAATTATCTGCGCGTCGGATGGCACACATCTGACAAATTTCAGCGGGGACAAGAAAGCCTAGCCAGTCTATCTTACCATAGGGAACATCAAGTCGTCGGTGCGCAATAAGCCTACAGGGCATTCATTCATTCTCCTAGGGCTGCTACCAGTGCCACCGAAGCTCGGGAAGAATACAACACTCGCTAACTCCGTGTTACGACGTCAAAGTCAAATGGCACTGCATCGCGCTCTTGGGGAGATCTTTCAAAGCATTCGCGAGTGCTCTCAGGACGGCGAGCTAATCAAATGCGCCGACGGGTACGAACGACTTGGCTTTCCGGTGCTCTCGGGGTGGATCGCTGATCAACCAGAGCATTCAAACTTGCAAAACATCAGCACTAGTGCTTGCCCAAGAATCTGGTCGAGTTTCACAGTCTTGGGAACCTTCGCCAGCTGTCTTGTAATCACGAGGACTACAGGGAGAGAGTACTGCTATTTAGCGAGAACCCGGGCAATCTGGAACCGGTGGAATACCTTGTCGCTAGATCCGTCAAAACACTCTTCAATGCTTTCTGGGGTATGCCGAGGGTTAATCCGTATGATCTCAATAAACCGAACATTCTGCACAATATCTACGCAGGGATGTTGAAGCACATGATGGAGTGGATTCAGGCTTTCTTGAAGAAGCATCGTCGATTGGAGGAATTTGACAAAGCTTGGGCTTCGATTGCGCCTTACTCTGGACTGGCAGTACCAAACAAGGCATATCGTTCTACCACCCAATGGCAAGGGAAAGAGATGCGGAACCTGGGGCGGCTCGTTCTAGGAACACTTCATGACTGCTCTGAAACCCGAGGAGTGGCTGTCAGGGCGACCGCCAAAAGCGTTGAAATGCGTTGAAGCCTAATAGACTTCCATAATGGCGCAATATGGGAGTCATACAAAGCACCCTGGACTATATGGAGAGCTATCTCGACGATTTCCATAAACACAAGGATATCTTTTTAGAATTCAGGGCGTACAAGAAGACGTTAAAGGATGCGAGAGATCGAACGAAAGCAATAAGTGGCTCCCAGAGCGCTCAGCGACGCTCCCAGAGCACCCAGCGGCGTGGAGGAGATCCGGAGATTCGGGAAAGATCACACTTCAACTTCATCAAATTGCGTGATAACGCACTACCGAGAACACGTTGAGCGCTTTGGGAGCATTCCTCAGTACTCGCGGACGTTAGCAAGCTTGCCCATGTCGGCAGGTAAAGAGGCTTACAGGCGTCCAACAAGGTCGATGCGCGACGCAGATACTGGACTATGGAGGAGGCAATTGGCGTTAGAGATTCGAATTCTGAATCTGAAAGACATCGTTGGAGGTCCTGAGAGCACTGACGACATCCTCTGGAGCCATCGGGATAACCTCAAGGAGTTGCTCGACATTTTCAAAATCGAAGATCGCAAGAAAACGCCAAATGAACGCTCAATAGTAGAAAGCGGACTGCCCCTAAAGCGCCTTTGCAATCCCTCCGCGAAATCGGAAAGACTTTTCAACGTCGCAGATGGACTGCAAATGAGCCATATGACGCTTTATCGCCTGATAAAGGAGTATGCCGAGGATGCGGGATGCTCTCAGAGCTTTGCCGGAAGCTCTGAGAGCATGTTGGAGCGCCGGGTAGAGGTTTTCACATGCTTGCAGGTTCCGATACCAATCTTCCAAAGGCCTGATGTATACGAGGTTCACAACATCAGGTGTACGGGAACAGCGTCTTTTAGGAAGGGGAAAATAAGAAAGGATTGGGCATGGGAATCGGTAGGTTCCTCAGAGCAGTGGGGAGTGTTTGACGCTTACCAGGGGCGTGGAGGCTCTGTTCAAGGTCTTGAGGATAGCGGGCGCGCATAGACTATGTGTAGTTGAGCTACTTGAGGCGAAGGATCGTGGTATCGCTGATAGCTCACATGGGCTGCTGAAAGTCTGTAGGAGGAGGAAGAGGATGTGGGTCGTGAATATTCGGAGTATATTAGGAATGGCCCATTTGTTTGAGGTGGAAGCTGGTAATTCGCTGGTAAATACTAGGATAAATTTGCGTACGTGGAGTGAATTCAGTTGAATGCTTTGTGAGAAGCGGTCGTCAGTGCTGTAAAAGCGTTAAAGTGCTTTATCCAGCGATGTGAGATTATTGCAAACGCTATCCAGTGATGTGAGAGATGTCGAGTGCTATCCAGTGATGTGAGAGCGTTCCCGAGTCTTTCCATAGAGGTGAGGGCAGTGGCAAGTGCTCTCTACAGTGGAAAGTTAGGCCCAATAGGACCGTCTAATTCAAAATTAGGTAATGGATTCTGCTATTACGCATGCGGATTGGAAGAGGAGGTGAGTTTGACGCTCAGTATCTGAGTCTGTTATCCAACAAGCTCGCTCCACCAGCGTAATGCTGCTTATGCATGGAAATGATTTCCAGCAAGCTCGCTGGAGTGCTGCTTAAGCAGGGCATTGAGCTTTTCAGGCGAGCCGTCTGTGGCGCAAACCTCAAGGCTAAAATCGCTTTCGCGAATCGACAGATACATACCCCATCGTCAAAAGTTTGGTAGCCATCTCCAGTATCTGCGACAGTGCTCGTATCAGTATTCATGTTGACCGTTCAGCGGCGTGAAGAATACCTGCGTGAGATATCGTTTGAGACTGGCGATGCCTACCTTGCCTTTGAGGAAAAATGTCGATTCATTTGGGTCTAAGTGGGGGGTGTCCCACCTTGAATAGTATTATTAAAGATGTTTCCGCAGCTCTACGAGCATTAGTCAGTGCTATTGGAGCATCCTCGAAGCATTCGTTGTGTTCTCTGGACGTGAGAAATATCTCTTGGCAGAACCTGGAAAAAACTCGTTAGCAAAGAGTCTCCTGGCGAAGATAGCATTATCGAGTACTCTCTGGGCGTGGGCGGTATGCTCTGGCAGTGCCTGGAGAGCAGCTCACTGGGAATTGATCTCCGGGCACAGATAGTATTGACGAGTGCTCTCAGGGCGTTGGGGCTTTCTCCCGGCGTGCCCCGACGCGTCCGTTATCTTGTAGCCAGTCTCTGGGCGGAGAGTCATTAGTGGTTTGTTCTCCAGACGCAGGTGGAATACCCCAGGCGTGGCATGGCGGAGAAAGCATCACCAGGTGCTCTCAGGACAGAGATGATATCGCTTGGAGGTGCGCAGACGCGCTTAGAGACTGGGGGAATAGCGGAGAGAAAGATTGCTCCGCCGCTTTCCATGACGACAGGGAAATGGCCAATACGCGAATAGGATGCTTCTAGCGGCAGAAAGTGAAGGAAGGGAGTGCGCGGCAGGCAGTAGACTTTATGAAAGCGATGCGCAGCACGAGCGACAGAAACGGAAGATTTTGCTTGCGAGCGTGGAACGAGTATTCTGTTTCTGGCAGCCGACGCGAAGACACGCACTGGCAGCGCCCGACGCAAGCAAACTGCTCTGGGAAGCGGCGGAAAGGAATATTCTGTTTGGTAGTGCGGACGCGAAGACACGGCCGGTGAGCCGACGGAAAGCGAAAGATTTTGTTTTCGCGCGCTGGACGCGATTATTTTGGTCTGGCACCGCCGGACGCGAGCACTCTGCTCTGGCAGCTCCGGACGCGAAAGCATACATCGCTCTGGCAGCTGCCGGAGGCGAGCAGTCTGCTTCTGGCGGTGCTAAGTGCTTGAAGTCTCTCGCTTACGGAGAGGAGAGAAAGTAGTATGCTCGACGCTTGTACAGGCGCGAAGATTTCTACCCTCCGCCAGGCGCAGACGCCTGCCCTGGCGTGTCGGGCGTGATCGCTATGCTAAGCGTTGCATGAAGATTCTGCGGCGCTTCTACGCCCAGGCGTCAGACGGCTGCGCCCTGAGAAATAGGAGAGTTTGCTGATGTATTCGGCTATGTAATACATTATTTGTCGATGATGCAGCCCTAGCTCGCTGAGTTCTAAATCGATGGGCTTCTCGAATCTCTCGTGATGTCCTAGGATTTCTAATTCTTGGCATTTTTGAGAGAATTGTATTTATTGAATAAATATAAAGAAATTCATATCGATAAGGTTACCAAAGAGGCTAGCTGAGCATGGAATATATAGATACAAATTACTGACTCTCATAGATCCTCATCGTCCACTTCCGACAACTCGTCATCATCATCTGAAACAGATTCAATAATATGTTTGGTTAGTTTTTCTTCGATGGAGTTGCAGGGGCTGGAATTGGACTGTCGGCTTTCCGATTTGGTGTTGGTGTTGTACTCCCTCCTCCAACATCATTACCACTAATCTGACCACTTCTTTTTTGGGCCCGAGCACTCCAAGAACTAGGAGAATGAACCTCCTTTCCTACAACATCACCTCTATTTGAACCAACACCCGATCCCGATCCCATATTAGAAATATAACTCAACGATTTCACCATACATCCCAAAAGTGAGTACTTTGTATCCTGAACGACAACTCTACCCAACAATCGGCCCGATAATTGTACAACACTATCACATTGTGGAACCTTTATGGCTTCCCATCGTCGACCATCAGGAATAAATCATCTAACCACAAAATATTTCTTGGCCATGATTTTGTAAAGACAATCGATATCGTAATAAGAAGATCGGATATCGAAACATCGCCATCCATTCGGAAGAGCTTTTGAGAGTGCTTCGTTGTGCATTACTTTTCCAACCGGTAAAATAGTCGCACATACGCCATCTTATTAAACTCAATATCGGTTGGATCACCTTTTGAATCTACTAAAATATTAGAAATCAATTTCTTCAATAGAAAATATTAGTAAAGCAAAACGCACTCATTGTTTTCGAAGACAGTAATTTGTAGGCTATATGCAAACCCATATCGCAAAAAGCCACCGTAACATACTCCAATTGAATTCTCTCATGGTTCCTTCCAGGTAATCGCCAACCGAGCAAATAATTTTGCAGGGAATATCCTCATCGTCAATGATGGTTTTCGGTAAAAACTCATTTGAACAATGGATTGAGCTCTCGAAGGTAATCAACCAAGAGGTTTTGTTGATTTTGTTAGAAAAATCGAGAATGCAGGCAATATCGGTTGTCGAATTTTCATTAAAGGTTGGTGGCATTGTTTAATGATTTGTAGTCGAGGCTTATTGTATTCAATTACTTTGAGAAAGAAAGCATTCCTATGAGCTATACTCGGGCGTTCATTAAATGGTCGGATATCGTTGTAACCAAATCCCTACTCAGAATTCCGACCATTTAATGAACGCATGAGTATTTATTCAAGTTAAACGATTTATATCATAGTAAATGATAAAATAATTGCTTACAGTATCTAACATTTATTTTGTAATAATGATGTCATACTACAATCATAATTAAGAAGATTTGATCAATACCAACAACATTCACGATTACCAACACCAACAACATCACGATTACCAAAACCAACAACATTCACGATTACCAACACCAAAAACATTCACGATTACCACATCAGCAAAAAAAAAAATCCTCCAAGACGAACTGTACGTCTAGACGTACCGATTCGTCTTTTGCGACAAAAACCTCGTCTTTTGCTACCAAATACTCGCATTTGGGTCATCCCGCGCTACCCGGAGCTCCCAAATATGACCTGTCGTCTTTTGGCGCCTAGTATTCGTCCCAAATGTGACATCTCGTCTTTTGACGCCTATTTCGCCTCCTAAATGTGATATCTCGTCTTTTGACGTCGCGCGGATGTGATATTCAGCCTATCTACTAGGGCTAATGCTAATAGCGCTAGCTAATGACGTCAGATTTGACTCCTCCACACCTCGAGGACTCGGATTCACCCACACCTCCACCTCCACCTCCACATATACACCTAGCTACCTCGCCTCCTACCTCGCCTCCTACCTCACCTCCTACCTCCTACCTCACCTCCTACCTCACCTCCTACCCCACCTCCTGCCTGTATCGACGCCTACCTCCTACCTGTATCCACCTCCTGCCTGTATCGACACCTACCTGTATCGACCTCCTGCCTCTACCGACGCCTACTAGTAGATACGTATTTACCTTCCTCTGCATTTTGACGCCTTTACTGACTGCGCTGCAGGCTCCAAATCATGCAGTATATCAACGCCGCTGGAGGCGTCAAATTGGGCAGTATATTGACGGTATACTGACTCCATTGCAGGTAAATATCCCAGTATATTAACGCCGCTGCTGACGCCGCTGGAGGCATCAAATTCCCAGTATATTGACGATTATATTGACTCCGCTGCATGTAAATACCCCAGTATATTGACGCCGCTGCTGACGCCGCTGAAGGCGTCAAGTTCCCAGTATATTGACGATTATATTGACTCCGCTGCAGGTAAATACCCCAGTATATTGACTCCGCTGCTGACGCCACTGCTGACGCTGCTGGAGGCGTCAAATTCCCAGTATATTGACGATTATACTGACTCCGCTGCAGGTAAATACTCTAGTATATAGACGCCGCTGCTGACGCCGCTGCAGGTACGAATACCCTAGTATATTGGCGCCGCTGCTGACGCCGCTGCAGGCTCCAAATCCTGCAGTATATTGACGGTATACTGACGCCGCTGCAGGCTCCAAATTGACAGCTACCAGTCACCAATACTGCACCAAATGGACACCCCCAGGCAGCGAATCCTCCACCTACCAGTCCTCGAATACTGCACCAAATGGACACCCCCAGGCAGCGAATCATGCAGCTACCAGTCACCGAATACTGCACCATATGGACACCCCCTAGGCAGCGAATACTGCACCAAATCGACACCTACCAGGCAGCGAATCCTGCACCATATGGACACCTACCAGTCACCGAATACTAGTCCAAATCGACACCTCCCAGGCAGGCAGCTCAGCGGGCAGGCAGCTCAGCGGCGAGCTCAGCGGCGAGCTCAGCGGGCAGGAAGCTCAGCGGCGAGCTCAGCGGGCAGGACGACAGGCAGCAGGCAGCTCAGCGGGCAGGAGGGCAGTCAGGCAGCTCAGCGGCGAGCTCAGCGGGCAGGCAGCTCAGCGGCGAGCTCAGCGGGCAGGAGGACAGGCAGCAGACAGCTCCGCGGGCAGGAAGCTCAGCGGCGAGCTCAGCGGGCAGGCAGCTCAGCGGCGAGCTCAGCGGGCAGGCAGCTCAGCGGCGAGCTCAGCGGCGAGCTCAGCGGGCAGGCAGCTCAGCGGCGAGCTCAGCGGGCAGGCAGCTCAGCGGCGAGCTCAGCGGGCAGGCAGCTCAGCGGCGAGCTCAGCGGGCAGGCAGCTCAGCGGCGAGCTCAGCGGGCAGGAGGACAGGCAGCAGACAGCTCCGCGGGCAGGAAGCTCAGCGGCGAGCTCAGCGGGCAGGCAGCTCAGCAGCGAGCTCAGCGGGCAGGCAGCTCAGCGGCGAGCTCAGCGGGCAGGCAGCTCAGCAGCGAGCTCAGCGGGCAGGCAGCTCAGCGGCGAGCTCAGCGGGCAGGCAGCTCAGCGGCGAGCTCAGCGGGCAGGCAGCTCAGCGGCGAGCTCAGCGGGCAGGCAGCTCAGCGGCGAGCTCAGCGGGCAGGAGGACAGGCAGCAGGCAGCTCAGCGGGCAGGAGGGCAGGAGGGCAGGTCAGCGGCGAGCTCAGCCCGCTCTCCAGCGGCGAGCTCAACTCACGGGCAGGAGTAAGCGGAGGTAGGTGGGGCGCCGGCGGAGACAGGCGGGTCGATAGCAAATATGTACATAGAACTACGTAGACATGTGGATCAATAAACGTGACATTTGCGCGGAACTGGTTTCCTAGTCTATGTACCTATTACCGAGTGATCTCATTCCGCCACCCGGTAACCGGGCAAAGCTACCCAGGTGTGGACCCGGTGTTCGTTTTGGGGTCAAAAGACAACGTAATTCGGTCAAAAGACGAACTAAAGACGAACTCGTCTTTCGACCAAAAGACGACTCCGCGACGAGAACGGGAGAGATGTTCGTATTTTCCCGTCGAGACGATGTCTTTTTGCTCCGGGGCGTAGCTATGCAGGTAAGAAAACTTCTCATGCGCCCGGCACCCAAAATGACGCCCAATGGCGCCTGGTGCGCCTGGATACGCCCAGGTACGTCAGAATAGACCCTATTTTTTGCTGATGAAAGCTACCTAGGTGTGGACCCGGTGTTCGTTTTGGGGTCAAAGACGAAGCGATTTGGTCAAAAGACGAACTCGTTGGTCAAAGACAACTCCGCGACAAGAACGGGAGAGATATTCGTATTTTCCCATCGAGACGATGTCTTTTTGCGCCAGGGCGTATGGATGCAGGTAAGAAAACTTCTCATGCGCCTGGTACTCCCAATAGCGTAATAAGCGCCAGGTCTGGAGTAGCAGGGTCGTCGGGTCGAACCCAATTTTTTACTGATGCCCGGACTCTCATTTTCTCTGCATCAAAGATAGGTGGTCTGCCCTGCCTGACTCTATTGCTTAGAGTTCCATTTGCTCTTGCCCGTTTAAAAACACTTTGGCAGGTCCTGAAATCTATCTCCATTTTCCTGCCAATTTCCCTCGAACTCTTCCCTATCTCTCTCAAAGTGATCATCCTGATTCTTTCATCGCGTATTGTTTCCGTGCGCACTGCACACCAGACGCACTAATTAGGCACCAGGCGAAGCGAGAAGTTTTCTTACCTGCATCCATACGCCCCGGCGCAAAACGATATCGTCTCGACGAGAAAAAACGAACATCTCTCCCGTTCCCGTCGCGACGTCGTCTTTTGGTCAAAAGACGAGTTCGTCTTTTGAGCAAATGACGTCGTCTTTGACTAAAGACTTCGTCTTTTGACCAAATTATAGCGTCTTTGACCTCAAAACGAACACCGGGTCCACACCTGTGTAGCTTTTGCCCGGTTAACGGCTTTCGCTAGCACCTTTTGCTGGCAGAATGAGATCACTCGGCAATCGGTACATAGACTAGGATACTAGTTCCGCTCAAATGTCACGTATATTGATCCACATGTCCATGTAATTCTATATACATTTCTAAGCGCCCCACCCACCTCCGCTGGCGCCCCACCTACCTCCGCTTACTCCTGCCCACCGCCGACCTCCTGCCCGTGGGCTGAGCTCGCCGCTGAATAGCGGGCTGAGCTCGCCGCTGACCTGTCTTCCTGCCCTCCTGCGCGCTGAGCTGCCAGCCCGCTGAGCTCCCCGCTGAGCTCGCCGCTGACCTGCCTGCCTGCCCTCCTGCGCGCTGAGTTGCCAGCCCGCTGAGCTCACCGCTGAGGTCACCGCTGAGCTGCCAGCCCGCTGAGCTCGCAGCTGACCTCCCTGCTCGGTGAGCTTCCCGCTGAGCTGCCTCCCCGCTGAGCTCGCCGCTGAGCTGCCTGCCCGCTGAGCTCGCCGCTAAGCTGCCTGCCCGCTGAGCTCGCCGCTGACCTCCCTGCTGCCTGTCTGCTGCCCCCTGAGCTGCCTACTGCCTGCCTGATAGGTGTCCATTTGGTGCAGGATTCGCTGCCTAGGAGGTGTCCATATGGTGCAGTATTTGGGGACTGGTAGCTGCATGATTCGCTGCCCAGGAGGTGTCCAAATGGCGCAGTATTCGCTGCCTAGGAGGTGTCCAAATCGTGCAGTATTCGCTGCCTAGGAGGTGTCCAAATCGTGCAGTATTCGCTGCCTAGGAGGTGTCCAAATCGTGCAGTATTCGCTGCCTAGGAGGTGTCCAAATCGTGCAGTATTCGCTGCCTAGGAGGTGTCCAAATGGTGCAGTATTCGCTGCCTAGGAGGTGTCTAAATGGGGCATTATTCGCTGCCCAGGAGGTGTCCAAATGTTGCAGTATTCGCTGCCTAGGAGGTGTCTAAATGGGGCAATATTCGCTGCCCAGGAGGTGTCCGAATGGTGCAGTACTCGGTGACTGGTAGGTGCAGGATTCGCTGCCTGGGGGTGTGCATTTGGTGCAGTATTGGTGACTGGTAGCTGTCAATTTGGAGCATGCAGCGGCGTCAGTATAATCGTCAATATAGTGGGAATTTGACGCCTCCAGCGGCGTCAGCAGCGGCGTCAATATACGGGGGTATTTACCTGCAGCGGAGTCAGTATAATCGTCAATATACTGGGAATTTGACGCCTCCAGCGGCGTCAGCAGCGGCGTCAGCAGCGGAGTCAGCAGCGGAGTCAATATACTAGGGTATTTACCTGCAGCGGAGTCAGTATAATCGTCAATATACTGGGAATTTGACGCCTCCAGCGGCGTCAATATACTGCCCAATTTGACGGCGTCGATATACTGCATGATTTGGAGGCTGCAGCGCAGTCAGTAAAGGCGTCAAAATGCACAGTAGGGTAAATACGTATCTAGTAGTAGGCGTCGATACAGGCAGGAGGTCGATACAGGTAGGAGGTAGGCGTCGATACAGGCAGGAGGTAGGCGTCGATACATGCAGGAGGTGAGGTAGGAGGTGAGGTAGGAGGTAGGAGGTGAGGTAGGAGGCGAGGTAGGAGGCGAGGTAGCTAGGTGTATATGTCGAGGTGGAGGTGGAGGTGTGGGTGGATCCTCGAGGTGTGGAGGAGTCAAATCTGACGTCATTAGCTAGCGCTAGCATTAGCGCCAGTACATAGGCGGAATATCACATCCGCGCGACGTCAAAAGACAAGCTATCGTATTTGGGAGACGAAATAGGCATTAAAAGACGAGGTGTCACATTTAGGACGAATACTAGGCGCCAAAAGACGACAGGTCATATTTGGGAGCTCCGGGTAGCGCGGGATGACCCAAATGCGAGTATTTGGTAGCAAAAGACGAGGTTTTTGTCGCAAAAGACGAATCCGTACGTCTAGACATACAATTCGTCTTGGAGGATTTTTTTTTTTGCTGATGTTCCTTATTCCTTAGATTGTCATTATGATCGGTCCGTCTGCGGCCTTTCTGCTTCATGACAGCCCGAGTTGTATCGACGAGTTCATGGTACCAGTGATAGAATACATCGAACGGGATTAAAGACGTATCAAACGGTTCAAACGGTTCAAACGGAATTGAACGCGTCGAATATCACCCAACTAGGTGTTCGTTACGTTGACTGATACGGACCCGGGTGTCAATGATAATAAAGTTAGCTGTTGCAAAAGTTCAAAGCTTAAAGGGTACGGTACAGATGGGTTCACAACAAACAGTCAAGTGGCGGTGTCCTGTGTTGTTGTTAATATCAGCCAATCACGACTTGCATTACAGGTGGCCAATAACTCGAGCCTCTCCAGAGCTACCCTTAATGCCCGGTACATCCAAAATATTGTCTGTAGGTAATGGGTAGTAAGTTGGAACACTGCCATAACTATACTCACGAGACTTTGGTGCGGTTCTACATCAGCAAAAAAAAAAATCCACTAAGACGAATTGTACGTCCAGACGTACCGATTCGTCTTTTGCGACCAAAACTATAACGGAGCCATTCTAACTGGATGGCATGAGAGCATGCTAACCAGGGCCCGCTATATGCTGAGAGTTATTGATAGAAGCCAGTACCCGGTGACATACAGGTACCTGCAGTGTGGATCGCCACCAGCTGCAAGAGTAACCATATTCCGGTGACTAGGAAGAGGGTCTATTCACAGAAGGACAGACTGACGAGTCTATGCCGTGCTGACTGATTAGAAGGCCGGCCAGGGTAGGACTCTGATTGCCCGGCGACCCTCTGTATCCTCTGAGCATTAGAAGTGCCGCTATAGCGCTAGCACTCTGCCTGGGAAGCCTACAATAAGCAATGAGCTCTACAGCAACTAAAGCCGGTTAATCCTGCAGGCAGGGGTTGTGTGACAGCCAAGCGGCAGATTACCTACAGGCTTTGACTAAGGGTAGGACCGAAGGGCTTGGAAACTCCTGCTGGCGCTTAAAGGAAAGCGGGGTAGCGGTGGAATGTTTGCAAGCACCGGAATTCAGTCCCACCGGAACTTAGTAGGAAAACTTGGAGCAGAGAATCGAAGGCTTTGGAGTATAAGTACTCAGCTTCATTCCCGCCCATTAGTTCTCCAGTTTCCATCCTCAGACCTTCGACCGAAGCTTTTTTCTAAAACTCGACTTCTCGGCCATGAGTACTTGAGCGCGGCTTAAGGGACGTCTAAGCCTAGAGGAGCAGTTGAAGAGGAAGTGGAAGTTTAGGGACTGTCGATGGACAAGTCGGACTTTCTAAGTGATCAGTTCTGAGGGCGCAGGAACCATGGCGAGGCCTAAGTTTAGCGGGGGTCCCTCAAAACCAATCTGATTGATAGAGAGAAACCTTTAAAAAATACTTGTAGAACAAAGCATGTGGTTTATTCAGTTTTGTCTTACAGATTACTGTTGTAATTGGCAGTAGTTACTATATATAACGCAGAATAAAATACATTATAATCTTAAGGTTCCAATCACCTTACAGATTACATTCTTTCTTCCTACCAAGAAAACGCCCTTCCTCACTGCACCAGAACCCCGGCTCCAGATTGAATGGAATCCTACCGACCTAAATCTGGATGCTTCGAGCAACAACAGCTCATCCTCAAACCCAGGACTGCCCTGCAGAAATGGATTCGTGTGAGCCAGCCTGGCAAGACTCGGACGATGCTACCTCAAGGACTTCAACCTTGAGGCAAAGCGATACCTACAGCATGCCATGCAGCAACAGATGTCCCAGGTGTATTACACCGCCATGGTCCAAGAGCGCCAGGAAGCGGAAGTTTTCACTCATCAGGCAGTTCTACGCCACATGCAAGGCCAGGTGGAACTGGCACATACCGAGCTCCAGAAGTATGCCCACCGGGATGAACTAGAAGCAGATGAGATGGAGATTGAGTGGTCAAATCCGGTGATCCCACCCAACTTCATCCAGGAAATCCAGAAGGCCCTCAGTGAGGGAAGACTCACTGTGGCAAGGCCAGAAACCCCGGCTCTCCCATCCAGGACCTCCTCCAGAGCGCCACAAGACACATGCAGCCCAGAGCTGACCCTTCGCCGGTTTCCGGTCAAATCAAGGCCCAGAACTGCTCCCCATCATGATGCCCTGCTGGAGATCCCCGCTGCCGCCTAGAAGGCCTGTAGGCACCCTCACCATTCTCCGCCTTCCAATAGGCCTCCTCTACCCAGACTCAGAGGATGAGGAAACCCGGCTCCCCACTCAGACAAGTGTCCTGACCACCAGCTCCCCCTCCATCTGCCGCTGTGAGGCCTTCAGAACCTCCAGAAGTTCCAGTGGGTGAATGGAGGAAACCTCCTCCGGTCCCTCCAGTGCACCTCCAGGCGGAGACCCTGACAGCTCAGACTCGAGCCAGAGGACGGGGATAGAAGGGGTGGCGGAGGTACATGAAGAAGAAGATGGAGAAGCAGCAGAGAGACTGATAGCTCTCCTAGCATCCCATACCCGGCCTCAGAGCCAACCCATCCTACCACACAGCAGGCCGAGAACCCAAGGCACCTCCTCCCTCCAAGTTCCAAGGCAAAGCGGAACAAGTGGAGACCTTCCTCCGGCAATGTGAGAATGTTTTCTCCATTGAGAGCCTCTCCTTCACCCAAGAGGAGATCAGGATCCGCTACGCAGGCAATCTGATGGAGGGAATGGCAGCAATCAAGTGGTATGAGGCCTACCACAATTCTATAGACCAAGCCTCAGCCAACCGCTCCGCCGGGATGCCTGTAAGGCTGGATGGAAGATGGAAGAGATGGAGCTCCTTTGTGGACGCTTTCAGAGCGGCCTTTGGTGAAGCCATCTCTAGGGATGATGCAGTCTCCCAATGGGGAAGACCTTACCCACACCCAGCAGGGAGGAATAGACTCCTTCTTGAATGGGATCATTCAGTTGATGTGGAAGACCGGCTATGAGGGATCGTGGTGGATGACAAGATCACGGATCTCTTCTAACGGATCTAGGCTTGAGTTGGGCTCTCTTTACTCCCAAGCCTAAAACCCTCATGGAGCGGATAGCTGCCCTCAGGGAACTGGGGCACACTCATGAGCGATACCAGGCCACGGCCAAAGTATCTGCCAAGAACAAGAAGACTCCCAGTGAGGAGAAAGACCGCCGGCCCAGGGCTAGAGAAGGAAATTCCGGCTCCTCCGCCCCCAGGGCTCGAGGAGAAAACTCCCACCCCTCTGCCCCCAGACAAGCCTCCGGCACCAAAGACAAAGCCGTGGAGTTAAAAGGAATCCCCTCGGATATCCTAGAAGAAAGAAGAAAAGCAGAAGTATGCTTGAAGGTAAAACCTTCCGGTATCCCGCTTAAAGGGTACATAGACTGACTTGTGCAATAGTGCGGCAAGTCCAGACACAAATGGCAAGACTGTTGGTCAAAGGAACCTACAGTAGTCAAGGTGGCAGCTGTGAGAGTACAAAATGAAGAGAGGTTCCGGAAGGAACAGCTTTCAGAAGAAAGTTTAAAGTGGTTGCGGTAGAAGAACCACTTATTGTACTCCCAGAAGCCCCGGAAGTTACAGAGAACTTTGTCTTAGAACCAGGAAACTGTTCAGATGAGGAGATACTTTGGCTTTGAATGTCTGTTAAAGAAGTCTATGTTTACTAGCTATTTTTTTCATTTTTTCTGTTTCTCAAAAATATATTATGATTTTGTTTCCGCCTATTTGCACTACCAAAGTATGCTGAGGATGGCTTTAAGAGCCGAAACTGCTGGACAGTACATACTCGAGACCCCCAATTACACCCAAACACAGAGTACCACAGTTTCAGACAAATTCAAAACACTATCATACCTTGTTGCTATAAGTCACCGCTTGGGAATAGAACCAACAGATCTCCGGATCTTAGTAGTGCCCATACAACAGCCATTAGCAATGGAGAAAAGACCAAGAGAAACAAGCCTAGAACCCGCTACCAAGCGCAGAAAGCTGGAAGAGAAACTTCCGGAGCTACCAATACACGGCAAAAGACCTATATTGGAAGCCAAGCTGGCATGGACAGTAAAAAATAACAAGGGAGAAGTTTCCATGAAGGTTCCTTCGACACCGCCAGACAGGAGCTATCCTAAACCTAGAGTTTGTCAGAGCAAAGAGAATCCCTTAGTGCGGCGAGATACCCCTTTAACAATGTATGATGCTCAGGGAGATGTCATGATGGGAAGCGGACAGTATTACACTCATCCGCTCCACATGAGCATGGGGAACCATAAGGAGACACTCCGGTGGGAGGTGGCTACTCTAGAGACAGGAATAGCCGGATACTTGCCAATTGCTTGGGCAAGACAGCATAACCCGGATATCAACTGGGAACTCAATACCATAAACTGGAGGAGTGACTACTGCAAGCAGAATTGTCTCCCAGCGGCGGTCACTGTAGAACCTATCTCTATCTACCAAATGATGGAGGAAGAAGAGGTCTACCAGATAGTGGCAACCATTTGGCATGACGAGAAAGGAGATAATGTGGCACTAAAGATGCCTGAGCGATATCGAGAATGGGCGCAACTCGCCAGTAGGGAGAGAGCAGATGAGCTGCCAGCTCACACCTCCAATGATCTGAAAATCAAGATCCTACCAGGCGAAAAGCCACCATTTGGTCCGCTATACTCCTGCTCCACTCAAGAGTTGAAGGCCCTCCGGGAATACCTAGAGAAAGAGGTAGCAACCGGAAAGATCTCAAGATCAAGCAGCCCAGCGGCCGCACCCATCCTATTTGTGCCCAAGAAAGATGGAACTCTGAGGATTTGTGTTGATTACAGAGGACTGAACAAGGTTACTGTCAAGGACAAATACCCGCTTCCAATAATGAGTGAACTCAGGGAGAGATTGTTCCAGGCCCGGATCTTCACAAAGCTAGACTTAAAGAATGGCTTCAATCTGATCAGGATAGCAGAAGGTGATGAATGGAAAACCGCCTTCAGAACCCGCTATGGCCTGTACCAGTACAATGTAATGCCATTCGGTCTTTGCAATGCCCCTTCCGCTTCCGCGCCATGATGAATGATGTTAAGGGAACTACTGGATGAAGGAGTAATTGTCTATATTGATGATATCCTCATCTACTCGGAGACAGAGGAAGAACATGAGAAATTGGTCAAGAAGGTTCTTCAGAAACTTCATGAGGCAAATCTCAATATCTCATTGAGTAAAAGTTCATTCCATGTCCGGGAAGTAGAATACCTTGGCTACCATCTCTCAGGAAAAGGAGTATCAATGTCGAAGGACAAGGTTGAGGCAGTCAAGGAATGGCCAGTACCTCAGAATGTTAAGGGAGTACAAGCATTCCTCGGATTTGCTAACTTCTATCGCCGCTTCATTGAAGGCTTTAGTAAGATATGCAAACCATTGACTGACCTCACCGGAGGAGACAAGAAAGCAGCTAGAACAGGCCTTTGAGGAACTCAAAGAGAGATTCACTAGCGCTTCCTATCCTCGCCCACTTTGACCCTACTAGAGGACAGTGGTTGAAACTGATGCCAGTGACTTTGCCAAAGGCGCGCGCTTCTCAAGTATGGTGAAGATGAAAGGTTACACCCGTAGCTTATTCAAAGAAATTCAACCCTGCTGAGATCAATTATGACATTCATGATAAGGAAATGGGCGCTTATTGTAGCCTGTTTAATGGGAAAGATATGCTGAAATCCTGTGAGCATGAGATCACGGTTTTCACAGATCATAAGAACTTGAAGTACTTCAATTCTACCAAGGTTCTCACTAGACGGCAAGCTAGATGGACCGAGGACTCAGGCTACAACTTCAAAGTTGTCTACAGACCAGAGATAGGAATGGCAAGACTGATGCACTGTCAAGGCGCTGGGATCACCGCCTTTACAGAGGGGTGAACCTCTGCAGCCGGAGCCACAGATGTTTTTCAGACCAGGTCAATTAGTATTGGATCCTGCTGTTTAGCAGCGGTAAGGATCAATCAATTGCAATCTCGTTCTTGGAGCGCCTATCTCATGCAGCTAAACAAGACAGGAACTGGCAAGACTTGTTCGCCTTGGCCGAAAAGGAAACCCAACTTGACCAGAACCTATCGGCACAGGAAGGCCTCATCTTCTTCAAGAACCGTGGTATATCCCCAACGACAAGGCCCTACAGAAAGAGATAATGTCCGAGTCCCATGACTCTAAAGTGGTCATTTCGGCCAATTCAAGACACTAGAGCGGATAAGAAACAACTTCTTTTGGCCCAACATGGATAAAGATGTTGAGGAATATGTCCGAGCTGTGACAGCTGCCAGAGGAATAAGACCTCTAGACATAAGAAGTTTGGATGCTCCAACCTCCTGAGATACCCTATCGGCCTTGGACATCTATCTCTATGGACTTCATTGTGGACACGAGTCTAGTGGGTATACAAAGATCTTAATAGTGGACGCCAAGATGGCACACTACATCCCGCTTCCTACCCTCAATAAGACGGAAGACTTGGCCAAACTGTTCCTGAAGGAAATCTGGAGACTACATGGGCTACCTGATGACATAGTCTCGGACAGAGACAGCAAGTTCATCTCTCATTTTTGGCAATCTCTCATGACCCTACGGAATGTGAAGCTGAAGATGTCCACTTCCTTCCACCCCCAAACGGATGGCCAAACAGAAAGAGTTAACTGCAGACCCTGGAAAGACTACTTGAGAAGTTACTGCTCATATCAACAGGATGACTGGCGGACCTCTTGCCACTGGCAGAGTATGCATATAACTCGGCGGTCTCTGAGCCTACCAAAGTATCGGCTTTCACGCCAACTATGGATATGAACCCGTGACTAATTGGCCCCCTACGAGGAGTGCGGAATGGAACAATCCGCAAGTGAGGTCTACGATCTTCAATGGGAATCTATATGGCAAGCTATCATGAACGCCAGCTTGGGAAAGGCAAGACTTAGGATGGCCCGTGGTATGATAAACATGCCCCTCAAGACCTCCGGAAATCAAGCCCTGAGATGAAGTAATGCTAGACCCAAGAATGTGCAAACAAAGCGCCAATGAACAAGTTTTGGATCAGAAGAAGATGGGACCTTTCAAGGTCATTGAAGCTGGTACCAGGCCGGCTTCTCTTCCTCCCCAGATGGGAATCCACCCGGTCTTTCATGTCTCCTAGAACCTTACAGGATACCATTGGATTTAGAGAGGAGGGTTGCCCCGCCGGAACCTGAAGAGATTGGAGGAGAGGAGAACTGGACTGTCCGGGAAGTAGCAGACAGCCGGGTCAACAGAAAGAGGCAAAGGGTGGAATATTTGGTCCTTTGGGAAGGGTTTGAGAATGAAGATGGGAAACCTTTAACATCTCCGAAGAGTGCTGAAGAAGCCCTCCGATTTCCATCAGAGGTATCCCAAGAAACCTAGAGACAAGAGATCACTGAGAAATCTCCTTCTTTCCTTTCTCACCGGATTTCTTCATATAATAAAAAATAATTGTTATCATACCGATCTCGTATCAAGATCCTGAAGAGTGAAAGAGATAACGGAGCCATTATAACTGGATGGCATGAGAGCATGCTAACCAGGGCCCGCTATATGCTGAGAGTTATTGATAGAAGCCAGTACACCGGTGACATACAGGTACCTGCAGCGTGGATCGCCACCAGCTGCAAGAAAGAACCATATTCCGCGACTAGGAAGAGGCCTATTCACAGAAGGACAGACTGATAGTCTACGCCTTGCTGACTGATTAGAAGGCCGCCAGGGTAGGACTCTGATTGCCCGACGACCCTCTGTATCCTCTGAGCATTAGAAGTGCCGCTTATAGCGCCAGCACTCTGCCTGGGAAGCCTACAAAGAATGAAGCTCTACAGCAACTAAAGTTAATCCTGCAGGCAGGGGTTGTGTGACAACCAAGCGGCAGATTACCTACAGGCTTTGACTAAGGGTAGGACCGAAGGGCTTGGAAACTCCTGCTGGCGCTTAAAGGAAAGCGGGGTAGCGGTGGAATGTTTGCAAGCACCGGAACTCAGTCCCACCGGAACTTAGTAGGAAAACTTGGAGCAGAGAATCGAAGGCTTTGGAGTATAAGTACTCAGCTTCATTCCCGCCCATTAGTTCTCCAGTTTCCATCCTCAGACCTATCGGCAAGCAGAAGCAAGAGCCTTAAGATTATTCTAAGTTCTAGCGAGAAGAATCTTGAACCTGTAACCTGATTTCTATTCTGCTCCGGCCGTCTCTATTCTATTACATTCTAGTAGTCTAGGACCCCCGTTACAAAAACCTCGTCTTTTGCTGCCAAATACTCGCATTTTGGTCGTCCCGCGCTACCCGGAGCTCCCAAATGTGACATGTCGTCTTTTTGCGCCTAGTATCCGTCCGAAATGTGACATCTCGTCTTTTGACGCCTAGGTCGCCTCCTAAATGTGATATCTCGTCTTTTGACGTCGCGCGGAAGTGATATTCCGCCTATGTACTGGCGCTAATGCTAATTGCGCTAGCTAATGACGTCAGATTTGACTCCTCCACACCTCGAGGATCCACCCACACCTCCACCTCCACCTCCACATATACACCTAGCTACCTCGCCTCCTACCTCACCTCCTACCTCACCTCCTACCTCCTACCTCACCTCCTACCTCACCTCCTACCTGTACCGACACCTACCTCCTACCTGTACCGACCTCCTGCCTGTATCGACGCCGACGCCTACCTCCTACCTGTATCGACCCCCTACCTCCTGCCTGTATCGACGCCTAACTCCTGCCTGTATCGACGCCTAGATACGTATTTACCCTCCTCTGCTTTTTGACGCCTTTACTGACTGCGCTCAGGCTCCAAATCATGCAGTATATCGACGCCGCTGCAGGCACCAAAGCATGCAGTATATCGACGACGCTGCAGGCGTCAAATTCCTAGTGTATTGACGCCGGGGGAGGCGTCAAATTCCGAGTATATTGGCGATTATACTGACTCCGCTGCAGGTAAATACTCCAGTATATTGACGCCGCAGCTGACGCCACTGCTGACGCCGCTGCTGACGCCGCAGCTGATGCCGCTGGAGGCGTCAAATTGGGCAGTATATTGAGGCCGCTGGAGGCGTCAAATACCCAGTATATTGACGATTATACTGACTCCGCTGCAGGTAAATACCCCAGTATATTGACGCCGCTGCTGACGCCGCTGCAGGAACCACATCAGCAAGCTACCGGGTGTCTCCGGAGACTTCTGCCAGTCTCCGGAGACCGCCGCCAAGGCGCGTTCTCTCCTCACACCTCCTAAGCATCCTCGCGTCTCGCTTACCCGCTGGAACCTCCGGAGGCGCCCTGTACTCTCTGGATGCTCTCCGGAGACGTCAATCAGGAGCTCCGCGACGCCCAACAAGCAATTGCAAAGCGCCATTGAGCCTTTTCGAAGCCATCACGCTGCGCGCCATTCATTCGACCCCTGAGATAATCGGAATCGTATGGCTTGTCATGCTTTTAAAAATGTTCATGAGCCTTCTTTACATACATGTATCTATCTACCTATATATGAAACTCGCTCCATGTTTTTAAATCGATTCTAGTATTTACTAGCCATTGGCCTTTCTACTTGAAACAAATGGGCCATTCCCAAGATGCTTCAGATATTCACTACTCCAAAAACCTCTGTCGGGAGCGCCTCCTGACTCTCAGAAGGCCATGCGAGCCTCCCGGAGAGCCCTTGTCCCTAGCCTCCAGCAGTTCAACAAGGGCAAGTTGATATGTCTTCCTTGTAGCACTATCACGTAGCTGGAACATTGCCCGTACATTGCCCGGTAATCTCCCCTGAAAGGCACCCTACGGTTCTGTAGTCTCCACTCTTATCCACGCCCAGTCAAGCTTTCAGACGCCCGCTTCCTAAATAGTGCTTCACCTGTACACCTTATATTATGGATCTCGTGACTCTCTGGATTTTGAAAACCGATACCGACCTGTAGGCATTTAAAACATCTCACGGATAGTCAAGAAGGCTCAATAAGCTCTTCACTCCCTAGCCCTTCGCCGTATTCGACACCGCCTTTTGCCAGTACTGTCCTATTAAAGTTGATAGAATCCGCGATATCCGATAACCTATTAAGGCTAGTACTAGTATCTAATGCGGCCAACTTGGGTTTCGGAGAACCCTCCTCTTTGTTTTTCACCATTTGCCGGTCGTCATTGTTGAAGATGTCTATCATGCATCGCAGACTCTCCCGATGGCGCCACAAGCCTTCGTAATGTTCCGGAAGAGAAAGAACGATATCTTTCAGATTTAATACACCGATTTCCATTGCCATACGCCTCGAGTGGAAATCGAGAATTTGAACGGTCGCGTCGACCTTGTTTGAGGCTGTATAGGCCTTCTTTATTTGTTGTTTATGGGCGAGCTCGCTGACATCTGTTGAAAACATTGGTATATTCCCAAAACGCTCCACATGATCTCTAAAGTGTGATAGTAGGTGCATCTTAATGAAATTGAAATGAGAGCCATGCGAATCTCCTCCAGCTCCTCCAGGCCTCTCTCAAGGCTTACGGGCCTTCTAGTGCCCTTTGTCCGATCTTTTGCATCTTTCTTAGTGCGATGGGCCCTAAATTCCAGAAACACATCCTTGTGTGTATGGAACTCTTCGAGTATCCTGTAGATATTCTAGCGTCCCTGGCTACAGATTGACAGCCATTAGATGGAAATCAATTAGAGCTCTTACACACTTCAGCGCTCTCCGAATCCCTCTTCAACGCCGCTGGGGGCTTCCAAAGAGCCACGGCAAAGGCTCCTAACACTATCCGACGAAGATGTCGCATTTCTTTACCTTGCCATTGAGTGGTTGCGCGATATGACTTGTTAGGTACAGCGAGCCCTGGATAAGGCCCCACAGACGCCCAGGCTTGATCAAATTCCTCTAGCCGCTTGTGCTTCTTCAGAAACAATTGAACCCACCCCATCATATGTTTTAATAGTCCCAAATAAAGATTATGCAAGATATCCGGCTTGTGAAGATCGTACACATTGACCCTCGGCAAGGCCCAGAAGGCATTGTACATAGTCTTAATGCACTTCGATACCAGGTACTCCACAGGTGTGTTATCAAAGGTATCCATCTTATACCTCACGCCATTGCCATATATCTCTTGAATCCGGTCAAGACCTTGTTAGCCTCCAAGGCCTTTTGAAATCAACTTCGACCTTGGGCAGGCATGATTATTGATGTTTAGTAATGCGGCGTGCTCTGGATGATCAGCAATCCATGCCAAGATAAGATGGATAACATAATCGCCGAACCCATCCGCACATGGTATCAATTCCCGCTCGCAGGCCCGGAGGCCATCGAGAATATCTCCGAGAACCTTGTGAAGAGCCATCTGGCTCGCCGACGCAGTTCATCTGCACGCGCTTCACCCCTAACTTCGGTGGAACAGGTAGTAGTGCTAGTAATACTATCGCGTAATTTGAGGGCTTATTTCGGGTTTCCGACGTGATATTTCCAATGGTCAAATAAACAGGCCAAGCCTTTTTATCACCACTGAAATTTGTTAGGTGGGTGCCATCCGATGCGCAAATCACTGGTACAACCGTTGATCCCTCTGGCAGGGTATTCTTAAGATCCATTAGCGAAGGCTCAGTACGCATTTATGAGGGCTTTAAAAACCTGCATCTCCCACCACCAGTCCGCCGCAGTGCATTTCCCCATACATCCGTTTCTCCCATCTCATTATACTCCATCGTTGGAGCATACACCAAAGACTCCTGAATGCACGCTGCCCCAAAAGGAATCGTGATTATTGCCATAGGATCGCGGTAGTAGTAAGGACCACCTCTCCACCTATTTCAACCCCTGAGGCACCCTTTCTGTCCCAAGGCTGCCGTCCCTAGAAGACATCTCATCAAGACAGGCAAAGCCCCTACCAGTTGTGTAGAGCCTTTTGGAAGGCTAGCGGAGTAAAATAATCGTTTATTTGCCCTTGGGACACCCCAGACCGTAGAAACCAACGCGATAATTTGAATTCTCTGCGGATCAGAAGGGCTCCATGGGCTCCTGAGAAAGCTCTCTGTCACCTCGTTATATCCTGGTGTCGAAAAGGGCTTCACCTGCGCCTCATATATCGTAGTGGCTAGATTAAACAGTGGGCCCAGAGTCTAAATCACCACTCGGTTCGTCGGATTCGATTCGCGACGCCCGCCAAATCCCAGTCCTCATTATGCTCTCCTAGGCCGCCGTGAAGGCTCCTCAAGGCTTCTTCTGGCAGAGCTGTGTATTATACCATTCAGCTGCTGTGCCGAATGCTCTTTTCGCCAGATGTCGATCAAAATATCCAGGGCTCGAAGAGGTCCCAGATGCAAAATGGACAACGAGATCTCATTGTTGATATTAGACGCTGGTAAGGCTCCTCAGGCCTTTGGAACCGCTCATAGGGAATGCATCATGCTCCGACGCGACCTCTTGGCACCAACGCCAAGAGCCAGTACTAAGCTCATCACCAACCCAATGATACCAACATAATGAGTGAGATATCATGATCCAACCCCAACTCCAACACAAACATCTAATAGATGACGTAGCGAGGTTTGATGCACTATCATACATGTATATAAGCTCCATTGAACCTCCATACGGCTCCAGAAGCTTTCAAGAATCCTATCTAAGCCCACGAATCTACCTATAGTTGAATACAATACCAATCTGCCTTTCAAGATCTCCATCCTCACCTACATATAAAATGGTACGTTAGATCCCTAATCTCTATCAGAATCATCATTGACATCTAGATACACAGCCACCACTACACCCTCGTGATTCATCCTCCGATTCAAATTGGGACGCCGCATCAAGCCCTGAAGAAGGCCCGACCCCACCCTTCAAACGCCCGAGCCCAACTTTCAAACAAAACCACCCTGTTGAACCTAACCAAAATCGTTTACTGGAAGCTGAATCAGGCGTTAACCATAACGAAGAAGTCCTGCCAAGCCCTCCGAAAGAGCATTCAGACTTTGAAGTTTATACACACCAGAGGAAACACCGATACTAGGCATTCTTCCCGAGCTCGGTGTACCACTTGGAGAGAAAGATCAGAACCATTATATCCAACCGCGATCGATTATCATCCCGAATCTCTTGACGCCAGTTACAGGAAGATTCCACAGACGGGAGAGAGCAAGATTCTCCAGAGCCCAGACAGAATCCCCCGAAGGCTCCAGCACGCACAAAGAAGGCTTATCACGCCTCCAAGAAGCGTCGGCTTATATTCAAGGAAGGCACTCCAACACCTCGAGAAATGCCTCAAAGAGGAAGACAACCAGTGCTCAAATGCACCACAATTGCAGAGGTGAGGCGGGTGCTGCAGCTTACTGGGAAGGACGCCTCTACAAGGCTCTGCAAGACCGACTTGGGGACGAGATGATCAGGCTAGGGTGGGTTAACAAGCTAACCTCTGGAGAAGGATTATACAATCATTTAGTTACCTACCTAATCACCATGGGGTTATCAACGCCGAAGCCTACGTCGACGGAAGGCTTCAGAGGACTCGAAGAAGATAGCAGCAGCCCTGAACTTTCTTATTGTTGATCGAACCCAGAAGTCCAGGAGACTAGACAATATAGAGGCCCCAGAAGACTCTGCACAAGGCTCGCCTGAGGATCCTTGGAAGGAATTGGGAATCGACCTAGACCTGCAATAACGATCCATGTTATTGACCCGGTGAAGACTCGATCCCCAAGAAGCGCTGTCATCATTCACTACGACTGGTTCGTCCAGCATCCCTAACCCCTCACTTGCCGTCCCGGGATGTTAGCTTGCAAGAGTTAACAAAGGTTGCGATGAAGCGTGTGCAAGGCCCCCGTAGAGGCACCCCGAGAGGGCCATCCGAGCCTTCTATGGAGCCATCAATAATCCTCCGCCTGGGCGCCAATGCGTATCCAAGAAACCCGGAATATTGCCAGACATTGGACGCCGATGAGTTGGAGGCCTGGCTCAAAACCAGTGAGGCAAAACCATTGAGAGTTTGCTTGTGTTATAGGCCCGCCAAGACTGCTTAGGGCTTTCACAGGCCTCAAACCCCCTCCCGATGGGTGGGATGACTTGACACCGGATGAGCTGATTCCGGCCGAACTTGAGGCTGACAAAGAAATCTTTCAATTCGCAGATCGAGTGAATAAGAAAGGTTTGCAATTTCCTATTCCCACTCAAGTATTGAGAGGTTTCAAACGCCGGAGAAGGCTCAATAAGCATTATAGACGCGCTTCCTAATGGCATTACCTTTGATTCTTGCCATTACGATCAGATTTCGCTTTTGGACTGTTGCTGACAGAAACCACCTGTTCAGAGCGAATCACGGCGTAGGGGGAGATAGGCATGATCAAGCCGAAGAGGATGAAGAAGACGAAGAGGAGGAGGAGGAGGAGGAAGAGGAAGAGGAAGAGGAAGAGGAAGAGGAAGAGGAAGAGCAAGAGCAAGAGGACGACGATGACGACGATGAGGAACCGGACGATGAGGACGATGAGGACTATGTGGACGATTTAGCCTAGGTTAATCAAGGCCTATTATGGGGCTCGGAAGGCTCATTGGGGTATCAGCCTAGGTTAATCAAGGCCTATTATGGGCTCGGAAGGCTCGTTGTAGTATCAAACACAGAAGGCTCATTGGATGATTATCGTTGATACCTATCCTCTAAGCTTATTTCTTTTGTTTTTCGTTGGTGTTGAAGCATGTTTTATTTTTCGAGGGCATTTGTTATCCCACTATAGATTAGCGTGATATGTTGGTAATTATATAAATTCAGACTAGTGTGATTTTAGCGAGCCATTGAAAAGGCTTCTAAAGCCTTTAGCTCGATCGAATAGCTGTATCAGGTTAGAGTATTTATCGCCAAGAGACAACGCAAACCCAGAATGGTGTTATATAGTAGAGGCCCCAAGGGCCTTCTTCAAGGTTTCGAGATGCCTTTTTCTGCTCCACTACCACCACAGCCAGCATGCCTCCCAGACCAAAATCACAAGCAGGTTCGATGGGGCTCAATCAAGCGTCTTAATCTCGTCTTCTGTTAGTAAGCGGCTACGAGTGCAATGAGTGTTTCCAGTGTGGCCAGCTCTTTCAATGCTATAAACTCTATAGTTTCTGCTGGATCGACAACAGAGGCGGACACAGATTTTGGTAACGCCCACCGAGCCTTGTAGAGCTTCAGTAGCTATCGAGGTTCAAGCAGTGGAGAATACTCCTCCCGTGGGTGGAGTCGGACAGCGATCATCAGAGGAAGATGGCTTTGGAGATCTATGAAGATGACTGACTATGTGGATGACTATGAGGATGAGTATGAACCTGGAGATGAGAATCTCGCACCTCCAAACTCTCCACCACCAATACCAGCTCCTCCCCGACCTGCACCAAGGCCCCTCTCTGAACGTAGGCCCTCTCCACCACCATTACAAAGGCCCCCCCCCCCAGATCGAATACAATCTCAGGCTCCACAACCATTACAAAGGCCCAACCTCCCAGAGCGAATACCATCTCAGGCTCCCCCAGAACGAAGACATTTCCAGGCTCCCCCAAACCAGGCATCACGGCTCGGGAAAAGGGTGGCAGAGGCTCCTGTGGCCTCCGCCAGGGCTCTTGTGTCCTCCCGTAAGAGATCAAGTAGACCAGTAGAAGAAGCAATTGCTTCTTCTTCTGTTCAGTGAAAATAACTTGCAGTATTTGCTCACTATACTCTCTGGTTTGTCTATCTTGATCGTCTACAAGTATGGCAATCATCATGTACAGTTAATCCACCCAAACCGACAAGCATAGCGGGACCCCTGGCGTCGCAAGCCATCGAAGACCTTCCTTTACATCTCCAAGTTCCTCGATTCGTTCGTCAAGCACCTTGCGACCTGGCGTGAGCTTAATAAGTACACCACCCCATTCATATCGTACCCCCCCGGCTACCCAATATTTTGGTTCCCCTCTCGTGCATGAGACACCTGGGCCGGAGCCACTTGGCGGATCGGATTGCAAGTTTCCAGATTACAAGCCGATAGTTAAACAAAGCAGAGCTTCTTGGGCGTTATCTGCTTGAGAGCCTTGGTACAACCTGACTCTCTTGTGGACAATATTCGAAGATTTTGGGCAGAAGCAAACGATTATTTTAATACAAGCTTAAATTTGCCCAAAAGTGCGAGGAGAGGTGAGTACTTTTAGAGCCTTCCATAAGGCTCAGGAGCCCTTGCTTATCGACTAGGTTCAAATTGTATGTTCACGAGTGAGATCACACCTTGTTTATGCCATTAAAGACTATATGGCAAGGGCTTCCTGTATGGGATGAATGAAACTTCTTTGGCGGATACAAAGCGAAGTCAATTATCTACTCGAAAAGGACCGTTTCATTAGTGACCCTGAGAACTATTCGGTAAGCATTTCCTTTTTAGCCTTTGAGAAGGCTCTAACAGACTTCAGACAGACGCCGGCGCCGGGCTCCAGAAATTGTTGATGTGATATTTCTGAAGTATTACAAAGGCGACAAGATGCGTGGTGCAAAGGATCCTGATTTCGTCGATGGTATTTCTCCGGCATTCATATGCCTAGTCTGTACCGGAATCTGGTTTGTCCTCCGATGTTGGACGACTGGGAATTACATAGAAGGTTTGCACTTCAACCCGAGCAGAATCTGGATATCATGTGTAAGGCGTCTCAGCCCTGTGAAAGGCTCCTGCTGACTTGTGAATGTCAAATGCGTATTCTAGGATGATGGATACATGGAAGAAGAAAGTGCACAGAATCAAATGGGTACTCTAGAAGTGATCTGACGATTAAAGAAGGTCCGCATCAGCCCAGTTGCACATGGTGATGGTGCTGCGTACTAATATTGTTACAATATAGGTTGAGGAATTACGAGGGCCCAAAGAGGTGATATCAAGGTTGGTCAGAAGGAAGGCGATCGGCGTTGGCAGCAGATATCGCGGCGTGGAGGGCTGCAAAGGCCCGTCGCAAGGCTCGAGGGAGTTAGAGCTACAGTAGAAAGCATAGCGATGTTGACAACAATGCCGTGCCACTAGAGCTAGGTGAAAGGGTAGAGCTCGGTGAAGGGGTGAGCGTTACTGCCATGACTGAGCTGGCCGAGCCGTGCAAAAGAGTTGCTATGGTGGATATGGATAGATAAATAATTGTATTTTCTTCTGGTCTATCAGAATTCTTGTATGCTATTAAAATATTATTTGTTTGGGTTGGGTTCTTAAGTCATTGAGCTTCCTAAGCATCCCTAGGAGGTTCTCCTGAGCCCTCAGGAGAGGAGCAGATCTTCAGAGAGTGTGGGAGGCGTGCTGAACCCTCGGGAGGTATGGGAGGCTCAGGAGATGGATCGGATCTTCAGGAGAGTGCAGGAGGCTGCTGGCCTCGGGAGCATGGGAGGGTGAGAGTTTTCTTAGTGGCTCAGGAGAGTGTAGGAGAGCTTGCGGAGTGCTCGGGAGGGTATGGGAGGGTGAAGAGTTTTCTTAGTGGCTCAGGAGAGTGTAGGAGAGCTTCTGCGGAGTCCTCGGGGAGGCGTGGGAGGGTGAAGAGTTTTCTTATTGGCTCAGGAGAGTGTGGAGAGGCTCGCTGAGCCCTCGGGGGGGCATGGGAGGGGTGAAGAGTTTTCTTAGTGGCTCAGGAGAGTGTAGGAGAGCTTGCGGAGCCCTCGGGAGGGTATGGGAGGGTGGGTGCGTTTTCTTGAGTGGGCTCAGGAGAGTGTAGGAGAGCTTGAGTCCTCGGGGAGGGTATGGGAGGGTGGGTCGTTTCTTATTGGCTCAGGAGAGTGCAGGAGAGGCTCGCTGAGCCCTCGGGGAGGCATGGGAGGGTGAAGAGTTTTCTTAGTGGGCTCAGGAGAGTGCAGAGAGGCTCGCTGAGCCTCGGGGAGGCGTGGGAGGGTGGGTGCGTTTTCTTGAGTGGCTCAGGAGAGTGTGGAGAGCTTGCTGAGATCTCGGGAGGGTGCATGAGGCTAGAAGAAATCTTTTGGTGACTCAGGAGGCGCAGGGGCCAGTGCTTAGATGTCAGGAGGTTATGGGAGGGGTGGTGAGTTTTCTTATTGGCACAGGAGACTGTGGGAGGGCTAACTCTCAGGAGGCGTGGGAGGGATGACTAGTATTTTTAATAGGCTCAGGAGAGCGTGGGGCCTGCTCGCTAGGCTCTCGGGAGGCGTGGGATGGGTGACTAGTATTTTTAGTGGGCTCAGGAGGCTACAGGAGGCTCGCCACACCCTCAGAGGCGTGTGAGAGGGTGGCTAGTGTTTTATAGGCTCGGAGAGTATAGGAGGCCTTCCTGAGCCCTTCGGGAGAGGAGGTTAACGGTTTTTCTATAAAAGCAGGATAGTGTCTGCTGTAAGATTACGTATCGTGATTATCTTCTTATACAATCACTGCCGGTATCTGTAGTCTTAGCTATTGTTAGGGATAGGAATCGTCGTCCAGATAGCATCGGAGGCGTCACTCGTTCTCGGGATGGCCTCACGCCTTTCAAAGGGCTGTATCTGCTCGTGAGACCCTCGATAAGCGCCCATTGCGTTCGTGAGACCCTCGATAGCGTCGTTCGAGGGGTCGCGATAGCCAATGCGTTCGGGAGGGCCTCCCGAGCCATCGCGATGTCTCTGGAGGACTAGTCGGGTGCGCTACCTTCTCCGGAGAATTAAGGTTTGACGGGCATCTCCGGAGATCTCCCATGTCTCCCGCTTCTCCCAACAAGTTGGTACAGTTTGCTGATGCAAATCCTGCAGTATATTGACGCCGCTGGAGCGTCAAATACCCAGTATATTGACGCCGCTGCAGGCTCCAAATCCTGCAGTATATTGACCATATACTGACGCCGCTGCAGGCTCCAAATCAATACCTCCCAGTCACCAAATACTGCACCAAATGGACACCCCCAGGCAGCGAATCATGCAGCTACCAGTCCCCGAATACTGCACCATTTGGACACCTCCTAGGCAGCGAATACTGTACCATTTGGAGACCTCCTATGCAGCGAATCCTTCACCTACCAGTCACCAATACTGCACGATTTGGACACCTACCAGGCAGCGAATACTGCACCATATGGACACCTACCAGACAGGCAGGTCAGCGGGCAGGAAGGCAGGCAGCAGGGAGGTCAGCGGGCAGGAGGGCAGGCAGCTCAGCGGCGAGCTCAGCGGGCAGGCAGCTCAGCGGCGAGCTCAACATTGGCAGGAGGGCAGGCAGGAGGGCAGGTCGGCGGGCAGGAGGCAGCTCAGGGGCGGGCTTAACATTGGCAGGAGGGCAGGCAGGCAGGCATCTCAGCGGGCAGGCAGCTCAGCGGCGAGCTCAGGGGGCAGGCAGCTCAGTGGGCAGGAGGGCAGGCAGGCAGGCCAGCGGGCAGGCAGCTCAGCGGCGAGCTCAACATTGGCAGGAGGGCAGGCAGGCAGGCAGGTCAGCGGGCAGGCAGCTCAGCGGCGAGCTCAGGGGGCAGGCAGCTCAGTGGGCAGGAGGGCAGGCAGGCAGCTCAGCGTGCAGGCAGGCAGGTCAGCGGGCAGGAGGGCAGGCAGGCAGCTCAGCGGGCAGGCAGCTCAGCGTGCAGGCAGCTCAGCGTGCCAGAGGGCAGGCAGGCAGGTCAGCGGGCAGGCAGGTCAGCGGGCAGGCAGATCAGCGGGCAGGATGTCGGCGGGGGGCAGGAGTAAGCGGAGGTAGGTGGGGCGTTGGCGGAGGCAGGTGGGTCGCTAGCAAATATGTACATAGAATTACGTAGACATGTGGATCAATAAACGTGACATTTGAGCGGAACTGGTGTCCTAGTCTATGTACCGATTGCCGAGTGATCTCATTCTGCCAGAAAATTCGCTAGTGAAAGCCGTTAACCGCAAAAGCTACGTGGCGTGGACCCGGTGTTCGCTTTTGGGGTCAAAGACGAACTCTTTGGTCAAAGAACGACGTCATTTGCCCAAAGATTTAACCCGTCTTTTGGTCAAAAGACGACGTCGCGGCAAACGGGAAGATGTTCGTTTTTTTCGCCGAGACGATATCGTTTTCTTGGCCAGATGGATGCAGGTAAGAAAACTTCTCATGCGCCTGGTGCGCCTGCTGCGCCTGGGTACGCCCAAGCACGTCAGACCGAACCCAATTTTTTGCTGATGTAGGTGTTCCTGGCCATATGACAATCCAGTGCGACCGTACTGTCCTAGTTGGGATAAATGGGGACAACGGAACGGTTTCCCCGGTCATTGTGGCCCACTTTTGACCTCAATTGGCCGTTGTTTGAGCATACGGCGGCAAAGAACATGCACAAAGATCCCCTTTCCCACGAACACATATTTCGATCATGGAAAATCACTCACCACACCGTGTCAATCAGAAAGAATAATTAAATCGAGTTTCGACGCAGGGCCCTATCCGAGGATGCCATCGCGATCGGTTCGATGAGACCTTTCCCATGGTACCATCCAAATTGGGATAGCTCGATGGGATACATTTGTTGTATTTTGATTTCGACAGATGGTGAGGATATATATGCATACCATATCGCAATACCGTTCAACCCCGCCGGCCAATTCCTGAGACGTTCACAATCACGGCCCGAGGGGCAGCCGAGGTAGGATAACCTTACTTGGGCTTCCCCTCTGGACGCAGGGCTGGACATCCCGGATACCAACCGCCGCCTCAGGCTTCCTGTCTCCACACTGTCAACCACTTGACATAAATGAACGTCAGGCCAGTAGGTGAATGTGTACCCCCGGTTTCTCATAGTACAGATAAGGGAGCTTTTGCTTATCAGAAACGGAGTTCCATCTCTCCTGATCCTTTTTAGGCAAACACAATCCGAATACAAGGTGATATACTTTCTACTGTTGGTGTAGGCGTGTAATGTGAGCTCTGAATGTCAACAGTAGGGTAGCCATATCTGCTGTGGAGTCTACCGTCTCAATTAGACATTGTTCAGGCATATCTCTACGCTGGTTAGGGTCTGTTAGGGTTCACGTGGTGTGGCCATAGATCGGTGGGGGAGGGGAAATACCTTTCAAAGCATCTCGAGGGAAACTGCGCCCAAATGTTGAGCTGCCGTGTCGGGGAGGTGGCCAAATCCAGCGTGCCCTGCCGAATTATCACCTCCCGCAAGCACAGATCCCCAAATCACATCCCCGCAGTCGGTGGGCGCAGAAACACCGACCTGTGACCCCTAACTAACCCTAATCAATCCTAATACACCCAGTCACAGGATATCACCCACACTTGGGAGGATCTCGGGTCTACCATTCCCAACGCCCAGCCGCCAAGGCCGTAATTTGTGGATACCGACCGCCTCCGCTGGCAATCCCCACCATCAATCGATATAAATGAATGTCCGAGTTGGGTGATATGTCCGGCCAGTGTCCCTTGGTACCCACACTGGCGCTGGTGCTCACCGGACAGACGGTGACCACACTCCCGATAGTTTCCTGAACACAGTCTGGGATCGGAGGTAAGCAGGTTAGGCACACGAGAAGTAAAATGATTTTGGCAGGGTAACCTTTCTTGGGCCTAGCATTCCCAACGCCCAGCCGCCGAGCCTGTTCCATGGATACGGACCGCCCCCTCGCAATCCCCACCATAAATCGATATAGATGACCGTCTGAGTTGGCAGATATATCCGGCCGGTGTCCCTTGGTACCCACACCGGAGCTGGTGGTCACCGGACAGACGGTGCCCAAACTCCCGATATTTCCCTGGACACAGTCTGGGATCGGATGGCTGATATTAAGAGGTTAAATTAATATTCCCAACCCGTCTTTGCGGAATCTACTACCCAGATTCTTGTTCTGTCAGAATCTTTAACTTCAACGCTGATACAATGGGATAAACACATGTATGTTTCGGGCGATTCGCAGATATTACGAATTCGTCAATGGACTTGAGTAATTCGCGAATAGACTTGAAGTATTCATGAATAGACTGCTAGCCACATACATCTCCCAGCAGACCAGTCTATTCACGAATGGCCCGCTAATAATGTAGTTCTAATGTGTTGATCGCCCACAATAAATAGGGGTTTAATGCTTTGATCTAGTTGTTGTACAGCGGTGGGTAATAAGTCATCGGACGACGTAGCCACAATTTTGCCTGCAAACCCGTATTTTGGGGGCGTTCCGTCCGATGACTTATTACTCACCGCTGTATAATGCACGATCACCCCCACAATACTTGACGACCGATTAAAAATCATTGGCCGGGAAACCTTTTCCCTATAAATAAAATCTGTATCTACAAGAGATTTTTACCAATTCTTCAGCACCATCAAATATGCCTTTACCACCTCCCTTTACCGGGTCAGTCAGGGTCCTACTAAGCACAATTACTCACAATTTTCGCATCGGATCCTAAACACAGACCTACATTTCAAGTCGCGCGCCCTACCAACCAACCCTCGCCCAAAATCATTCCTGGTTGAGGTCGCGCGCCCTAGCAGCCTTGGTTGCTGAGTGCGCTCATGAATCATGATCAACAATTTTTTCCAAACTACATTTTACCAGTCCATTCGTGAATGGACCGGTCCCCTCTCGAATACATGTGTCAAGCGGTCTATTCACGAATTCGGGGTATCTGCCAATCGCCCGGAACATGTATCTCAAATATCGAGGATGAGTTGGGTACAATCATACCCAAATGCGCCTAGATATGATATATACTCGAAAGATAGGTCTGTTACTGGTATTTGGGGATCATTTACAACAATACTATACAATATGTAGTTCATTGTATTTAGTGAGGCGAGTACCTGAAACAGTGGCTGAGTCCCCGCACTGATACGTAGTGATAGATGGGTACGCGGTGAAATACGTTATATTATATCCCCACCCTTCACACAATAGTTCATTTCACCTCTTACGCCCTTCTTTCGTAGAGGCCTGACACCGCTGATAATCGAGAACTTGAAGCCTTACATCTCCCGATATATAATCTATTATTCGAAATCGTATCATAGGGCTATGGTATGTACAACACCGCGGATATCAACAAAAATACATAATTCGATGATATCCGAAGACTCCCTTCCAACCAACCAGCGAAAGCAGGTTCACACACACGTACACCCTACAGGATGACCTACGTCTCAAGGAAATCACCCCCAATCACGATATACAACCCATTCACCGATGGAAACAGCACGATCGATGGCTATTCGTAACGACACCACAACCTCCGCAGACATGCACCGGAAACCTCCCCATGGCACGGTAGAGAACCCTCCCGGACCTGCAGACGAAGGAGAAGCGATCATAATATGTGCCGAGCTGGCAGCTCGCGACCAACAGCAGGATCAGCACCCGCTGCACAGTCTTGCTTTCACCCTTTCCCCAACTTGTTCATGCGCTCATTGTGACGTAGGGAAGGCGAAGTTAACGAGCTTTAGAAACGCAAATAGTCTCGTCCTCGAGGCGCCCTGGGGGTGTTCCTGTATCGACGAGCTGGTTGGTGTGGGCGGTGGTTGATTGGGGGGTGCGGGCGGGCGGCGGCGGGGATGCGCGGGCGCTGCCCCCCAACATATTCAACAGATCGCCGTGGGCGTATCCGACAGCGCCTCCCACTATCATCCTTTCAAATCGACTGCGGCTGTGTCCTCCTTTCTCCACCATCCAGACGGATATATCTCCTTCTCCCCAATCCTCACCAACACCATCTTGTCATCTTCAAATGGCTGCATTGAGATTCCATCTGAAGCCATGTATTACACTGCCGCCACTGCCGCCACCCGCAGGCTTGTCCGTTTTCTTGGATATAATAAATACACCGCGGCAATGGACGGTATATATACATTGCCGGATACTGTGACGCACCAAGACCGGGGATTAAGCTGAGGATGGGTTTTGTGACATACAGGATGACCGCGAACTGGCACGTACGCCGCCGCATATTAAAGCCATTCCGCCCCGCCCGCCCGTCGATGGCCATGTACAGCACGTGACTGCGGTACAGGGGGCTGGATGAGCACCGTGCTGCTCTTGATCCATTGGGTGAGGCTGGCTGTAGTTGAAAGAAAGCACCGACGGCGGGAAGCTGTGCCTGTGCGGCTCCTGTCGCCGCCCCTCTTGGATGCTGTTGCGATGCTTTTCGTGCCTATTAAGGCCTGCTTCCCGTCTGTGGCAGCCGGCCGACCAACGCGCACCCCGACCGGGCCCACTTGACTCCGCCCATCAGTACATACCCCCCCGCATTCGCCTCCGCATACCGACCTCAGATTCGCTGGGTACCGCCCGAGTAGGCCTAAATTGATTTGTGCTCGGTGGGGTTGTTGACCTGCCCCCATCATGCCCGTCCTTTGGAGCCGACCCGGCGGGTACAAGCGCTTCACTACGCGCTGGCGTTGTGCACGATTTCAAGCTCGCCCCTCCGCGGCACATAAAGAGTGTCTTCCTAAGGACGGTATATAAAGACGCGCTGCACGCCGCTGCTGGCAGGCATAAAAATAGCAAGGAGAGCGGTAATGTCGCATGTTACAACGGTTAGCGCGTGTGTGGGACAGAATCGAGGCACAACATCCATCCTGTCTCTGGGTCGACAGACATCCTACCGCGCTCGAGGGAAGGGGGTTCCATGTGGTTCATTTAATTATCTTGTGGCGCGGGGAATTAACGGAGGGGCGGCGGTTAGAGAGCACAGTCTGATGTCTGATGTTGTTTGTTTGTTCCCTCGGAACGACTGAGGAGAGGAGACTGATCTGAACATGGCGCTGGTGAGAACGGCGGGATGATACAGACTGAGGAAACGAAGGTATGCAATATAATATAACGTCAAGCACGGGCCACGGTCATGTCTAGAGTATCGATCAACACACATGTCTCGGTGTCGCTGGTGGTGTTTCAGATCACTCGCTCAGCCAACCCCGCACTTAGCACGTCGAGGGGCTCACCCTTTGGGCCCGAAACAATTTCTGGCCGAGCGCTTTAACTGCAGCACTTGAGACATGTAGAACCGCTTTATTCCTCGCTTGCACTATCTATACTCATTTCCTTAGGCAGACAATGCAGCCCAGCCAGGCGAAACTTGAAACAGGTTGGACCTGAGAGGCTGAGACTAGGTGAGTCTTTGCCCGCGGGACCTTCCATGTGGATATGTATGGTAGAGTACTGGGCTGAGGTGCAGCGGCTGAGAACAAACCCATAACCACATAATCATAACATGATACGACAAACTCAGAGCTGGAGTTACCAACTGCGTTCTAAACCCGGGCTGTCATAAACTACTGTCAATTTTAACCACCAAAGTTACCCTTAAATTCCAATTTTCGTCCTGAGTTAGCCTAACCCACTCCCAAAATGGCTGTTGGGTTTATGACCGTTTTCGACAGCCAGACCTTAACCAGTTTAAAACTGCCTGTCATAGGCTCAGTTTCAAACCCACGAGTTTGTGACGGGGCCCTACTACTCGCAGCTCTTTGCGTTTCCGGACGCAACTGATATTGCATACACAGAAAAAAAACCGCCAAGGCTATCATTTGTATGGTATGCAATAGTTGTCCAGTCCGGAAACGCGAGTAGACATACATAGTATGCTCTGCACCATCTCATAGTCTTGGATAGTTCTCATTATTGTATTGGTCATCATGTAGGGCATGGGTAAATTCTATTAGTCACGCCTTCTTTTGTTATACTATTACAGTCACTCACAGGGCGAAGAGAGACACTGGGTGTTGACGGACAGGGGGTTCTCAACGAATAAGAATCCTTAAAAGGTGTTTATCACCATACTTAGAATCCCTGTCCGCCAACACCCAGTGTCTGTCTTCGCCCTTTCATTATATTTCTGTACTACCTTTCTTTAGTATAAATACGGGGCAGTTCCCCCTTACACTTCTTTACATACGTTTCTCTAAAAAGCACATCTAGCCCGCACCCCCCCCCCCCACCACCCTCCACATCCGATATAAACACAATTCCCCTCTTTCCATTCCCACAATATACGTTCATTTCCCACGTTTACCGACAAGATATCGATAGATATACAGCAATATGCGTCTTCTCGCCCTCTTCTCCCTTGCCTTAGTGCTCATCATGGCCCATCTCACCATAGCCAGCCCCGCTCCCGACCCGAACCCGATTCCGGCTCCCGCGCCCGTGTCTGCCCCCGGCCTCGATAACCCTCTCGTCAAGCGCGGCAGCTGCGTTGTTAATGGCTGCAAATGCAGGCCTGGGGTGAAATTCGGCGACTACTGTTGGGGCTGCAACGCGCACTCTGATGCAGGCACCGTGTTTTCCGGATCCGGCGACTACAGGAAATGGGTGTTTCGGTGTGGTATGTTAAATTTTCCCAAGAGCACTATGGGAGCGAGGCGAATAACAACAGCGGCGAGTGTAGGTCTAAGTTGCTGTGTCACCGACCCACTGGACAGCTGCACCTATGCGTCGCCCAGTCCGTGTGGTCCGGCATAGGAAAGCGATGTTGGTGTCTTTGTTTAAGCGCGGAGTTGACTCACCACTTTTTGGCAGGGTGTGTTTTGTATCATGTTTAATATGTATCTATGTACGCTGCACCAAGTCACTAACAATAATTCATTTCTTTTCTTTATCCTGTTTGCTACAAAGGTACAACGAGCCAGCTGATCTGGCCTATCTTTTTTCTTTCCTTTTTCCTTTTTTTTTTTTGCGAGGTTTAGCGGCAGACCCGGAGTTTATATGCTTAAAATAGCCCTCAAAGTCCTTCCCTCACAGAAATACGTAGCGTGGTGATGCAAGGAAGCTTAAGGCTTACACAGGGCAATGTGCTGGTACCACTAAATCTTCAGCTCCATGACCCGCAACATGTACCGGGGGTCAACCATAGATACCGAAAATCTGATAAGATAAACACACCTATTTCACAGCAAGATTCCCTTATCAGATTCTTCGTATTTACCCTCAACGCCCGGTACAATATGCACCCGCCGGAGAGCTGCATCATGCCAGGTGCCCCACCAATATTGTTGTGAGAGAGTTGTCAATGGGTCAGCCCTATAGAGAGAGTAGTACCGCTCTAGAGTAGGTGGCCTGATACCGCGGTAGCTCGTCTTAGCAGACGGCAGACGTAGGATGAGGGGGGGGTTCAGGACAAATGATCAGATCAAGGAATTTCAACGTCAATGTTATAATTAGCGTCCGCTGAGACGAACCACCGCTGTAGGGAGTACTCAATGATACCGCATGAGCCGGCTTAATCCGTAGAAGGGTGAAATCGTCTTTTCAAAGATCTACACTCGGACTCCGACGGATGAAAACCCGTCATCCTTTGCACGGGAAAGCCCCGCGTCATGGGGTATCACCCGGTCTTATCAGACTACCCGCTGTTTTGGGTGTTTTTTTTTTTGTTTAATCCATTGCTGACTACCCGCTGTTGAAACTGTGTTCCGAGCCTGAAGTCCTAATACTCATATGAGTGTTATTAGATGCCAATATGTAGTCATGTATAGGCTGTTCTAGGCCAATGAATCTTTGTATAGATTAAGGCTTAATATGCCCCCCGCATAATTGTCATGCAAGTCAATTAAGAAAGCCAATAGTCTTCTGCATTTATTATTATCTATTTATCATTTATTATTTATTTTCAACACCCACTATGCATTTTAGTCTCGCAGAGGTACAGATTTCAGTTAGCGATTATAAATCCTCTGCACTATATCCTTAATACGTTCCGCCAGCCGTACCTAGCTGGTGCCGTTATCCTCAAAAATTGACCACGTATATATAATATATAGGAGGTCATTAATGTCTCGTTATCAAATACCCAACGCCGTCTCCCCTTCCTTTCCGTCATCCTCATCAGCGAAATGAATTTTAAACCTATGGAACTATCCCCAGACTACCAAACTCTTCGGGCTTATCCCCAGATGCAACTTTCGACACCACACAATATATGTTTCCCGTGTGGCGAATCGTAGACACCCCCGAATCCAGGGGAAAACTTTCATTGTGTTTACACTCAAGCACTCAGCGGAGAGAGAACTGATACACGAGATGGTTCATAGGTAGCTCCTTGTCCTCAGAACCCTCAACGTCGGAATTGAGTGCATCCCCGCGTTGAGGATACTCCAGAGCGAAACCGCCTTGCCGGCGCTAGACAGCCTAGACATCAACCTACCTTTACCTATATAGATAACAAGAGTGCCTAACACCGTTGAATAGATAGATGTAGGTATATATATGTCCTTAAGCTGAGGTTTCATGAGGAGTTTCCCTTAATTCTATTATAAACCCAGCTTATACATCAGCTCGTGATCTGCAATTGGGGGATACCTCAGAATCGTTAATTCTCTGCTCAAAGAGAAATTCAATTTGTTTCTAACTTCACAAGTTTCGAGACTCTGTTTTTCTAAACGATACAAGAAAAGACGAGACCTGCAGGATGACAAGTCAGCTAGCCTTGAGCCGTCCCAAGTTCTGATACAATGTTGAAAATACGGACTATTTTCCAGGCGGATGGGTCTGATACGGAGATCAATTGGTGTAAATTAATGTAAACCCTAACCCTGATTCTGATTTAATCCGGTATGTCAGAAGGCCTCCAAGAATCTAGCTGCGGGCTTGAGACTTTTTGCGACACTCTTTAACTACAAGGTCCTCCCTTCTTAGATGTAGGACGAGACAAGATGAGTTGAGTTGAAGTCTCACCTTGTTTAATGCTGCGCGCATCACTATTCGTGACAGTTGCTCGGGACCATAGAGGCCTAGGTATCAATAGGTTCACTCTAGCTCTCCGAGACCCTCGGGATTATTGAGATCACGGAGCCCGACCACCGGAGGTTTCAAAAGTCCCCTAATGCTACAGAGATTATCGCAGATGTGCATAGGTTACTGCTAATTGTTGGCGATGAACAATGTACTTTATTACAACTAGAGTACATATTACCTGGAATGTTCGTGGATAGATCAAACCTATCTTAGTTCTCCTTAAAATTACTGTACTGGTGACCTCAACAGTTGGCAATTTCTAGTTATGATTCTACAATGCTAGCACTTCCATATCGAAGTTTTATCTTCTAAAAGATATGATTCCGAATATCATATTGCATATAGACATGGGTATAGCAGCGTTCGACTTGTGATTTGATTCGATATATAATGCGGCTGCGCAATCTCTAAATAAATAGTGCGATATTATCTTAGACTACGGTCTGCATGTAATTAATGAGTTAAACAAAAAAAAAAAAAATCTCTAAGTAAATAACCCTAACCCTCGCACTATCTAAAGCCCGGAAACCTTTCTATCGGGACTGAACCTTATGCTTATGTACCAGAAACTACGAAGAATGGGCCAATATACTCCAAGACAGAACAATCCTAAACTATAGTTTCGTCTTATCTTGTACTGTGCCTATCACCGACTGCAGAATATGAGTAACACCAAACCCCTCACAGTTTCCGAAATCTTCAGATAAATCACCCCACACAAAGCCCCAACAGCCCCAAGCTCCTAGATCCAAGGCGCTGCTCGAATACTCCGCACCACAAGCCGCCCGCACTTACACATCCCTCAAGAATCTGGCAACAAACTCTTCAACGAAACTAAATATTATTTTCGGCCTTCCACCCCAGTCAATTCCCTTGTTACAAGCTAGTATTTATTTGAGTGCCTTCTTTCACACCACTTCCCACCAAAAAAACTTTTACCAAAACCTGGCTTCTCGTTTCTTATGCAATTAATGAGTTAAACAAAAAAATAAAAATTATCGTCCCTTCACAATCTATCACTCGCGATGCCTGGTGATTCGTGCCAAGACACCGCGGGCTTGGCACACCCACCGTTCACCAAATTCATATACCAACACTAAGGAATCCTACCTGATGCACAGAGCGACCTAGCATACCCTGTGAGAAACGAGGAAACCCATCTACAACAAACAGCGATCAAAAGCAGTTATCGACAACCTTCACGAGGGCGCGCGCGGCGGTCCTGGAATGCCCGCGGCAATCCATATCAAAATGTCTGCCACCGTTACGGGAGAGAGTCTTGCAATACTTCGTATGTTTGAAAGGTTAAGTTGGGAAGAATATCGCCCAAGCCCGTAGATGTTTTAGGACAGCATGAGGTATAAGAGTATTAGGCTCTATGGTAAATGTTGTTCGTCTTTATTGTGTTCCTGTAATAGCCTCGAGACGTGACGACCCCCAACAAAATTCCAGCGTAGAGCATTGCAGAGTTGACAGTTGCTACCCCTCCAATACAAGTAAAACCTAATGATCGACATGTCCATATGAACAAATCTCTACTCGTATCTACTGCCCGCATGAGAGGACACAGTTGCTTGGGTTATTACAGCTGGGTTATAACTTGGAGAACAGGACGAAAACAACACCCTCAAGGCAGCATTTAAACAGGTCTGCAAAGCCCCGTACAACCGCTAACTGAAGACCTCCTGAAGAGGTATGCATGCAATTAATGTATAGGCTCGCTCATGGAGAAATGCTGCGGTATTGACTAGTGCCATTAACGTTGAGATTCTGGCTAAAATACTACGCTTTACAGAGAGTCTAGTGTTTCTTACCCTTGCGATAGAAACACCGACAGAGAAGAAGAGACAGCGAGGTACAAAGCGCGCGCAGAAAGCTAGAGGTGAGATGAAAAAACTCAAGAGCGGGGCTGACGACTGGGACCGGAAAAGGAAATGGGATATACATGATTCATTGTGTCCTTTATCTGTTGAATGTGATAAGTAGCTGGTTGCTTTGCTTTGTTTTGTGTTTTGATTCCCTTTCTTTATTCTATTTTATGTCTCTAGTGTTCGCCTCGTCATACCTTACCCTAACCATCCCCGCCCTAGCCCTTGTATTTTCACTTAACCCGCATATATTGAGGTGTTTGTTGCGGATTAGGACGTACGTGCCACCTCACACTGACAGGATAATAGCCAAAGGAGCGTGTGTATTAATATTTATATGACAATACATCACGACCAAACGGCATCAGGTCACCGCTCTCCCACTGCTCTACACAGTCAGATGCAGTGCATGAGCACCAGCGGCGCCCAAAACCTTGCCGGGTAGCCGGGCAACTGTAGACTTCGGATCCAGTTGAACCTTATCAATTCTTGCCAATTCTCGGTAATCTTGCGAGTAATGCTTATTTTTCCTGTACCTTATCCCTTAAACCGTCAACAAAATGCTGACCCACAAAAAAAAAGCAAATTTTGTGTGGCTTTACTAACAAATCATATCCTTCTTATCAAATAACAGATCTCCCACACAAATTCAACCCTATATTACTGTGGGTCAGTTAAGGGATACAGCTAGCCTACAATATATTCTCAATTGGACTCAACTGACACCACACCTGAACCCCCACTGCTCAACTCAATTCTTGGCAGATTTGGACGGTCGACCGTACTGACATTGAGCACTGAGCTTAGCAGCCCGCGCCTGCAATATCGTTTGAGCTGATCTCATAACCTCTTTTCTCACGACCGCACGAGCTTGGAATAAGCGTAACGCCAAGATTGCTAGGTTCAACTTTGAAGCCACAGTGGCCCCCCCGCGGATCCGTGAAATTCGTATACAGAGACTCTTCCTTAACTACATGTATGTACTATGGACTAGTACTAGTTAACATTGTGATTGCAAACCTTAGCCTGGATCCTGATCCGTAGCCATGGCATCAGTGTCACGCTCTATGTGGTTTTTTATGGACTTTTCCGATAACAAGCTCACAACTAAATACAGAAGATAGATAAGATTAGTTCTCCTGGTGTGTATTGGGTGTTGGAATAGGTCCGCGCCAGTTTTCGGATGTTTGAATTTCTGAAATACACAAAATCGAGTGATATACCATGTTTCGGCTACCACATATGTATGTCTTGGCACCCACAAGCAAGCTGAGGGTTCTGGGCGGAATGACGCCTTGTATGTACATAGCCTTAGGTAGAGTACCGCAAAACGTGTGAAATTTCGTTGCACTGCAGCAGGGATAAATGCGCATATGGACCTCTCACAGGCAGTCTTTGAATGTCAATCTGCAAGTTTTGGTCTCAGATTTTACGGTAGTGCAAAATTTGGTGACTGGTCATCTTCCTCAAGCGCAGACGCATCTAGAAATAAAGAAAATTTGTACCCATAGCTTGATAGCGTTTCCGAACACGAGCGCTATTACATGCCATACAAAAAAGCGCCAAATCCACCTTTCTGTAAGTCATGCAATATTGGTCGTGTTCGGAAACGCTATGAAGCTACGAGTAGAGGCTACGGGTAGGAGGTATACATTACCAAATATCTAAAATTGATATCCTTTAGCACAATTCCTCATACCTCGTTAGCAATTCAGTAGGCATACCATCGGCGGGGAATCGCCGTCATGGATTTCATGTTTCCGCCAATATTTGAAGAACTAATCAATATGTATGCAGGGATAGGAAAATCCCTGCGAATGTCTATGGATTCGTCTATTCATAGCATTTCTGAACACGACCAATATTGCATGACATATAAAAAGGTGGATTTGGCGCTTTTTATATGGCATGTAATAGCACTCGTGTTCGGAAAGGTCATGGAATTACTAGCACTGGTCTTCTATTATTACTCCTATTCATACCCAACAACGGAGATAGGCCCCACGGAAACACCCAATGGCAGCTCATGCGCAATACAGCGAGAGATTGGGTTATTGAATTCGGGGTAGCACTAAGAACCAGACCATGAAGTGAACAGACAGGGATTATTTGTACACTACTCGCAATTTTTTGCGTTTCCGGACGCAACTGATATTGCATACACAGAAAGAAAAAACGCCAAGGCTATATTTTGTATGGCATGCAATAGTGGTCCAGTCCGGAAACGCAAAAAAATTGGGAGTATGATACAGTAGAGGAGCGGCGCCCCTCCTACAAAGAACCTCATTACACATTCTAGTTCCCATCTCTGCACCCGAGTAGAGGCTGACTTGGCCAATAGGACTCCTCCTATACTTTTACCACCCTGTGAAGAACACTGGATCATCGGCGTTTTATCATAGGAATAACACCGTCTATAAATATCATTGAGAGAAATAAAATTTAGACCAATCGATAACAACGGAGAATATACATCTATATGTCACGTCATGGTGCAGTGGGCTTCAACGGTAGAGATAAAGTGTAAATTAAGTAAAAATTAGGAGTAATCTAAGATTACATGTCAAGGGCAAAAACCCAAGCAAGAAGACCATCGCATCACTTCCAACCTTAGAAAACACATACATACATGAATCCATATCGTAGAAACATCCGCATGGGACACTCATTACCATTACAACCTCATCACCTTCTATCCGCCGTTAGAGCTCAAGCGAGGGAGTCGACACCTAAGATCTCAACCCAGCGGGCCCCAAGTAACCCCAATCAAGCCTGACAGCCTCAATCATCTTGTAACAGTTCAAGCGTGCATAGACATCGGCACCACCCAGCTTGCCAACCCACTTCCTGTTCATCGGGCCCTCGCAATAGTCTGTCAACCACTCTCCGTAGGCACTAGTACTTGCCCAAGCATTCCCGGGGTTTGCTGCAAGAGCAGGTCCAGTGATCTGAGCAATAAGTGGGGTGCTCGCAGCGACGGCCTCAATACAGATCTGCTTAAGATCCATGACATACTCCTTCTGGATCTCAACATCCGCTCGGTTTCCAAGACGAGTCACGTGTCCACCGATGTAATAGTCAAAGTCATACTCGAGAATCTGGTCGTGTGCTTTCGTCCAACCGGGAATGTACTCGGAGGCACCGAGTTCACCGAAGGGGACCCATCCGGGGAAGACCACATCGATGAGAGCGATGACCTTTTGCTTAGGGGCGTAGATGAAGATGTTACCGACCGCGTGGTTGTCGCCCTTGTATGAGAGCTCGACAGTCTGGTTCCCGACCTCGAGGGTCATATGATTCTCAAAAGTGACAGTTGGCACAGGTACAGGGGTGGAGCCTTGGTTCAAGACCTCAATAATGCGTTCCTTACTTTGCTCCTGGGCAATGAAGGTAACACCGGCATCGGCCCAGTAAACCGCTCCGTGGGCGTGATCAGCGTGAGCGTGGGAGTAGACGAAATGGGTGACTGGAATATCTGTAACGTTCCCAATGGCATACATGCAATTGCGGCCGATTAGGGGAGGACAGTCCATAACAATGACACCCTCGTCAGATACAAGAAACCACGACTGGTACTCGCCACCGAGGATAGCATAAGCTCCTCCTCCAAGGTGTTGAGTTAGATAACCCGCCGCAGGTATGGTCATGCCGAGGGCAGTCTGAGGCAGAGGAGCCCATTGGGTGGTATTGTAGCTGGATGTTGCTGCGGATCGAGGGCAATGGGCGAGGGCAGAAGACACAAGGCCTAAACAGGTGGAGAGGAGTGAAAGACGCATCTTTGTAGTCGCTTCGGAGCTATGTATGATTGAGTGAAGGTGATGATGCTGCTGATGCTGGATGTTAAAAGATGAGGAGGAGTGGGAGCCCTATATATGATTTTGGTTATCTGCCTTAATCTCGCCTTCACCTGAAGGACTACTCTCCATGCTCGCGGAGGACCCAGCTGCTCCGCAAAAAACTATCCTTAGCATGTGGGGGCCACACAGAACGCCGAAGATGGAAAGAAACCCAAGGTATTCACACACCTCTCTTGCATCCTGCTCTTGAACAGGTATGTACATCTAGAGTATCAGAGACATCGCACACACTGCTGCGGATGATCACTCACACCCATGACTCAGACCAGACACTCCGAGGAAAATACCTAGACACGGCTCGTTTCCTTTGCCTGTCCCAGCGAGAAGGTAGGTGTCCATGAGAATGTTGGAGACAGTCGTTGTTAGTATTATCCTAGGTTGCGGGAAAATGTTGTCCCTTGGGCTTGCAATCCAACAGCTTCTGGGTCTAGATAGCGGTCCCCACCCCGGAAAAATCTGTGGAGGTACTACTTAGTACTCTTTCCGTGGTTCTAAGAGCATGGGTAAGACATTGATTCAAGGCTATAGATAGGTTTCGGAAGGGGGGGGGGTCGGAATCGCTTGAGTATGGACGCGGGGTTGTGCCTGACAAGAGGTGCCACAAGCGCTGCTGTTGCACAAAGCCTTTACGAGAGCAAACCGGAGGTGCAGAGGACACGGCAGGGTATCTGGGTACATGGAGTGAGTATCAAGTAGGTACTCTACATGTAGCTACACAACTCTACAACATTGCTACTCCTGGGCGCAACACTAACGAGAAAAAAGAATTTCCAACTATACTCACTCAAGCTATCTTGGCAGGCCTTGTTGGCACGGGCGGATGGGTCGCGCACTTGGCTACCTGATTCTGGTACACTGTGGAGTAGAGGTAGGTACTCTAGACCGGTAGGGTAGCTACATGTAGCTATATTAGGGCCGCGAAAACGTTCACCAATGGCGGGTCATGAAAGAAAAAAAAAGCCATATTCAGGTAGAGTACAAATAGTCAGATATGCTCTGCAAAGCTTATGCACAAAACTTATACACGTGCGCATTCCGTCTAGGAAGAAAGTGCCTTTATCCCCACCAGTCTTGAGCGAGGCTTGGTACGGGTTAGGGTTATTGGGACTCTGTGCTACTGAGAGGGTAATATTCTTCGCGGGAGACGAGAGACTAATTCTAAACATGACCCAATACCAACACATACTCAGCCTTGCCCAAAGGCTATTTATTACCAGTAGCCAGGGGATATTCTAATCCACCCCAGCTGGCAGTAGGTCATAATATAACTCGGATAAACCTCTTCCGTCAGAGCTCTGTGGCGTGTGTGTGGCTACAGAAGCAGAAATAGAAGAATCAGGGCAAGATAATGGGGCCTAAAATACCCCCTTACCTACCTGAGTAGATTTGACCATGGTACTAGTATGTACTCTAGGTACTCTACTCTCGTTGCCTACGACAGTAGCGGATGTTGTAGTAAAATACCACACTTGTGATAATTATAGACACATCAACCAACATTGGAGTATGGAGGCGCAATCCGAGCGCAGCAGCTGACTATCATATCTGCTCAACCATTGGGTCCAACTACAAATGACCGTTCCAGTCGGGAATTTCCCAAGGACACCGAATCAGCGGTTGCAACACCCACATCTACCCAACTGGTTCGGCTAAAGGGGAAAAAAGAAGTCGGATGGTGTTCTACAGACACTTCCACGAGATCTTTCTATCCCAAAGTAGTGTGGCGCGCGAGAGGTGGATGATAGTTATTCCTAACATCCCTGCCCGCTTCCTAAAGTAAGTACTCTATGTTACTACTCTTGAATACCTGTCGTTGCCCCAATCCCACCCCCCCGGAGACGAGATATTAAGCTCCACCTCTAAGTGTCCCTCGTGCGGGTTAGGGGTGAACACTTGTCTCATTAACCCCGGATTGAGCCTCTACCGTTTCGGTAATATATACCGACTCAGGCCCTCCCTCACCTTACCTTATTTTCGTGTGCTGTTCGCTACCCTGGTTACTGGTCGCGATAGACTTTGTAGGGTAGGTACCCTCAATCCCGTCTTACTGTACCACTCACACACAACTGGTATTTCCTATGTAATCCTATATATAGAATCTTCGATGAATTATTGGGATTCGCAAAGGTTTCGATACCCCACTTCCCCTACCTCCGATAACACTGAATTATTATCCATCAGAACCTGGATTTCGTACTCGCCCAAATAAAAAAATGCAAGCCCAAGTCCACCCCATCTAGACAAGCCCCTGTCTTGGATCCATGTCCTGGACTCTGCACTATCTAACTCACACCATGTCTCTCACACACGAGTAGAATCCCGTACACGTAGCTGTCAGACCCACCCATGACTCTGCAGGAATCAGTTCTTAAAGACCTACAAAGGAATTGCTAAATAGAGACTACAGCCGTGGTTCCGAGAAACCGAGATAACCGAAACGGGTCTGCCGTCTTCCCTCACCCGACGACATACGGTACCTAGGTACCTGTAGGGTGTAGTTTTAGCATTCTCCTGTTGTAGGAGAGAGAGACGTGTCTCCTGCGAGGACAGCCAGACGTCTCCACTTCGCATTTCACTTCGCATTCCACTTTGGGACTTCCATAAAAGCGGTGTTCCTGGAGCAAGTCTGTAGGTACGTCTGCATCGGCTTATCGGGCCATGGGGAGGTGGAATAGGTACTTACCTAAACGTACATAGTCTCACTCTCAGCTTCGGCTTGATGCCAGTGCGGACGGGAAGATACAAAATTTTCACTCTCGGTGACTTTGGCTTGCGATGTGCAGGTGCATTACATACATGTAGGTACCTACATACATGTACATACGTATCCAACCCCGGTCGCCTGTCTAGCAAGAAATGAATCTCATCGAAGAAAGCCGTCATCGTATCAGTTGGAATTGAACAAGACAATCCATTTCCCTATCTGAGCATCTAAGACCCTCCCATCGCTGGATAAAGCACAATATTCTCTCTGTTGGCATCCCTCGCATTGACCAGTATGGTTTGGGACGCCTTGACCCGGAGTGGTTTTGGGGGTCAACTTCAACCGTTAATGACGTTCCCCAACCACACCCTAATTTACGTTTCTCACGGTTATTCGATAGTTCTACTTCCTCTCTACAATTTGACATGACCAGATTGATTTTATCTTTTGTTGGGGTGGTTCTATTCATTTTCTAAAAGCTGGGTTTTTGGTGGGGCGCCAGCTAATGTCGCGCTCATAATTGCTTATTTGGGAGTGCTAAGTTACCTGATTGGGAATGTCTCTGTCTCTATTTTGCGGAGAGTTCTCCTTTGAGATCGCTAAGATGATAAGCTTGGCAACCTACCGGCAGTAAAATGATTCAATAATTGCCCGATTCGGGAATTGATCGTCAGAACCAATGTCGCGGCACTCCGGGTCAAGGCGTCCCCAACCTAGGCTCAAGTGCAGATTGCTATTTATTTTCTTTTGCGTCAATGTCTATGAATCCTCCCCCAGAGACCGGGTGAGGTGGTGCCCTGCAAAATGCACGTTGAGATTTTGACTCGACAACATGTGCAATCTACCCCATCTTGGAAGGTGAAGATGAACTTGGAGAAGAGCCTTTAGTGATTGTCGACTGAACACTTGATAGCTACATATCTCATGTTTGGTTGCTGAGGTGATCAGGTTGGTTAAACAAAGTTGATTATACAACGCCATTGACCGCCATGAATCGCCGCTACACTATATTCAGGTATGGTTGGGGGCGCCTTGAGCCGGAGTGCCAGGGCGCTGCGTGAGAGCCCAATTGATTTTATCTGCTGGGTTGAACTACCAGGCCAAAGACCGGTCTCATGCCATGATCAATATCTTGGATGAAACTGTCTTGGCACAACGCTGTCTTGGCACTTTAGGAGTCCATGGTGCCAACTCCTAAATCAGCGGCTGTAAGTCCGACTACATGTACATACATACATGTGGTACATAGTCCAACTGCTCCCACACTGAGCGCGGGTACTGCCGCGCCACCAATAGTGTTATTTGCGGCTGAGCTTTCATTTCCTCGTGCCGTCATAATCGATCGACGGTCTACGGGTCGATCCCTTCATAACTTTAAAATGGGTAGACGCAGTCTACAGAGAGATAGAGTACCTAGGTAGACTGTAAGTAGACAGCCAGTCCCGGGCCAGACTGTCAGACAAACCACATACATACATGTAGAGTACTATACTCTACTCTAGAGTAGAGTATACGTAGACTAGACTAGATACTCGATCGCTGGGCTCGCATAAGCGAGTGACCTAGTGCCCCGTCAAGAGGTGCCACGGTCGCAATCGTAAGAATAGTCCTTGGCCGAAAGGGGTTAGAAACGTGCTTGCATCAATTCACACCGCCCAGGAATGTACCTAAACGGGAACTACCATTCCTCTCTCCCTCTTCCTCTTCTCTCGCGAATAACTTCATGCAAGCCTCTGTACCAACGAGTACTTACATGTACTTCTCTTCGTTGTATGGTCCATCCCTTCTTATCCGTCTTCAGCCGTGATTTGGCTGCCCAGATTCGGTCAGTCGCTATATCTCTAACTCCTGCTGTAGCCTTGCATGCGCGAAAGACACCCCCCCCCCTTCCCTCCTGATCTAGTCACTTGCATCACCACTGTATGACCACGGCTTCTTACATGACATCTCTTCCCCCACGAGGCTGTAAGCACGATTGTCCTACAGATTGGGTTTCCCTTGGTTACAGCCACACATAAGTGCACTTTTGGCACTCGAAAATAGATTACACTGATTGAGTGACAATTTTTGGCACATCTAGTAATTCGAGCACTTTCGGTCAGGCGATCGCTCGTAATGTCTCTCGAGATTGTGCATTTATCACCGTCGGCGAGCATCGTATCGTTGGCCAAAGGCATTGGCATTTGTCATTGTCGAAAAGCATGGCAGCTATCTGGCAAATAGGAGAGGGAAGCGTCGAAGGGTTTAACTGCGCAGGTGCTGGCTCGCGTATCGCACCTATTGCTATATTAAAACATGAGAAGGTTCATGGATTGATACAGTTGTTTAATGGAGAGAGCAAATAGGTCAACGTTAACAGGGATCGATCGGTATCAACTCTTCGCCGTGGTAGCCTTAGGCGCCTTGGCGTTGTTCTGGCTGAAGAGTCCATCCCTACTGTCAAAGGTACGAGGAGAGTCCCAGCGAAACCGATCACACAGGTACTGCCGATCCCAGCAATCAATGAAGGATAAATTCGTTTCGCGGCCTTGCCGCCGCATCTTCTGATTTCAAATTCGATGGTTGACAACAACGCTGGCAGAAGAAGTATCTTTCTGTGACTGCCAGATAGAGAATTATCATGGGGCGGATACGCTTCAACCAAATACGATATGAACCGCACCAATAGGGCTAAAATCTACTCAATCCCTGAATGCATCATGTAATGTCCTCTCCTGAGGGAACTGCGACTATAGGTAGTACCAGTGCAGAGAGATTGACTGTGATAGTGGAGTTTGACATGGCATGTCCCAACCCTAACCCTGGGTATATCAACACTGGTTGGGGGTTTGAGCTGGGATGAACTGTCCGCATATGGATGCTCCAAAATACGTCAACGCTCTCTGGTTCGGCAAATCCAGCCTTTTGAAATCTGGGGTAGCAACGGCAAAGTGATGGAAGACTGCCGAACAGTGGTTTTGAAATAAGGGTATTTGTTGCCTTGCACATGTATAACCGTCTAGGTATACCCAGCCAACAGGAGATTCAAGGCCTGTGATCAACGGCAGCGATCAATACCTGTGTAAGATATATAGCGTTCTACTCCTAGCTTCCTGACGTTTTAAACAGGACCATTATTGCATACACCCAAAATCATCAGTGTTGACAGTATCTTTGTATGGCAAGCAAAGCAGTCGTGTTCACAACATCAGAAAAATACGAAATGTTAGCGACAGCCTGATGAGTACTCGCTATCCACCATAAGAACCTGAGAATACATGTACTAATATTTGCATGGGCCAAGACAATTCTCCATAGAGTACAAATTATCCCTGTCTTTGTCACTTGCATTTTCGTTCTTATGGTGGATAGTGAGTACAAGGGTCTGGCATCAAGTGAATGAACAAAACTGGGTGTTGACAGGTGAGAATCCGTTCACTCACTAAATCCCAGAGCCTTATACTTGTTTGTGCACTTGGATCTATTACCATGTTTCCAGGAGCATGGCAGGAAATCATCCTTTCCTACATAGATCAATGAGTATGCAGAGTGCTGCTCTTCATCAGAGGCCATACACTGGTAACTTTACTCGTCTCATCATTCAAGAAAAAGTCACATAAAACTTGAAAACTGCTCCTGAGCAGACTGATATCTTCTTTGGGCGCCATCACTGCTTTGCCTTATTCTTCCGAACGTTGCCTTACATCAAGTTACATGCAGGCACCGGGCCGCGGAAGGCCTAGAAACAGATTCGATAACAAATTACATAAAATTATTAATAATTGCTTAGAGGTCACTAGCCACCGTCCTGGATGGCATGACGCCGCATGAGGCGGGATGATTTCTCGGTAATAGGCTCCGGGGGGGGGGGGGGGGGTATCTTTTGCGGATGTGTTATTAACCGACTCTATTTTCCAGTGTTGTAATCATTGCGTGTTGTAATCATTGCTACTTATGCGTACTCTGGACCGTAGATCCAGTACCAAGCCTAGCAGAATACTGTAAGACTACGGTTTGCTACGGTATTGCTACGGTATAACAGTTAAGATCCCAATTAGTTCGGAGGTTTTGCGCAATTGGTACAGTACCTATTATATCCTCATTTTTGGTACTGTAATGACTAGGCCATCGCATTTTTACAAACACCCAAAGATAAGGTCGATTTAAAAGGAAAGCGTATGTAAATCTTGTCTCGTTTCAACATATTTGTTGAATTTTCTTCCCAAAATGGTACCGTCTCCAGAGAGCCCTACTAGTATCTGAAAGATAAGTATGTACAGCGCGAGGTAAAAAGTGAAGGCAGACAACCAAAAATACACCAAAATTAGCTTAAACAGAACAAAAACACACATCCCAATTGCAATCAGGAATCAACAAGACTTTATAGAGTAAGACCTCGGGTACCAAAATTAATATATCTAAAAGGGCACTCTCCCAGGTCAGATGTGAAAGAAGTTACATGAGCTAGAAGTAGAGCAAATATGTGGTCTTGGCGTGTTTTTTAGTAACTCAACACAATAAAGTCAACACAGCTCATGCTAGAAGCATAATAGTTTGATTTTGAGCTGATAGGGCATTTCTTGATATGTAAGAAATATACTTCTCCAATTCTCGGGGATTATTCATGATAATTAGTGGTCTAGGGCCACGCCGAAAAGAAGCACTTTTATTTTTGGTTGCCTGCCTTCACTTTTTACCTCGCGCTGTACCTAGTTTGCCTTTGGGGAGACAATACTTTTCGTGTCTGTATAGCATCAGAATACAGGAATTCTGACAATTCCCTAACCAGAGCACGAGGGAAGGTAGTCAGGAAACTTGACTCGATGTCCACCCGTGATCAGTCGCTTATTTGATGCCCGAGTCCATGTGAGCTATAACGAAACCTAGAGTCCGTTTTAGACAAATGGAAGTGAGTTGCTTGAGACAATCAGATAAGATCAACTTACCTGGATCTTATTATCACCGTATGGAAATCGATCTCCAGCAACCGCGTGTGTAAGATCACATGCGAACTTTAAGGAGTGCTCATTTTTTTTGCCCCTGATTCATTCGGTGCCGCGCAAAGCCACACATGTAGACACAAGGACATATATCCCAATCGGTGACATACTCCGATTTACAACCTCGGATAATTAAAGTACCAAACGATTCCATTCGTCTCTACTTACCCTTGCCTACCCTTACGTTGAGAAAAGGTAAATGTGACCTTCTTTCCCTGTCTCGGCGAGTCGTGCCTACCCCCAGTGGACCAATTGATCTGAAGGTTTTATAACACGCGTATGACCCAGCACGATTGGGTAAATGATGCACGACCTAGGGTCCGGCGGGAGGATCAACGTAGAGGGCGGCGAATGACCGTAGGTAACATGAGCCCGGCCCTACCCTTCAAGGATTCTGCCCAAACGCTTTCTCTCCATTCCTGGTCGGTGTCAATTATCTGATCTGATCTGAACCAACCACTGGCCATTCTTCCGCTCATGTTTATTACACTGCACCCACAGGGGGAGTGACAGCATCTATAGGCAAAAAGCAGATGGATACATCTCGGCACGATGGGGTACGACAGACCGAACCTATAACAAATCGCTAAGGATTGCAGATGACGGTGGTTAGTATGTAGCCGCAAAACCGTGCGACGGCAGGTGCCTGCTGACCGCAATTCGAATACGAGTGAATATCATGTTTTCTCTCGTGACGGACGATGTCCATTATTTTTTTATTTTTACGTACCCAGGCTTGATAGTAAAGGAATAAACATATAAGGTTTGGCTTGCTAAATTGACTAGCTGGTACTCCTATTGGTAAAGGTGAACAGGTGTATTATCATAACTCTCGGTATGCTATTAGAGTACCTAATAGCCTCATAGATACGACAATCATCACACTGGTATATATCGCCCTACGCTTGGAATGTAACCAATGAATTAAACAAAAAGTTCTACGCTCGGAGGCCGGAATTAAATCGAAATCGGAATCGAGTGATGTTTCATGATTATGCTGTTGCACATGTCTTGGCGCGCAGTATGCGGCCTGCCATTCGCGGCTCACAGCCCGGTTGGACGGACCCTATTTTGCAAGATAGCGGTGGTGGCAGGCTACATGTACTCTATCTACTCGTAGTCTTCTAACGTTTCCGAACTGAGCTGGGTCTACATACCACCAGAACCTAGTTGCCAAAGCACGATTTACGCCCATATGCAGACCCAGTCCAGTTCGGAAACGTAAAAAAACTACGAGTATTACTCGGGGCAGGCAAGAGGAACCTGAAAAACGATGTTCAGGTTCTCCATGCCTACCCCGGGTACTTATCAAATGTGCATTTCACAACCAACAAAACCCACTAAAACCGAGGTTTCCAACAGCTCAGGAGTCAGAAGCGGCCCTCATTGATATAGATATACCGAAACTGCAACATTCTTGGCCGGTAAAAGTGGAGAGGAAAGCAATCAAAGGACTTTTTGGGCGCCCTGCGCCTTCAGGGCTCATTCTTTGTGGATATGACCTAAAGGTGGTCTGTGGAGTCTTTCAGGTGCCTAGATAGAAGATGATTTTAGGGGGGGTGGGAAAGCTCTCGGTTTTTTTTTTTGCGCAAATACATCCCTAACGTATAACATGGTAAACGTGAACAAAGTTCTTCAACAGAATAGTAGAGTGTGTATGAAGTCAATTGAATTGTTTCCAGGTGCAATCATCGCATGAACCAGTACTATAAAGTACATGTAGGTATGGCGTAAAAACCCAACAACAGAACAGTAACGTTTTCGACCCAGTACTGTGTCAGACCTAGAAGTGTGTCGCATGGCAACGACACTTGAACTAGACGGAAAAAAGAAGGCTCTACAACACCATAATAGAGGATAATTCATATGGAAACCATTCAAATGCGCGTGATTTTAAGTTTGATTCATTTCTTAGTAAATATAGACTTTGCGCAAATGGAGCTAGCTCTATATTTTGATTATCTGATTGGTTAATGGTGTGATCGCCACCAATCAGGTTGTCAGAAAATGGAGCTGGCTCCATTTGCGCAAAGTCTCGAATATCTCAAGGGGTTTGACAGCAGAAATCCCCTTACTAATTTGTGTGGGATTGACACTCTCTAGGTCTGACACGGGACCCGGTCTAAAACGTTAGCTAGTAGATCCTACTAGCGAAATATATACTTTATTGTGTGGCCAGCTTTAGCCACGGTCGTTCACAGGATTTACGTGAACAGAAGGTTAAGACCAATAAGAAAATTATTGAACTCACCAAACCGCTGTGGCCCTGTCCGGCCGCGGTATTGGTGCTGACGAAGATTACGGCACGTGACCATTAACCCTGACCCTGAAGCTACCACAAAAAGAATGTCGACCACAGCAAGCCTTAATAAACCAAGGCTTCGGATGGTCTCCTAGCAACCTTATGATCTCGCATCGAGTTTGCTGTAACCCCGCATAACCTCTTATGATTAATATTACCCAACCCTGGATGCGGTATATTGAGGGCGAGAGAAGATATTTCCACGCTAACAAATTGCAAACTGATATTGGCCGTCGCTTTGAGGCTTGCGTACGCGCACGGACAAGATAATGGGGATACGAAACAAATTTGAGATTTCAACAAAGTCATTTTTGAAGAGACAAGGAGAAATTACCATGAAAGGAGTAGGTGAGTGGACTTTACGGGATTCAACGTATATTGAACCTTCATTTAGAAGCAAATATGCAGTTGAGCAATGGGCACATGAATACGAGCGCCATAGCTTCGTCTCGCCTTGCAATATTAGGGCTCATGTTTTGTAATTGCTAATACGTAAGGTTTAGCTTCTTTAAAGTATCGAGACTACGATCATAGCTCAATTTCGACTCTAACGACTTAAATGACCATAAATCTCTTGATAATAGGGGTTTAGGTGAGTTTTAAGGCGAGAGGTTTAGGGATTGATCGAGCAGGGGTGGGTGGTAGGGAAGTATAATTTCCCCTTGAAAAGAAAGTCTTGAGACTTGTAAAATGGTCTCGGGACCTTCCATATTTAACTTACATGGTCCCATGCATCTTGCCTTGTTCAGAGTCTCGGGACGAATTGTCGCCAGGTTTGTCTCATATGATCATGGACACCACAACAATATCTCCTCAATTCACTGTGTATAAACAGCGCATCAGAGTAAATATTATACTTAAGTTGCCCTTTATCTTGGTTTGGGCGCGCGTGTTAATAACTCGGTGAACCGGTGGTGGTGGTCTTGGGACTGCGTATAGTCAATGAGCTAGTAACAACAATAAAGTGGTGTTAGACGATAGATTTTCATGTGCCGACACCTTGTCTAATATATGCAGTACATAGGACATAATTTGTCTCCTTCCGTAATTCTCTCATCGCTGAGTCTTCTGGTGGATCCGAGAGTATTATTTGGTAGTTGAGTATTGATGGGTTCAAAAACAAAGTGACTTTGTCTTCATCTGCTCCCATATCTCGTAAATCAATCAATAAAGAGCTCGGTCGCTTCATCTTAGGTTTTGGTTTATATATTATGTTTTCTGGCGCCTATACGGTGTATTGAATAAGCTGCCAAGACTGTAAGAACATTGAGTCTAAAGGCTTATTCTTCCAACAGAGACCGAGGAATATAATTTAAATTTCGCATATTCATATTACTCTTTCTTCAGTATTTACATTGGCGGAGGTCTACAGGCTGTGGAAATGGTTTATCCTCTAATCTTTCGAGACTCATAGGACTGTTCATGGTTGGTCGGGGGAGCGATGGTATATTACACCGGGGGATTTACTACTTCGTACCCTGCTTGATGTTTGAGGACTCGTGAGTCTATGCCAACTTCATTTATATTCCGACTCGGCTTATACGTGAGACGACTCAAACGTTTAGGGAGGTGCAGTTATTCATGAACATATATCTAGCTTGTGATTTATCCTTCAAAAATTGCCTGCTTTAGCTATCTTCCCAAAATATAGATTGCAAGGCTGCGATAAGGTGATAATATATCGGGTCTATGAGGTTGCCAATAACAAGCTATCGTTTGCAACAGGTGAACTCACGGTGTGACTACCCTGCACGTCACTACCCCCTGCACGTAGCAAAATGAATCTTCGTATTATGACTGAAGGTAAAAGAATGAGGCATTGTAATGTCTAGGTCACTGGCCCAATCCATTGGGGTAATTATTCGAAGGAGAGGCTACCTACTAAAGCTAGCCCCCGCATAAATCTACCCACAGACACGCTATATCACATGCGTAATGATCCTTGGTGCCCTGCTATATCAAAGTATACGAGGAGATGGTGTCAGCAGATCTCACTAGTATCTTTAACAGTTAACAGTCGTCATTACCTTTTATCGTGTTTGTTTCACAACACTAGCCCATGGCCTATACTCTACACATCTTAGGTCAATCGAGTGACACTTCATGATGGGAATTCACCCGCCCCCAGATCGTATTCTTACTTTCTAGGTTCTTCGCTTGTCTCGTTTCAGCAGGCTCTAGCAGGTCGGGAAATGGTACCTTTCCTGTAAAGATAATTTGGGAAACGAATCGTTTGATTCGTTTATCCAGGAGATGGATTGGAAATGGGGTGGGGGATGCATTTCCAGCACCGTTTCATTGCTTTTCTATGGTGCATTTCTGTGATTCATTAGTCCGGACTGAGTGAAACTCAACGAAATTCAGATCAGTGATTGCTGCGAAGATCCAATTAAGCTCTCCGAGCGGTGTCCTCCGTTCCTGCAGCCTCCCCGGGATCTTCATTGCCATATCCACAGTCAACTTAGAAGGGAATGGACTTCCAGGCAATGGGTTTGATGGCAAAGGGTTTTGTAATACGAAGAAACGAACTGCGATCTCAATAGGCGTTGTCAAACAACAGGTGAAGAGATCAGCTGGCAAATCCGGATTCATCGGCAATGTCTCCTTAGCTCCACAGGCTGAAAGTTGTATGCAGTCACTATACGAAGAAACCGCGTGAGTTCAGTGTATATAAGCATAGATATGTAGGAACTATAATTGTTCATAGCTCAAGTGATAGATTCTAGGCTTTCTTAGCTGAATAACCTAGGTTCAGTTCCTGTATTTTCCGCCTCTCTTACACCAAGTAGTACCGCATATAGCTACCATTTTTGGCAGTAGGAGACAGTTTTTGTGTGAAGAAACTGGTCAAGAAAGATGCCCAACGAGACTATCGATTCATTTCTTGGATCCCTTTCTACAGATAAATCAGGATCATTTCTTGGGGACATAGCCTATGACCTAGATGGTCACTTTCCCGGCACACATTTCCCACAAAAACGTTATGTGGTTTTTTCTTTTTTCTTTGTTCAACTCATGAAACGTTATGTGGTAAAAATGATTTATTACCCGACTCGTTACCCAGCGCTACTAGAGAGGGTCTATCGTGACACAATGTATAGGCTGACTCTCTTCCCTAGGTAAACGTTCTTCTTCATATCTCATGGAGAAGCAAGGTCCTGCCAGCACGTCCGCCTTAACTATGTCCCTTGTGGCCCCAGTATGGTCATACGTCAAATCGTTTTCAGTAGAGCATGCGGATATCGTTACAAGCACATTACCATATTCTCCCTACGAACGTATGAAGTGAAAAGGAGAATAAAAAGAGTTGATTATGTTTTCGGAGATGCCACTACCGCAGTTAATGGTATTGCAGGTTGTCAAAAGTAATTTGACGCAACGCCGGGAATGGACGCCGCAATGATAGACTACCAAACCCCGCCACCAACGAACGATGATACAGGATAAAAATGGATTTAGGGCCTCTGATACTCCGTGTTATAATTGGCTGTTTTATGGTCTCTTTGTGGTCAGTTGTGATCGAGAAATGAGTTCGTTGAAGCTTCTTATGTCCCATTATTTTTGACAAGTCGCAACAATACTAGAAACCTTGATGAAGGTGTGAGGATTGCATTTACGTGGTGAAATATGAGTGCATTTCTCAATTAAGAAACGTGAGCATCGGTTTCTCGGAGTCCGAGCGTCCAAAGGTCGGCGGTAGTAAGCCGAGAGTAAGATCACTCGATGGCATTCAGGGATACGAGAACTAGCCTGAATAATTTCTAATATCTAATGAGGGTAGATGGGATGAAGCTAGAAGGGCAAGTCTACTCTAAAGTATCGTATAGACCAGGAAGCACACTCAAAAGAAGTCTCCGAGGATAAATCCATACACTTGCTTACTAGCAAAAGCGCCAGAAAGCGCAGTTGCTCAGGGCAAAGATGATTTGTATGGAGTGGAACCGTTCTCTCATACGTATACAATTAATTACTTTTTAAGTCATTTGTACTTTCTGGTTCTTTTGCTGGTAAACAAGTACATAGAGATAAATTAATTGGAATACCGCTGTATAGAAGCCTAATAAACACAGCCATCCCTCGCCTCTGCTGTCACCAAGAAGCCAGGACTCCTCGCCGGCGCATTGTCAGGTCTGCAATATTCTGTACTACCTACGGCAGCAGGGTGCACACATGTAGTACAATCCTCCCTAACAGCCTGGTAGGCGTGCAGTACACCACATCCAATACCGATACAGTACCAGGAAGAAACTATGAATATGATGTGATTTGTTATATGCCTATCGATCGCCCTGATCTCCAAAGAGTTTATTGTTTGGTTGCAGGCTCATGTTTCCGCAGGCAAATACAGTGATAGTATCAGTGCCATCTTGAGGTCGAGACACCTCGCCCTTCGAGACGGTCGGAAGAATACACACCATGAAGAGGATTCACTTGAGTTTAATACAATATACCCAAGTGAACTGGAGATTTCTCAACCGGTTCAATTACGAAAAACTATTGATCTTCAAGTGATTCCTCGGACTAGATGATCAAAGTATTGGGATAGTGATACCTCGATTTCTCTCTGACGGACGGTGGTGCCTGGGGACTCTTTCCAGAAGTAGCCGTTGACACAGGATCTACAGCGCGATCTCGAAAGTGAGGGCATGGCAACCAAAACACACTAAAATTGGCCTAAACAGAACGAAAACCCACAACCCAATTGCGATCAGGAATCAACAAGGCTTTATATAGTAAGACGTTGGGAATCAAATTTAATATATCTAAAAGGGCACTCTCTCAGGTCAGATATGAAAGAAAGTACATGAGCTAGAAGTAGAGCAATTTGGAGATTTGGCTGCATCTCATACAAATATGTGGTCTTGTCGTGTTTTTGGCAACTCAACACAATAAAGCCAACACAGCTCATGCTAGAGGCATAATAGTTTAATTTTGAGCTGATAAGGTGATTCTTAACACGCAAGAGATATACCTCTCCAGACCTCGGGGATTATTCATGATAATTGGTGGTCTAGGGCCATATTGAAAAGTAGCATTTTTGGTCGCTTTCGAGGTCGCGCTGTACAACTACAGTAACTATTTTTACATCTTGGAAGCCATTCTAAAGGTATATCCGGTATCGTCCAATCGATACATACTCCTCTTTCATGAAAACATCTCATGAAACACATTGAATTAGATAGACAAAAGACATGGTTTGTATTATATTAAAGGCATGTATTTGTGGCTCTGAAATATATACTATCTTAATCAAGCCCTGTCTGAAGGGTGCGTTTGAGGTCGCGCACTCAAACTTTCTTGAAGAATCAGATTAGTGATGTGCACGAGACAAAGCGAGGCGAGATTTCCATTGATCTCGTCTCGTCTTTCATCTGGAAGGAGCAGGTCTTATGGTTAAAAAAGTCTTACAGTAGGTTTCGCGCAAAATTTCGAGACTACAGCTCAAGATCTAGAGGGTTTAAAATCAGGGTTGAGGTTAGGGTTTTGAATTTTGGGTAAATATTAATCAATTGTCTGGTCCGCCGACCCGCTCAGAATCTGGTGCTGTACATATTCTACCAAATTGGCGTTTGTCTTGCTATGTATGTAGAAACAATTTCGATAGACAATTAATTTTAACGCCAAGACTGTAGATGTGCAGAGCACCATATTCAGGCCGACTAGGCCATAGCTACATACGTATCAGCCCTTCCGCCTGGAAATGCTCCACTTTATGGTGTCCCGAAACGACTCGAGACCAATTGTCCTCTCTCATCGTCTGAAAAGAAAAAGAAAAGTCTCGTGTAGGTCTTTGCATGTCATCCTTCTGGCTTGATGTAAGAGATAGAGTCTTGAGTCTGAGTTAGGAGTTCTTCTTTCTTGACAAATGAGGTCGATTCCACGTACAGCGATGGGGAAAATTATTGTAGAAACAGGGGTCTAAAAACAGGGTTTAGGTGGCTGCCCCGGCCAATAGGACCCTCACCATACTTCCATAATAATTTTCCCCCATCGCTGTACATAAGACGTTTGTGTTGGCTCTAGTAGCCGTGTAAATGCATATATATTGACGTTTCCCATACAAAAAGTTGCGAAATACACATTATTTAATGCAATAACCGCAATACTTTGTGTTAAAGGCAATCCTGTCCCATTACCAACGACTTTTCTTACGACTTTACTGACGACTTTCCCAGATAAAGGGATGTTAAATGCATGTTAAAGGCGATCCTATCCCATTGCCGACGACTTTACCATAGATAAAGGCATGTTAAAGACATGTTAAAGGTATTCCTGTCCCATTACCGACGACTTTACCAGATTAATGGATGTTAAATGCATGGTTTCTGGTATTTCTTATTCTCCGCCAATGAAGCTCACCCTCAAGATCTCGAGATAGTCGAGTATCAAAACAAAAAAATTCCATAGGGTTACATCAGCAAAAAAAAAAATCCGTCAAGACGAACTGTACGTCCAGACGTACCGATTCGTCTTTTGCGACCAAAACCTCGTCTTTTGCTACCAAAAACTCGCCTTTTGGTCGTCCCGCGCTCCCCGGAGCTCCAAAATGTGACCTGTCGTCTTTTGGCGCCTAGTAGGCGTCCCAAATGTGACACCTCGTCTTTTGACCTCTCCCAAATGCGATATCTCGTCTTTTGACGTCGCGCGGATTTGATATTCCGCCTAAGTACTGGCGCTAATGCTACTAGCGCTAGCTAATGACGTCAGATTTGACTCCTCCACACATCGAGGATCCACCCACACCTCCGCCTATACACCTAGCTACCTCGCCTCCTACCTCGCCTCCTACCTCACCTCCTACCTCATCTCCTACGTCGCCTCCTACCTCACCTCCTACCTCACCTCCTACCTCACCTCCTACCTGTATCGACACCTACCTCCTACCTGTACCGACCTCCTGCCTCTACCGATGCCTAGATACGTATTTACCTTCCTCTGCATTTTGACGCCTTTACTGACTGCGCTGCAGGCTCCAAATCATGCAGTATATTGACGCCGCTGGAGGCGTCAAATTGGGCAGTATATTGACGCCGCTGCTGACGCCGCTGCAGGTTCCAAATTGAGAGCTACCAGTCACCAATACTGCACCAAATGGACACCCCCAGGCAGCGAACACTGCACCATTTGGACACCTCCTAGGCATCGAATACTGCACCATTTGGACACCTGCTAGGCAGCGAATACTGCTCCATTTGGACACCTCCTAGGCAGCGAATACTGCTTCATTTGGACACCTCCTAGGCATCGAATCCTGCACCTACCAGTCACCGAATACCGCACCATTTGGACACCTCCTAGGCAGCGAATACTGCTCCATTTGGACACCTCCTAGGCAGCGAATACTGCTCCATTTGGACACCTCCTAGGCATCGAATCCTGCACCTACCAGTCACCGAATACCGCACCATTTGGACACCTCCTAGGCAGCGAATACTGCTCCATTTGGACACCTCCTAGGCAGCGAATACTGCTCCATTTGGACACCCCCAGGCAGCGAATACTGCTCCATTTGGACACCCCCAGGCAGCGAATACTGCAGCTACCAGTCCTTGAATACTGCACCAAATGGACACCTACCAGGCAGGGAGGTCAGCGGGCAGGCAGCTCAGCGGGCAGGAAGGCAGGCAGCAGGGAGGTCAGCGGGCAGGAGGGCAGGCAGGTCAGCGGCGAGCTCAGTGGGCAGGCAGCTCAGCAGCGAGCTCAGTTGGCAGGCAGGCAGCTCAGCGGGCAGGAGGCGGGTAGGCAGCTCAGCAGCGAGCTCAGCGCCTACAGGCAGCTCAGCGCCTTGCTTAGCAGGCAGGCAGCTCAGCGCCGTGCTTAGCAGGCAGGCAGCTCACCGGCGAGCTCAGTGGGCAGGCAGCTCAGCACCAAGCTCAGCAGGCAGGCAGCTCAGCGCCGTGCTTAGCAGGCAGGCAGCTCAGCGGCGAGCTCAGCAGCGAGCTCAGCAAGCAGGCAGGCAGCTCAGCGGGCAGGAGGGCAGGCAGGCAGCTCAGCGGCGAGCTCAGTGGGCAGGCAGCTCAGCGCCGAGCTCAGCAGGCAGGCAGGCAGCTCAGCGGGCAGGAGGGTAGGTCAGCGGGCAGGCAGCTCAGCGTGCAGGCAGCTCAGCGTGCAGGAGGGCAGGCAGGCAGGTCAGCGGGCAGGAGGGCATACAGGCAGCTCAGCGGGCAGGCAGCTCAGCGTGCAGGAGGGCAGGCAGGCAGGTCAGCGGGCAGGATGTCGGCGGGGGGCAGGAGTAAGCGGAGGTAGGTGGGTGGGCGCCGGCGGAGGCAGGTGGGTCGCTAGCAAATATGTACGTAAATTACGTGACATGTGGATCAATAAGCGTGACGTTTGAGCGGAACTGGTGTCCTAGTCTATGTACCGATTGCCGAGTGATCTCATTCTGCCAGAAAATTCGCTAGTGAAAGCCGTTAACCGGCGAAAGCTACGTGGCGTGGGCCGGTGTTCGTTTTGGGGTCAAAAAGCGAACTCTTTGGTCGAAAACGGCGTCGTTTGCCCAAAAAAACCCGTCTTTTGGTCAAAAACGGCGTCGCGGCGAAGCAGGAGAGATGTTCGTTTTTTCTCGTCGAGGCGATATCGTTTTCTTGGCGGGCGTATGGATGCAGGTAAGAAAAACTTCTCATCGCCTGTTGCCGCTCTTTATACTGCGCACCAGCCGCGTCCGATGTATGAAATGGTATCTGGCATCAATGGGCTTGTAACAGTTGGGGAATACAATTTCATTTTGGTGGATCCAATGTTTGGTATATATATGCCGGGTATTCTGGCTTGATACTTCAGATACAATAGTAGGATGTCTTGTGATGATTGGTTTCATTGATGGCCTTCGTCGATCATGTGAAGCATCATCATCGATTGCCGAAACTTATCCCCCCCCCTCTGTACGCGCCCAAAAGGGTGACAGGTGTGACAGGCAAATACCTCTGTATAGTCGTCTGTATAGTCGTCTGCAAAGTCGTCCAATTTCCCTTAAAACGACTTTCCCCCTACCAAAATATTTTCATTTCCCAGCGAATATTAGACCCCAAAGACGACTTTCCCGACGACCTTCCCGACGACTTTACCGAATATTCTGAATACACATTTACACGGCTACTAGAGTGGGGTCTAAGTTCAGATTTACCTGTTAAGGCAATTATTGTTTTAGTGGACCTATATAGTGAAGCATTTTTGCCACTAATGCCACGGCCCGTGATCTATCTTTGGTGAAATTTTCCTGTTCTAGCGGCGTTACATTACCTATCAAATCAACTATAAGGGAACTGAGTGCACTGGACCTCGAGGCGCACAGCATGGCAAATTGATATCATAATGGCCGGGGATCAAGACATGGGGTAAGCCGCTGCTGCACTAAGCCGGCTAAGGATCTTGGCACGAATACGAGTGCGCACTTGTGACGAAAGAGCACTTCTGCGCCAAGAGTGTACCTACATGACCTTGCGCAAATGGAGCCAGCTCCATTTTCCGACAACCTGATTGGTGCCGATCACACCATTAACCAATCAGATAATCAAAATATAGAGCTGGCTCCATTTGCGCAAAGTCTCTAGTTGCTCCGCTCGCTCTCGATATATCTCGTTTGATCAGTAATGGGCTCATGCTCAAAGTGCAAACTACCGATGGGAGAAAAATAGAATAGAAAGGACAGGAAAGCGGATATGGTGCGAGTGGCCTTGGGGGGCGACCTTGTAATCCCTGTTCACACCAGTTCAGTATTGTCGCCCTTAATACAGCCATAAAGTCGAGTTAGAGGTACTAAGTGAGGCAATTCAATGTTTGCTTTCCAGAGCCAATGAAAGAATTGACTGAAGTGGTGTATACAGGGTTGACAAGGTCGCGCTCTATTCCTTCTTGCACCATATAAACTGGCTTTCCGACCTGGTTTGACTGCTAATGATCTTTGCGGTGGTTCCGCCCCCGATTAATTAAACGATAAGTTAAGGGCCCGTTCGGACAACTTCATATTATTTCTTCAGATTATTGAACAGACTCGATTGGCAGGTGGCGGAAACGATAGTAATAATATATATAATCAGTGAATAATCTACATGTCAAGATATCTGTGTTGTGTGTGAATAATCACCTCCCAAGGTGATTGTTTTCTTTGCGGATTATTGGGATAATCGGGAGTTCTGAATGTTGGATTATTCAATTGCACGAACAGCATAGATTATTATGATAATCCAAAAGTCCAATAATCTAGGTTATTGGGTTATCCGAGCGGGCCCTAAATTGTTCTAGTGATATATGCTGCTGGAAATCGATTAATTATGGAACACTGCTAGGAATGCGAACTATAGTTGGTGACGAGGACAAAGGACACAAGATACAAGATTGAGGAAGTATAACTAGGGTATTCAATCGATTCACTATGAGTTTTCTTCTTATCTCGCCCAGGCACTTCCGTCTTCGCTGCCAGAAAGTAATGCATACATTTGTCATAAGAAAAAAACTTTCATTTTGTAATGTGTAACTATTGTGTACTATTTGTTTTCTCACGTACATCCCATACCTAAATCCCTATCTTCAACATAAACCTTCCCGGGGTAAACAGCACCTAAAGCCCGCTGGCCCCGGACATTCCCCTACTTTTCTTCCCGTGAATCGATGTTTAGAAGAGAGAGGCGTTCGATACTCACCTGGACCCAGCCTCCACGTCGGTGGGGTACAATCAGATGTCCACATACAGCTTCCACACTGGCCAGAAGGTCCACAGGGCGCTTTTGTGCAACACCGAACGTTGTCTGGATCGTTTGGGCAATAGTTACGGGTGCTTGTCCCTCCATCGCGAGCGCAGTTCTGGGTGGTAACGCAGACTCCGGAGCCAACCTCGGGGACATAGCAGCGGTCATTGATGGCAGCGTAAGCTAAAGTGAAAAAGAGAAAGGTGGTAGTGGGTATATACATGGCGAGCTGAGGCGAATGATGCGCGAATGGATGTAGAGAGGAAGGTATCGTTGTATAGACCGAATAAAAGAGAGGGGGAGGCACGGCCTTTTATAGAGATGGCACTTTTTCCTGACGTGCTCGTTTGCGCGGGAGAAAGAACTAAAATATGGAAAGCTTAGGAGAACGGCTGTTCATATGGCAGTAGGGTGCTGCTTCTTTAGTGATCGGTGCCTAGGGACTGAATCTCGATGCCTGGTGAAATCTTCTACTTAGTACTGAGACCTATAGTACAGCTATAACTCGAAAAACTGCCTATGCATATGGGATCAAAATACATTTAGCGGACCTGATCTACAGGCTTCAACCAATCATTAAGAAGTTTTCGCAGTGTTACGAGTTATATCTGGGGCGAGGATCTTCTGCATATTCTGGATATATATAATAAGATTCTTCACTAATTCTTGGTGTCTGACAATGCTGGGCTGGAATACTATTTACCGATTGGTCAAGACAACTAGGGTTCAAAAGTTACGCTTTTCCTGGTTCGGACTTAATACACGCTTGACCAATCTGAAGGCCGATATTCACAGTACTCCAATTCAATTCTTTGAAGACCACAGATGTGCATGAGGTTACAGGCAATCACCTCAAGCCTGGCAATACCTAGCCCTAGGATTGTAATCCGAACGTGCCCATTGATCACTACGCGACTCTATACAAATGGTAGTTCCGAGAATTGTGGCTTGCATGTTCTTGTTAAATGCAAGATAGAAAGCGGGTCTAAAGCAGGGTTTAAGTGGCTGACTCGACCAATAGGACTCTCCCCATACATATGTACTCCTAAACGAGTATGTAACTGTAGCTATCTGACCTGTCTCGACTACCTGAGTGTGGGCGTAAAAACCAGAAAATTCCAGTGACGATACAGGGATTATTTGTGTGGAGTGGCGCTGCTCTTCCATACAAATTATCCTGTTGCCTTTTGTAACATAAGTACTGATTTTCAATCACTAATGCTTCACATTCTCTAGGTGGATTGACCCTCTTTCCTGAGCTGCCCTGCATGCAGCGCGAGTATCACGAGTTGATCCAAGAAAGGTACCAATTACTCGCAGTAATTGATTCAAAATGCATGTAGTCATCGTCATCGCCTTTATTTATTTTATTTTTATTTTTTGCCGACATAAAAGAGAAATTGCGATTTGTGTTGTGAAGCCCAGATGGCATATTGTCTCTCAATCTCAAACCCACCCTACTCGCACCCGTCCGGATATACACAGCACCTGAATGTCGATGGCCCCGGGCACAATCCCGCTATACACGTTTAGTTAACGTTCAGGAGTGAGAAAGAAAGTGTTGAATACATACCTGGACCCACCTGCCACCCGCCGTCAGTACATGCGTTTGTCCACTCACAATATCCACAATCACGACTAGCTCCACAACTATCCTTTGTGCAACACCTCACATTATCCGGATCGTTCGGACAATAGCCAGGGACACTAGTTCCTCCATCGCGAGCGCAGTTTGCAGTCGTAACGCAGACACCAGGGGAACCGGTGCAAGGTCCATTGACTGCAGCGTGAGTAGCTGTCAGAAAGAGAAGGGCTATGATTGATACTAGGTGCATCTTGATAACTTATGGATACAGTGGACGAATTTTGGGTTGAGAGGAAGAAGGTGAAACTGCAGTGTAAAGAGTGGATGGAGGATCTTTTATATATCATGTGGGTCTATTTTCGGGCATTGCTTCGATTTATTAGTGCACGAGCTCCTCCACAAATTTAATCGACTCTAGCATATCTATCTATCAGACGAGTTCTTTCGGCTGCAGCTGCCCGTGTATCGTACGTGCTTTGCCAGCAAATGAAATCAGGAATTTATTAGCGAGACTTGGCCAATGGTTTCTGAGTCTAAACATTGAGCTCAAGATTTGAAAAAGTGGGTGTGGCGAAGTCGCTCTAATGAAATTGGAATACGAGGTGGCAGCTGTGTGTGACTACGATGACATCAGACTGAGCGATAGAACTGGTGTTGATACGCCGAATACAGCACCCCAATAGTCTAATAGTGCCCACGCCCCTATGGAGACCAGTAATAATTGATGTCTGAGATATGATCAACCAGACATGCTTAGCGGACCCCAAGTCAATTTGCACTTATCATCCAACTACAGCGCCGCAAAGAAAGTTTTGCGGCGCGAACAAATTATTCTAAGGAAAAGGCTAATATATTGCGGGTTGTCAAAACGACAGGCCACCAAACCCCGCTACCAACGAACGACGATACAGGACGAAAGTATATTTGAGCTTCTTATATTCCTTATTATCATTTGCCGTGTTTATGGCTTCTTTGTGGTCAGTTGTGATTGAGAAATCATTACATTGGAGCATGTTGTGTCCTATTATTTTGGTAAGTCGTAATATCATGGAATTCCCGTTTCAGTGGGCAACACCGTGACTGTAGTACTGTCGTACAAACCAAACTCTAACTATATCCAAATCGAGGAGTGAATACATATCCTAGCATTATGCCCAACTCCCTAAGGACTACTATACTTCTGCCATCAGCTCTTCTTTATAATTTAAGGCCGCAAAAAAAACGGCCACCCTTTTCCGCTTTCTCTTTTTAGGTCACTCGGGTATTCCTTTTGTTGTGGGAGGTTGACATAGGTGAGACTCTGCAGATCTGCCTTGAGATTCTCAATAGTTATGCCTCCAATTTCTGGCATAGATGTTTCTCCAGATTATGACTGATAAGATATGGGGGGCATAGGAGCTAACATATTTCACCGGGGAAGCGATCGGCGCCGGGAAAGCAATCAAGGGTGACAATGGGATGATCCCAAGTTTCTGAAGAAAGTTGAATTTATATATAATTACAGAACCAAGTAGCCAGAAGTGTTATTTACATGTCTCCCAGCTATTTTTAACATGATTTAACTCTATCTAGCGAGAGTATTGTTTCAGACAGGTCGCTGACTGGGTTAGGGAGTGTAAGCTTTATCGACTTTACCAAACTTTCGTTTATATTCATTATATAACCCCAGGATCCGGAAAAGAAACACTGAAACCTCTTGTATGTGCCTACCTTCATATATTGTGTTTTGATGCCCACAACCTCTTTTTGTGAGGTGAGGTTGCTTTCCCGGTGATGATCGCTTTCCCAGTAAAATAAGTCATATTCTTATTTAATAGTAACAACATATTTTCGAGTGACAAAAGTAGCTATACACCCAAATCTGTATGCGAAAATAACAGTTTTTGGGCGTAGCTACTCCAAACCTACTATGACAAATTTTGTATCAGAAAACTCAAACCTCCGAGCTCAAGGATTGTAGGGATTTACTAACTATCTCTTTAATATTTTGTTCAATCATGAAGTTACAAAGAGTAGAAGTTAGTTTCCGTATGGTTGCCATATGTGCAATTAATAAAAAAAAATTCGAACTTCAAAAGCTAAGTAACTATTGCATATCTGCTTGGGCTGTAAGAGGGATAAGTATATATATGAGTGTCTAGGGCTCTAAAGATCTTCCTTGTATGTTATCAAGTTTGCGATGCACTGTCGGAAGCGCTAGGCCCAGAAGCTTCCCTCTCCCCACACACAAACTTGAGTGCATATACCTACCCTATGCTACAATTCGGGGAGGATAAGTTATGAGATAAGGTCTGCCACACTAGCTTTCCCGCTGTGGGAGGATGTCTTATCCACTCCCGGAGGATCCTTCGACCCTTATCGCTGAGAGAGGATACAGTTGCAACTCGCTATGCCGGATCTCAATATGTCGGATCCCTTGCTGTCCCGTACGAAATCCTGGGGGATTTTGATTTTCTTCCTGCGAAATCAGTTTGCTATCCCGGATTTCTTGTGAATATTTGCTATCCCGTACGAGATCCTTAGGATCTTGGCAACCCGGCATATCGAGTTGCGACTGTACTGCTAGCGGGAAAGCGGCAGAAGGCCGCAGGAGGCTGCAGGAGGCCGCAACGGCGGCGGCAACAGGTGACAACAGTGCAAGGACGGCACAGAGGTGTGACAGCAGTGCGAGGACGGTACAAGAAGAAGGGCCTGTACGAAAACGTCTAACTCCCGAACACCTAGGCATCATGATCATCTATCACCATCATGATCACTATCATCATGATCGATATTATATATACAACAAAAGCAACATCACTCTCTACCTAAGTTAGGCTCTGGATCATAGCTACATGTATGTATGTACATACATACATTCGTTCGCATAAATAAAACTTCAATTTACTTTGGAATATAATAATAACAATGATGAGAATAAATAGGCGCACGATAGCGGTATCTACACTTCTATTTGATCATTATTTACTCTCCTGGTGAGTAGATGGGAGTAGATGGGAGTAGACGGCAGTCGCAAATACATACTCAAGCTAAAATAGGAGAATAGAAGACAAGAAGAAATAATAGAAAAGGTCTGGTCCTGAGGCTTGTTGGACCATGTGAGTGATTTAGACCCAGATATCAAACTTCCGCGCATGCTAAAATGATATATACCATAGTATAATAACGTCAACTTATAGAAAGGATTGGGAGAGAACCTAACCCTAACCCGTCCATAGTGAAGTTGAAAATGCTTACCTGCGCTTGATAATGAAGGCGGGTGGAGGGTGTTGGTTTGACCACGTTTCCTAGCTACATGTAGTCCTGTTCGTCATCTAGCATGTCACTACAATAGGGAGGTATGTGATATAATATATTGACGGGGATTATAATATATATCAAGTCCCAAATTTTGCTGCACTACTTTCTGTTATCTCGAGGGGGAGCCCTACGTAGCTACGTATCGTCTAGCTTTCTATTATACCCGTCACTAAAGAAGCGGAAAGTAGGGAAAGTCTTTATCAATGAGCCCCGAGTTATAACTATCCGAGTGGGTCGTTAAGGATATCTATAACCTGTGCCTAAAGTAGTTTTTGATTTAGATTCAATGTAGACAGAATGGTTGGCTCCAATCACGCCTAGTCTTCCTTCGGTACTAGCCATGACATTTATCTTCTTGACTTGGGAGCCACCAGGATAGGCCCCGCACTTGGCCAGCTTAGGCCTGTGCACTGGTCATGATCCTAGACATATTGGGCCCTTGACCACCGCCCGCCATTGGGCCCGGCCCAGGACGTCAGTGACATGGCCGAATCATTGATCATCACTCGACCATGATTGTATGTCTACTGGGCGAGAAGAGACGGCTTTACCTAATGTGTAGACTTGGATACTCAGCTGCCGGCAGAAATATTAAAAAAAGGGGAGGGGGAAGGGCGTATAAAGACTTTTCTCCAGCTCAAGGAGGCAAATCAATGGCAGGCTCCCATGCGGTGGCTACCATGAGAGGGCATAGGATACGGAAACAATTTCGAGACGAAATTAACAACTCCTAGACCCTACATCAAGGGACATTACTATCTGCGCTATAGCTGTTTACGTCTGTGATATCTTAATCTCATCAACCTGTCCCTAGCTACCGCCATGTGTATCTAGAATGACAAAGTCGCTGGCCTCCTTCATTACCTTTTCCGCCAGCTCTTTTTTCTGGTTTTCCCCGTTATTCTCATCCTCCTCGTTATTCTTATCCCCCTCGTTATTCTCATTCCCCTCATTTTACTCGTTCAATCTATGCTCCCCAGCCTGGGCAGAGTTCACACCGTTGACGCCATTTACCTCATCCACCTCTTCCGCATCATTTCCCCCAATTCGTTCGTTTTGTTCGTTTTCTTCGTCTTCCTCGTTTCCCCCATTTGGTTCATTTCCCTCATTTATTTCATCATCTTCGTCTACTTTGTTCGCTTCATTCGCCTCGTTTGCCCCATTCGCCTTAGCCAACACTGACAGCACCCTTTCATTCTCCTCCATCAGCTCCTGGTCATTTAACCGTCTCATTTCGAGCTCATCCTGCACCGCCCTCAACAGCTGGGAGCGCTGGGTGTTCCTAGACTTCAGGCTCGCAATCTCGCAAGTTTTGAACTTGATGTCCATCCTCGCCCTTGCCAGCTCCGACGTCAATCCCGCCTTTGCCCTTGCCAGCTCGAATGACAGCTTCCTCTTCGTCGACTGCAGGTCCTGCTTGTCCAGATTTGCCGCATCGAGCCCGTTCATCGCGGCCAACAGCCTCACTGCCATCTGCGACAGGCTTTCCTTCGCTTCCTGGGCCTCGGAGGTCTGTTTCTTCAGCCTTCCCTCCAGTTCAGCAATGCATCTCGATAGCGACGCATTCTCGCAGTACTTGAGCCACAGGTATCCCGAGTGCTCCTTCTGGACCGCCTGACCTGCCGCATCCAGCACCGCGTTCTTCGCCGTTACTCTCTGCAGCTCTGCTCCCAGCCTCTGCAGCTGCTCTCTCATCATAGCGAGCTCGGCACCGGCTGGGTCCTCTCTGGTCTTGATGGGCTCGGTGTCGGCCTGGGCCACCTCCGGGCTTCCCTGCGAGATGCTCTCCTCCGCCGAGACGTCCTTCATAGGCGGAAATTGCAATACCTCGTGCACGTGGTCTAGCTGTGGTGCCCGAGGAGATGCGTCTTGTACATGGTGCGGATAGGTTTTTTCGGGAGATACATCATGTTTCTTTGGCACCTCGAGATATGCGATTGCCGGCTCCTGTTCGGCCCGGACCGACGCGACGTGATCCTCAGCCAACGATGAGTCTGTCTGTTTCGCGGCCGAAGAAGGGTCGGCGTTCTCTGCCCCCGCCCGCGCCCCTCACCACCCCCGCCCAGCAGGCCAGGAACAGCCCTGGGCCCATCAACATCCGCCGCCACGATCGCAACTCTCCCCGCCGCCCACAGACATCCAAGCTCCTGCTCAATGCGCGCCACCTTCCTCTTCAGCTCTTCGCTCTCCTCCACCCACTCCTCCACATGCAGCTCCCACGCCCTCAGGTCTTTCACCATGTTCTCACCCTTCTGCTCCGCCAACTCCCCCCGCTTCTGCGGGACACGCCCTCCCTTCTCGCCAACCGCGGGCTCTGCCGCATGGAGCGCATCGCGGCACTGCACCAGCTGCTCGTTCTCCGCCGTCAGCCGGCTGTTCTCGGCGTTGAGGCGCGCGACTTGGTCTCTGAGGTGTGTGTTTTCGGCGCAGAGACGCGTGTTCTCGAGGGCGAGGCGGGCGGCCTCGGGGAGCGTCGTTGTGCTTGGTGCACCGGCGGAGGAGGAGGAGGAGGAGGAGGAGGAGGAGGAGGAAAGGGGGGGCGTGCGGGCGCGTTGTTTGGTGCGCATTGTGGTGTCTGTGTAGCTGGGGCGCTACCTACGCGGGGCGGCAGCTACTCTATCGATACGAGATGTGTTCTTTGACGGACTGAGTTTAAATCCGGGGGGCTGAATGCTGGAACCCTAACCCTGGTATCAATATGGGGAGGGCAAATCAGTCATTATGATCGATGAGCCGTGGGGGTTGCGGGCAGCGAGAAGTGCAGTTATCAAACTGCGTCTTGGGAGAGGTGTTGGGCTGTGGGTTGGCATTGGTAGTGCGCGGGGGGAGGTGTCTTCACATGGCTTGTTCAATTAGGCCCATTGGAGAAGAACGGGCTTTTAGAGAGCGGACTCGGGACATTCACTAACATTGGCCTGTAACTACTCTTCGAGATGTGGTTCCATAACCAAACATCATAGAGTAGAAGCACGTTATGGGACCTGGGTATATAAACTATCTCGATTGCGGGAAGAAAAAACATGTTTTGAAATCAATTTACAAAAAGCTGCTCGAATAATCACGGTGCATGCCTAATTACGATTAAACAAACCCGCAATAACTGCCAGTTGAGGCGATCTTTCAACTCAACCCTGTGAATTATGACCGGGCAAGGCAAATCTTCCTAACCACGCGTGGGGAGCAGTTTAGCTAGTAGGGTTTATTTAAGAGATCTACCTCAATAATGCGCCTCTCTTCAGCTTCTTTTGCCATATGCAAATAGTATCCAATTACAAAAATGAAGCCTATAGGCGCCTTTGCTGAGGTTCAACAACCGAGTGATAATTCATGACTCACAAGCGCCGTTCCTTGCTCGTCACCAGATTACAAGCTATTGGAGACGGGGTGATTGGGCAAGAAGACTGGGTTGTCAACGCAGAAACTACTCCCATGGGAACCGTTGCCACAAGACGGAACGCCACTCACCGTTGTGGTATTTACACATACACATGTTAAGCAGATTAAGTATTGAAATACTGCAGTATCCAAGTCGCTTGAGGAACCGTGGTACGAAATGTCTTTGCCAACCCGACGTTAAATATTCTCCGACATTCTGTAGACTATATGATATGACGCAAATAAATGTGGGACCAACATATAAGAAACCAATGGCTGTAGACAGGACAGAGAAGACACCCCGAAACGTTCACGGCGGCCAAACTTCAGAGACAACTTGACCCCCAGGGGTATGAAAAGACGCAAGGAAGAATGTGGTAGATACATGTATATATACCAATGTGCACGTGTAGAAGGAAGTAAAGAAGTAAACAAAGGGAATAGATCCTCGTGTGGACCATCGACTTGTTGCAGTGATAGGTAAAGGGGATGTTTGATTCCCAGGAACTGAATTGAAAGTGGATGTGCCATAGATGCATTTGTTACGAAAGGATAATCAAGGGAAGCAGGGGGGGAATTGAGTAAAGCCACTAGGTTTCTGCATTCTCAGCAAACAAACTTCCCTGTGCCCTAGCCGCTGCTTGCAATGCGCGCCGTAATCGGCTGTTCTGCTTCTGAAGCTTCGATCTCTCTTCGGTGGCACTCTTGAGCTCGACAGTCACGGTCTCTAGCTGTCTTGACTTCTCTCCCAACAGTGCCAACTCTGACATTGACGAATGGTAGCTGGCTTTGGCTTTTTTCCTTTCTGCTGCAAGATCATCTTGAAGAGTGGTCTTTTGATGCTCGAGCTCGGAATTCGAGTGGGACAACCTGTTACATTCGACTCGTAAGGCCTCCCGCTCTGACATCGTGGCATCCATTTCCTCATACTTCGCAGCAGCCTCTTCCACCAGTCGTTCAATATGCTTTTCAAGACGTTTTATTTCGTCCTGCGACACATCAAGGCTATTGTTTGCTGAATTTAGCTGCGTTCTGGTGGCTACGAGCTCTTTGGCAAGCACATGGTTCTCTGCGTGGAGAGCCCTCGTCCCCCCTTTCGTGGATTCGGAATCCCGCTTTGCAGCCTCTAATTCGTGTTGAGGGTGGGCATTGTTATCCCGGATCTTCTCCTCTCTAAGATCGGCCGAGACGACCAGACTTTCCAGGTCCGAGATGTGGTTATCTTTCTGGTTTAAGATCTGCTCGAGCTTCTTCATCGCCTCATCTGGACTCACAGAAGCTACCAGCTCTTCCGCAATGTGTGCATTAAGGCCATTTAGAATCCCCATCCCCACCTTTGACGTTTCTAGTTCCCCGCTCAGCACTGCTAGCTGTCTACCAGCCGGAAGTGAATGAGTGCCCCCAATCTCCGAGATGCACCTCCGGGCAACCGTCAAGCTGCCATCCATAATCTTCAGCCTCTCGTTCTGCAGGGTCTTTGTTTCCTGTAGCTCTGCCCTCAACGCTGCCACCTCCCCACTGGCTCGGATCTCGTCCATCTCCATCTCAGAAACACGGTCTTTCATTGCCACGTTCAGTCTCAGAGCAACCTCCAAATCTCCCGCCATGCGTTCATTCGCAGACTGCAGCTCTGCGCTGCTCGCCTCCGCTATCTGCAGCTCCTCCCTCAACTTGACCAGCTCTCCTCGAATCTCCACAAATTCCTCATCCGCGCGGATACCCCTCATATCCATCTCCTGGTTCTCACCCACCAGCCTCGTCACCTCAGTCCGCACAACACCCAACTCATGCCGAACCATCCTAAGCTCCCCCGCAACGCTCTCGCTCTGTACCTGCACACTCGAGAGCTCACCATTCGCCGTAGCCAACGCAGACTTTGCCAATTTCAGCTCTTCCGCCGATTGTCCGACCCGCTCGTTCTCCTGTGCTAGCCGATTGATCTCCTGTGCTAGCCGATTGCTCTCCGCATTCAGCCGGACAATTTCCATTGTTAAGCGAACGTTCTCGCCCGTGAGGCGTGCCGTCGCCGTCTCTGCCGTTTTCGCCATGTTCACCGCAGCCACTGTGCTGGCGTCGTGTTGTGTTGTTTGTTTGTTTCGCATTGCGAGTGTTGAGTTTGGAGTGATGGTGGAGATACCTATCCACGAGATGTAATGATGGTGGAGATACCTATCCACGAGATGTAATGCTACATGACTACCCTTATATGCACGCTTTTCCTGTCCAGTCACTGTCTCATGCACCGGCCAGCTTGGTGTGTGGGAGGCCTGAAAGCGTGTGTATCCCTAACCCTGACTGTAAATCCGATGGCCGGTCAAAGTGCAAACAAGGCTCCGGGAGGAACCTGAGCCTGTAATCGTATCTCCGCGAAAAAGGTCAAACAACGAGTAGGTGCTCACTTTACTGGGATTATCGGCAATTGCTAAATATAGACGCTCGTGCAGCACCCAATAACCGCCCGATAGCACACTGGTCAGTCAATAAGCGCCCTAGAGTGTTGCCTAGAGGTCGATATTAACGCATATCAGCGCCGTCTCGCAGAGTATGTAGATACGAGTATCCTTGTTGCGTGCGTGGGGGTCTGGTGAATGATAAATACCAATCAATGCATATAGTCCTACTGCAATCTCGTGGCCAACAATAAACAATAGAACATAACTCAAACCCTGGTAAGGTTGGAGTGAAGATATTCTAGTCTCGTTGTGAATTTCTATTCACAAATGAGCTGGTCATTTCATTAATAGCCCACGGTCGTGACCTGTTCGTCCATACATGTAACATTCAGTGAATTGAAGTTGTCAAGCCATGGGAGCGGAAGAGATTTGGAGTTTGTAAACTTCTATTTAAATATGGTAATTACTGGGGTTAATGAACAGTTGAAGGTGAGCGGAATATTTAAGCTGTACCGATGATCGATAGTAAGTCCACCTTGAATTAGCTAGTCCAGCGAACGGATGATGTTCACGGGGAGTCGACTAGAACAATATATATCTCTTCTTTATAGGTATTCCTTTGTAAGATATCATCTGGTACATGGGAGAGGGACTGACGGGCGGGGCGTGATGGTTGGCCTCGGCACCAAGTATCACATCGAAAGCTATCACGTTAGGCGCATATGGTGAATAGGCACGAGCCGGCTCGAGACGAGCCTAGCCTAAGGCCCAAACCAGCTCTGATTGTGAAGGTAAAAGCTCGAGCTCTTACAACTACCTATACCTAAGAATAAACCCACAGTATGTCGGTGTATAAAATGTATCTATTAGGATGAACAATGGTGGGTATATTTCTATATGTCACCCAGCTATATATAATCTTATTTATAATCCCTTCTCAGGCTCAAGTCTATACTCGAGCTTTTAGATATGGGCTCGAGCTGGCTCGGGCTCGTCGGTAATACAGCTCGACCTGTTCGAGCCTGAAGCTCGAGCTCAAAGCTCCGCTCAGCTCATGCCCATCACTACCTGAGGCTGAGGCTGAGTCGCAACTCGACATGCCTGATCTCAATACGCCGGATCCCTTGCTGTCTCGTACGAAATCCTCTAAAATTCCACGTGAGTGCATATAAAAGATTACGGGGAACTTCTAGGGAATGGTTTAAGATGAAGCTCTTGAGGTGATATAGTTATGCCCAGTGCGTGTGGCACTCATCTGAAACACAAGAAATCATACATCTAATTAGCTGGGAAATACTCAAGTTTAGCGCTACAGAAAGCGCACGTGACATCCCACTTAATCAAGGGCTCGCCCTTTTGATTTACATACTCGGCCATTCACCCCCGGTCTTTGTATATAATATCCATATATATATATACAAGTGGTTTCCGGCCTTCGGCCGGTACTACACGTATATCAATCAGTCCAATATACAGCAAGCCGCGCCGCCTTGCGGCTTGTTTCACTATATCCGCTCTGGTCGATCTATATGTGCCTTTTCTGATATCCCCCATATATCAGTCAGAAATACCTCCAGTTCAAGCTGCAAGTATATCCTTAATAGCCACAAAGCCTCGAAAATCCAACTATTAATCGAATTCCAGAACCAGTAGAAACCTTATTAACAATCTAACACCACTCAGCACAATACCCTATATTAATCTCCAACACAACATGTTTCAAGTGAAACAAAATCTCTCAATGAGCCAATCAGAGGACTATAAAAGCACATTGCATATGCAGGTTATTTATATACTTATTGTTTTTTTTTTTGTTTTTTTTTGTTTACTTCATTAATTACATATTATATACTTATTAGATACAAGTGGTTTCCGGCCTTCGGCCGGTACTATGTACACGTATATCAATTAGTCCAATATACAGGCAAAGTTCATCACTATATCCGCTCTGGTTGATCTATATATGCTTTTATCCCCCATATATCAGTCAGAAATACCTCCAGTTCAAGCTGCAAGTACATCCTCAATAACCACAGCCTCTAAAATCCAACTATTAATCGAATTCCAGAACCGGTAGGAACCCTATCAACAATCTAACACCACTCAGCACAATACCCTATGTTATGTCCAACACAACATGTTTCAAGTGAAACAAAGTCTCTCAATGAGCCAATCAGAGGACTATAAACGCACATGCATATGCAGGTTATAATTATATACTTATTAGATATACTCAAGATATTGTTGAAGCAGGAGAAAAGTCGGTCTTGAATGTGGAGGTGATTGTGGGCAATAAAGGATCTTTCTAGTAGGACGAGTGATTCACTGTGAATCACTCGGCCTACTAAATTTCTTAGGGTTTCGCGATTCTTTTTTTTTTTTTTGTTTAACTCATTAATTGCATGCAGACCGTAGTCTATGGCAATACCACAACCCCAGAACTACCCTGCTAACTCCTGGCCACACCCAATGAAGGGCATTCAGCAAGCTCGCACACATCCGCCGCCACTGCGTAACTCAAAAGATAAAAACAAAAAATACACGCCGGCTGTCCCCTCATACGTTCTTTACTACAATTTGTAATCTCCGTCTCCCCTTCACTCTCATTCCTACCCATTTCTCCTCGTCTACCAGACATTCTCCCTTGTACTTCGCTATCTCTTTTCTGTCTTCCGGCTTTAAGTCTTCCGCGTCAATAATTAACTTGTCCTCTGACTCACACATCCCTCCATCTCCTCATTTCCCGTACTCGTATACCGCTTTGATCTTGTACTCTTTGTCTGACTTTCTGCTCCCGACCAACGTTGATCCACCTTAGGGTTTCGCGATTGCTCGACATGGCCATTCATTGATCTATTGATTAACTCTCATCCATGTCGGAGTAATGCTCAGGCCACTCTTGTATGGAAGGGGGCTCGTACCTATTGGAGCAATGTTCAAGTCACTAGTGTAGGAAGGGGGCTCGTACCGAACCTGTACTTAAGAGGGACGTGACCGCACCTTCAACCATCATCAATTCAGTCATCTTCACAACACCCTTTACTGTTCAAAAATCCATAGTGGTTTGACACATTTTCTCGAAGAATGGAACCCACATATCGAGAAATTGGCCATTCGAGTGATTAGTTGACTGACATCGATCAACATCGGAAGTTTTTTATAGAAGAGATTTAATTTGATCTAGCAAGCCTCTAGCTCTCGAGTTATGGTGGAACACTGTTAATCTAAATATTTGATAATAAAGTAATTGAGATGGTCTTGATATTTATAGGAATATAGCTATTAATTTCGTAGGCGTTAAATAAGATATACGGAGATTGATCCTACTCTACCGTCCTAAGGGTAAAGGTTGTAGTAATAAGAATTTGAGATATGGTTTTCGACTGCACAAGATTTTGATGCAGCATATATATATAGCCTGCTGCGTCCGCTTGTGGAATATGCAAGTTCATTGGCCGATCACATCGCCATAAGACGCAACTGATTCTACACAATTGCAACGAGCTAAGCTTAATGACGGCAGCCCCTGCAGAAATAATATGGTGCCGCACTCTTGAAGTTAAGACAGCGGATGAAAGGTGGCTTATCCCTTGGACGGATGAAACTGTCAAATTCGCAGCCTGCCTTTTTGAGCTAATACTAGCCCAAGCAGGTACCTATCTAATGCTTATTTTTTGATTGGCTCTATGGTTATTCTCACCCATTAAGAGCAACGGATGTACCCAACTCAGTTCGTGCACGGTCCAGGCTGCGAATTTGGCGATTTCATCCGTCCAAGGGATAGTCCAATGAGAGCGCCTATTCCTAACCACAGCTTTGCTGCCGTTTTTGAGGTATATAAATGAGCACATATACTCGAGCGTTCATTGAATGGTTGGATATCGTTACCAAATCCCTTTGGGGTGTTGTTCACGCCATAGCCTAGGCTCCATGCGATATTCTTGTACCCAGAAATAAATGAAACACTGATATAAAAAAAAAAAAAAAAATCGTTACCAAATCCCTACCAAGAACTCCGGCCATTTAATGAATACACGAGTTTTATATTGTTCCACTTTGCTCAGTCTTGGCGCCTTCTATACAAAAACAGCCGATCTCAAATAGACACATATCAAAAGTCCTCAAAATATGGAAGGAGTTTGAAAAGTGGAGGCACGGGAACGGGGAGAGGGACGGAGAAAAAGATGAAGAAGAGAAAGAGGCAACGCGGGGGTGGGGAGGACTCAAGGACAGGGAAGAAGGAATGTAAACATTGTTTGTTTTGCTTTTGCGTTTGTTTTGTTGTTTTGCGTTTGTTTTACTGTTTTGCGTTTGTTTGTTTGTCATTCTGCGGTTACGGTTTTGTGAGCGGTGGCGGAGGCAGAAGGGCAGTTCTGGGGAGCGCGATACCATGGGTACTGAGTGGCGGTGGAGGTTGAGGGGCAGTTCTGGGGAGTGCGATATTACCATAGACTACGGTCTGCATGTAATTAATGAGTTAAACAAAAAAAAAAAAAAACATATCAAAAGTCTCTACTGTAAAAGAAAGCTCTACCACCACTACTATACTTCTACTGTACCGATGTCTTTTGCACTTCTTTTGGATCTCTCACACAAAGAGTAGCATTTATATTAACGGATACATATGGGGCTATGAAGCTGTCGTTCAAGGACACTGGGTATTACGGACAAGAGAGGTTTGCCTTTAGTTATTGTCGAGAGGCCCTCTCCGTCAACACCTAGTGTCCGCCAATAGCCTGTGAACCACAGTAGACCGTATCTTGCTAGATTTTGTTTGTACAGCTGTGGGTAATAACTCATCAGACAGAGCGCCACAAAGATACGCATTTGCAGGCAAAATTGTGGTTAGGTCATCCGATGACTTATTACCCACCGCTGTACTGTCATTCACGGGGTGTTGGCGGATACTGGGTATTGGCGGATTGAAGCCAAAAGTTGGCTTGGCTGTCTCTTTTCAGGCTTGTCCGCCAACACCCAGTACCCGCCAATAGAGTATTTTAGCTGCGCGAGTTGGACAGAAAGTCGAGCACTTCGACAAAAAGTCCTGCACATCTTATTGGTTGAACGACTGCAAGTCTCTTCCGAAAACAGCTAGACTTTCTGTCCAACCTGCTCGACTTTCTGTTCAACTCGCGCAGCTAAAATACTCTAATACCCCGTGAATGACAGTACTCTACTCTTACCCGGGACCGCACATCTCGCCCTCGCTTGGTGGCTGCATATGCATGCTTGTGGCATGATGGAACACAGCAAACAAGGTTCAGGCAACCACACACCCATAATAAGGCATCCCATAATCACACATCGCCCGCAACATACTCAAACAATCAACATTTGCGATAAGGAATTAAATACAATCAACCCCTCGTACCAGCCTCCACTCACTCACAAATCTCCGAAATCACAGCCATGTCCGCAGGATACAAGAAAAGAAGATCTCTTCCGAAGGACTTTGTATCCTTAATTTTCAACAAGGAGCAAATCACCTTGTCGGACTGCATTCCTGTATTCGTTGAACTGGAGCTCAATCCCGAGCCCTTATCCCATTTATTCTCTGACGAAGAAGCATTTTTGCAAATTCTGTCCAATTTCGATCACTATGCTTCAAGACTCTCAAGGTTTTTCACAATGTTTAAAAAGCATTCAGAGAACCATCCAATCGATAAAAGGCGTCAGAAGCCCTTGCTAGGGCCCGCATTTGCGAATGAGCTCACCGAGCGCATTCTTCTACCATTGCTTGGGGTTGATTTTAGCCAGTTTACATTATCAAACAATTTCCTGGACGCATTCAGTGCTGCTCTAGATTGCTGCCTCCCGCACAGTCCTCGATCGTTTGAGCGGCTAGGTGAACGATTATTCAAAGAAAAACCTGTTTTTGCGGCGTTAATCTCAGGAAAAACAACTGGTGGAATCATGAAGCAGTGGATTGCGTTGTTCTCCGACATGATCCACGACTGTCATACCCTCAGTGCATGGACGAGGAGGCTGATAGGCATGTGCGATAGCTGTATGGGGAACCATGATATTGGACCAAAGAATGACTGGCAGGAACCGGATCTTTTCAGGTTGGAGAGAGGTAAAATCGTACGTATGTTAAAGACAGCTAGTGAGTCGTTTCCTTGCCGGTACTGTTATGAGTCCTCGACGGGGAGAGAATCGGCAGAACTTGAACTGGAGCAGCGAGAAGCGTTCCTCGGCCTTGACTTTGGGCACTTTGAGGATCTTCTTGGGTCTAGTATAGGCCTATGGCGAGTGCTAGCCTCCAGGGAGGCCTTGGAAGATATGCAACAGGCATACGAAGAAGGTTTGTGCAAATATCTTACTCCGTTACTGCTCAGTGCCAATCCTTTTATGCTATCTAGGTTCATTTGACATGGTCGAACGTGTCATCATGCAGTTGGCGTCAGGTGTATGGGAGGATCCTCCGATCCGCGAGCCGCTGGGGAGAACGAATAGTCATCTGTACCTAGCACGATATGGGCCAGATAAAAAGAGCGGCATACTATGGCAATTGGACGTCGAGTTTAACGAGGCTGCAGAGGCACTGATGCAACTAGTCAGAAGTAAGTTTTTTCCGTGTTTCTACAAACAGTACGGTTCTAATCCTTGGTTTCAAAGTCTGGAGGATCGGAGAAATTGGAACAGTGAGTAGAACCCTTCAGCCAATAATCTCATAAAAATAGGCTTCCGATTGGCAGCTAACAAGCGCTGGCTTAGATTGAGGAAGCGGAAGCTCATATCCGCCTGATACACAAAACATTCTCTGAGGTCCGCCTCGACGCACAGAAACATTTTTCAGTGGATCAAGTTGGCAAAACAGCATATCCGAACTCTTACGGAATAGACAGTGATACCTTGACAGGTACCCTTGAGCTCGACGAAAAATCAAAAAAACAGTTCAGTGAAAGCCTTCTGAAGTTTAGTAAGTATATATCCATTTATCATCTAATCGCCCCCATGATCGTGTAGTTTAGGGCAAATGAAATACTTACATTCTTCGTCCTCTAGACAGATTTTACAGCGTTACTCAAACTACATTTAGAAATGTCCGCGCTGGAAATGTCACCGCCGAGTACCCTCTAAGTCTCGCTAAAGAAGAGCTGAAAGTGGTGAAAGATACCTCGAATTCTACGCTAATCCAAGGTAGAAGTGGCACGGGCAAAACAACCTGCCTGGTATATAAGCTGTTTGGGCGTTATATTGCTTCAAAAAATCTTGATGCTAGGAATACCCCCCGTCAGGTGATCTCATATACCGGTTTTCTGGATCTGCGCGTTTCTAACCCCTGATTTAGGTGTTACTCACGCGGTCTTATCTCCTTTCGAACAAACTGAAGGGCTATACCAAGCGATTGATTGCGACTCATGATTCAAAACCTTATCCTACTGGGGGAGGAAGTGATACGCTCAACTACATGCTTGGTGACGAAGAGAGGGAAGTGAACCATACAATATTTACAATGCATGCAGATGATTTCCCTCTAGTGTGTACATTCAACTATTTTCTCAAGCTCTTGGAAAATACTCTGAGGTACATCCCTTGATTCTCATACATGCCCGGAGCGTATCAACTGACAGAATATTAGAGCTTCAGACAGACAAGACTTCTCATTCCACCCCAACCCACGCGGCCCCATGAGTGATGCTTTCCCCAACAAAACGCATGGCCATAGACGTCTGTACCGAAAGAGCCAGGAAGTCGACTTTGAAGTTTTTAGCGAACAATACTGGGAACAGTTCCCAGCCCACTTGACAAGGGGAGTATCACCTACGCTGGCATTCATGGAAATCATTGGTGTCATCAAGGGCTCGGCATGTCAGTCGATCGACTTTCAACCTCTAACACGCGAGAAATATCTCCTAGAGGGGCATAAGATTTCACCATTAGACCTGGATAGAGATCTGATGTACAAAATCTACTTAAGTTACGAGAAGGTCAAAAGGGATCACGGAGACTTTGATGACATTGACCGGGCAAGGGGGGTCCTCAACGGAATGGTCAAAAATCGGGATGTCAGGGACAGGATAGAACAAGCGTTCGATGAGATTTATATTGATGGCGAGTCAATGTCACTCTATATATCTAAACTGTACCTAACCGTCTGTTACTTTTATGCTCAGAGATCCAAGACCAAAGACTCCTCGAGATTATGATGCTGTTGCATTTGGTCAAGAGTCCTAATGCCGTACATTTTGGTATGAGATATTCACCCTTGATAATGGAGTAATTGAACTGACAGGACATTATTAAGCTGGCGATACCGCGCAGTCAATCTCCAAAGACTCTGTTTTCCGTTTCGAAAATGTTAAGGATCTCCTCTTTACGCGCTTTTACTCTGGGAAAAAAGTCAGGCCATATGAGCACAAACTACATAAGAATTACCGCACACATCAAGACATCCTTAACGTCGCAACATCTGTCATGAGGCTATTGTGTAGCTGTATGTTACTGTCCCCCAAAATGTAAGGGTAAATCTAAACTTTGTAGGCTTTCGGGACATGGTGGATGACATGAAAGATGAAGAAGGACAGTTTTCTGGGCCGAGTCCCGTAATGTTCAGTGAGTAACACCCCCAGTCGTAATATCATAGTGACTAACAAAGTCAGCTGGCGTTGGCTCTGAGGTTCTCTCGGGCAGCATGTTCGGTGCTACTAGTTTAAATGCGAATCCTGCTCAGTTCGGCGCAGACCAGGTCATAATTGTCCGGGACAAGGCACAGCAGGAGAAAGTACGTAAGGAGATTGATGATTTCGCTTTAGTATTGACTGTCCTTGAGAGTAAGGGAATGGAGTTTGAGGATGTTTTGCTGTTGGATTTCTTTAGCACGAGTAAATGTTTGTCCGCGTGGCGTGCTGCTCAATCCGGAGACTTTGATCCGATCAAACACATGGTAAATACTCCACGGAAGGTTTATTTAGTAGTGAGGCACTGATATATCTGTACCTGGTTCTAGGCGCTCTGCTCAGAGTTGAAAGTAAGTTTACAAATACTTGACATCCTGATCGAACATCAACTGATATATCGAAGCAACTTTACGTCGCCATAACTAGAGCACAGTATAGACTTTGGTTCTTCGAGAGCAACTTAGCCAGTGTGAAGGACATACTCATACTCCGGCCACCCAACGTTGAGGTGGTTCAAAACAATGATATCAATGTAGATAGGCATCATTCCAGAGTGATATCTGTTTGAACCAATAACTAATAACAATATTAGCAAGATCAGAAGCTGGCAGAACTGCGTCCGGGAAAGAACGCTAACCCAGAAATATGGTTACGCAGAGGATACCAATTTATCGAGAACAAGAACTATGAAAGCGTTAGCTGTCCTTCATTTTCAAGCTCTAGTATCTATCTAACACCGTTTACTATAGGCACTCCTGTGTTTTAGGCGAGCAGGTGACATGGAGGGAATTAAGCTAACAAGAGCGTTGATTGCCGAGAGAATGGCCAAGTCGCATTTAGCCCGCGGGAATGAAGAAACATCCGAGGAACATTTCCGGGAGGCGGCAAATTTGTTTCAGGAGTGCGGACAAGTACTTCGTGAAGCCAGTTGCTATGAAGCGCTGGGGGAGTTTGAACATGCAGCTGGTGAGTACATGTAGTGCAAGTCCACACGTTATATATGGCTACTGATATATGCACTGGATAGCTATCTTTGCGGCACATGGGGAATTTCTGCGAGCTGCTGACCTATATAACAGAGCCGCCCTGTTCGAGAAGGCGGCAGACAGTTTTGTCCTCGCCGGATGCCATAATGATGGCGCTGCAGTTCTAGCAAAGGGCCAGAGATTTGACAGTCTGGTTATATATCTAAACAAGTATGCGGTGAAATTCGTGTCAGGTGTTGCGCCAGAGATGATGCTAACAATCATCAATAGACACAGCACGAAGTTGAGCGCCGCATATCAGCGCCATTATTCTAGGCTTTGCATCCTGCTTGTCCGACGTGGCAAGATATCAACTGAACTAAGAGAACTCGCTGCCTCTACGCTCAACGACCTAGAAAAGGAAGAGTTCTTCCGAGAATATGAAATGAAGGAGCGGTTGTTGGAGCTTTTGCTCATGCAATGTCGATTCACAGATGCCTGTAGTCATGCAGTTGCATGTGGGGACATTGCAGAAGCTTGGAGGATAGATGGAGAATGTCGAGGGATGGCACAACTTCCACGAGAGGATAGGATCCAAGTCTACAACTATGGACAAGTCAAAGCCTTACACGAGAGCCTTTCTTCCCGCGGTAGTCAGCTTTTCGTAGCGAATCGTGCAGAACCTCCACACCGCAATTGGTTGTCAGACGCCCCATCCATAGCAGCATTCTGGAGAGATTTGCCTCAACGACTTGACGTGTTTTGGGGACATCAGAGGACCTATGAGAGCCTCGTGTTTGGTGAACAATGGATGAAGGAGGTTTTCGATCTAATTGTAAATACTCCTAACCTGCTCGCACCGAGTAATCCTTAGCTAGCTAACAAGAGCTAGGTTACATTTAAGTCCCACGCATTCATTCACTCGGCGAATTCCCTTAATGAGCTACCGGTGCAGTCAATAGCTACGGCGGTCAACCTAACAAAAGAACTAGTGCTGAATTCGAATATTCCGATGAGTCTTTTCACCCTCTTGGGGGTCATTCCTTGTCGTAAGGAAGTCGATCAATTGATAGTTCTTCAACCATCGCTCTTGCATGACGACAACAGTAGCCTCGTTGACCAGAAATCCAAAGTCCTGGTAACACAAGCAATTTCCAAGTGGATCATTAACTGTGTATGCGGAGCAGTGAGCGAGTTGTATGATGCTTCGAAACGCTTGCTTTATAGCAGTAGCCCATGTCTTACCTTCCAATACCGAGGTTTGTGTTCAATCAAATACAGCTTTTGTTGCCTGACTAATGCTATAAAGGATTCCACAACCTTCCCGAATGCAAACTACTCCATAGATCTCCTGTGAAAGAATCAGAATACCTAGCTAAAACAAAGGTTCCCACCCAAATCCGTGAGTGTTCAGTTCTATGCTAACTCAGTTCAAGTATTTACTCCACATGGCCTCTGCCATTCACAGCCTTTTGCCCCTGTATCGGTGTAGATTCAACAACCTCGCCCCTGAGTCATTTATGATTGAGTATCGTGGGGCCTGTAATATACCAGCATTATCAGATCCTTCTTCTACAACGATAAACTAATCGGTGCGTCTAGTGCGACGGGCAATGGAACTTTTATTGGCCCAAATAACATACATATCATCCGTAGAGCAATCGCCGGCGATCTTGAGAAGAATATGGGATGAAATCACAGAACCAAATAGCGTCTATGCAGGTGTTTTCGGAGGGCTATGTGATCTACTATTTCATCGTCTTGAAAAAGATATGAATACGATATGCGACCTCTCTTCGATGCTTGAACAGCTCCAGATCGCGCAAAACCTCGGTTAGTCTCAATTCACTCACGTATGCGCAAGGTAACTAAAGGTTTATCAGATTCGCGCGCAAACTACGAGCGCAGTCTTTCTCGCTCCTTCGGACGGGATCCAAAGTGTTGGCGGGCTTTGCAAACAATTACCGACAGTCTCCGTTCGGGTATAGGACAAGGATCAATCAGTGCTCTTAATAGAGTTGTACGAGACGCGAATCCGATCGATCTCCATGTTTATCACTCGATTATCGCTCTCTATGAGGAGTGGGCGACATACCTGGTACGTATCGACTACTTCCCCATCAGCATTGGTTTAAGCGAACTGACATCTCCGACGAAAGATATACCAAAGTAACCCCGGTGATGTGGTATTACCTCAATCCTGGGTATCACTGTACAGACAGATGCTATCGCGAAATGAAACACCAAACATGGCTTTTATTGGCCGCACACGTCAGGATCTACTCTTACTCGTTGAATGTTTCTGTTACCTCGTAAAGAAAATCAATAATGACGAGGAACCCTTTCAGCATAAGATGTTAGGGAGAATCAGAGCTAAGGGGCAGGGCATACACATTCTCGCTCGTCGCAATGTTCATTTCCTTAGTACTTGCGTTTTGAATACCCACTCATGGCGGCTGGCTTCCCTCGATAGTGATCTACAGTCCAGACTCGCTCAAGTTGGTAAACAGGTCAATCAGGTATGTATTGACCTCTCACGCAATTGGAGATAAACTCCCTCTCACAAATGGCTCGAATGCAGACGCTCAGCCTTCCTTTCGCTACGACATTGGAGTTTAGGAACCGCGCGCCATTTAGCAACTTTTGCCGCGCTTACATCGATTCCTTTAATATCTACAGCGGAAAGGACGCACCCCTAATTGTTACAGCTACCAAAAATGGCCCAACATTCTTCTCTGCTCTCCGGCCCGCAGCTTCAAAGGTGTCTTTGATAGAGTTGAGCTCCTCTGTTGTTTCGGGAGATACTGGGGCTACCGAGAAACCAGACTACGATGATACTATGCATCTCATTAAAGACTATGCCAACTTTGAACCAGCAGTTGTAACAATCCAGAAAATGTGGAGGTCCCGATATGCAGTCATCAAAACGCGGCGAGCATTTTTTGGCACCCCTGAAGGGGTAGCACTGAAATTTATTGAAAATATTTGCGGAGAGGTTCTCGACGTTTCTGTCCCGCATGGAGCAGAGAAAGTGCGTATTCGATCTTTGTTGTTTACCACTGGCCTCCAGCTTCACCTTTTGAGCGAAAAGGTGGACAGAATATACAAGGAGTCCAGGGATAAGGCCAAGAGTATGATGGATGAAGGGAACATGTCGGTCATTGAGCATGCCCAGGTTTGGTTTGAGAGGTTATTAGATTTTCATGAGAAGATAATCGAGAACACCAGTTTCTTTTCCGAAAAGAACTTGCATTCGCTCCGGCAAATCGATTTCAAGGAGTTAGAAAAGAGAATCCTGGAGGTGCATAAGCGCCTCCCTCGTCTCGAGCTTTCTTTGAACCTACTTAACCCCGAAACACAACGACCAGCCGCTGCCACCATCATCCAACGTGCGTTTAGAGCACAGAGACACCTGCTCAAACAGCGTTGGAACTTCCGAAAAGCCGAAACGGGAAAGACGATCGCATATGTCAAACGTATTGTTGTGGCTCTAAGCATCCGTGATCCCCTTGATCGCATTGGAGAGATCGAAAGAGCCCGGGTCCTCTTCAGTCACGTGGCGCAGCTGATTCAAAAGGTCAAAGGAATTGAAACGAACTACAAGAAGGCTAAAAGAGCCGTCAGGTTACGGATAAACTGGGCCAGTTCAGAGGAGAAACTGAGTGCGCGTATGCTTGCATTCCAACTCTATAATATCCGGGAGACGGTACGGAAAGAGGCATCGTATCTATCGGAGGATAACTGGATGCAACTGAATATTCCGAGTGTTGAGTTGGAGGAAAAGTGTACGGAGACGTGGCGGGTAATGAGGACTGTGGAGAACAGTTTATTTCGCATCATGGGTGAGGTCTAGGCGGGTGATCAATTGTTAGTGGTTGAGAATTTATATATGCCGGATATTGGGGTAGTATTTGTTATTCTTGGACCTTTCCATTATGTAGATTTTTTATGTTTAATTTCACAATTATTTCAGATGCCACATACCCGCCGGTTGATCTTGTTTCCTATAAATTAGAGGAAAACCATACAAAATCGGATTTTGTAGCTGATTCATTTCCTTATAATTAGTTGACATCAGAACTAAGAGGGGGCTGGTTCCATATTGCCCTCCAACCCGGTAGCCAGCGTGCTTCCCCCCCAAAAAAAAGGAAATCCCGTTTAATATATATACCTCTTATACAAATTTTAATTCCTGCATTATAGAGCTCAACTTCGCTGGAATATGGATAAAGCTTAGAGCTAAGAAAAGCATGGTCCTACTTTTCAATTAGTCAGTGGACAACAACCGGGTAGTAGCGTATAGCGTACGGAGAGTCATCTTTAACACACATTTCAGCTAACCAAGTGGTTGCAATATCAGCCTGAGCGCCACTCTATCGACTGACAAAGACCCCTGCTCGCCACCCAACCAGCCCCGTCGTCACCCCCGAGACGACTTTACGGCGTTTAATGAATTGAGCGGGGGGGGGCGTGTGGTGTTTCACGTTTAGTCGCTCGACCGAGTGACATCATGGTGTATCACTCGATATTACGATGAATTCCTGCCTTTTTTTTAACCCACTAACTGCATGCAGACTTCCGTTTATGACAATACCACACTACGTGGCTAAACTTCCCATCAACTCTCACCACTTACAGAAAACATAGAACAGAAATTAAGGACTGAACCATAATATTCTCTTTTTTAAACGTGAAGAATAGTAGCTCTCAACAATCGATTCTTCTTCGCCGCCCCTTAGTCCTCTCCCCACCTTGGCCTTGTTTCCTTTTCTTCCTCTTGATTAACAACTATTTCTCTTTCTGCGTGCCTCAATCTTATGAACTGTTTCCAGATCGTGAACGCTAACTCTATGCCTGTTTTCGTTCATAGCAACTTTTCAACTGTCCTATGGTCTTTTCCCTTCTCTCTGGCCTCCAGTATATGTATTGCGTCGTATTGTGTTAGCACATGGGCCACGCTTAGCTTTTCATTTCCATATTCACACTTTGCAATATTCTTATTTTTAAACCGGCTTAATTATTCGTTGATGCCGATATGGCCCGTTCGTAGTCTGCTGATGAAGGCTCTGTACCATTGGGGTGGTGTGTTTGGCTTTTTGTGTATTTACCTGTGTTTTCCACTCCTCTTCCTAATCCCTATCGCCCAAGCAAGCTAGGTGCCAAAACGGGCCTCCGCCCTAGCCGCACCCGGGCCCCAATCCAAGCCACAGCATTAACTTACCTTACCAATGGCACCACCATCACCACCATCACCACCATCACCACCATCACCACCATCACCACCATCACTACCATCACCACCATCACACCCTCCTACCCTTTCCCTACATCACCAACGCGGAACATGAATTTGCAGGGTTGCGAGGATATTCCCTTTGATTTTTTTAGATTAGGACCTGTTGGACCCTCCTATCTAAGGAACCCTGTCGATTCTCCAGAACTGAGGTCTGTTACTTCTCTAGAACTCAACTCTATTCGTTCCGGTGAGCTGAGCCTTGTCAGTTCAGAAGCAGTCTATAGTGATAATAGGGACACGTGGAAGGCTTTGCCGCTGCTGGACGGCCACGGCGTTGGCATATAGGGCGAGCAAGTGTGTGAAGGCGAGCGCTCTAGATAGCTAGACCTCTCCCTATTCTCCACCTCGACTTCCCTCAACCCCCCCCCCCCCCTCCCTACCATTCTACTTAACTAATCCGCTCACTAGTATCTGCCGTGCGTTAGCCTCCTGTCCGGAGAGCCTACCGGCCTCGTCACTATGGCAGACTGCGGCACCCGCGCACCGCCGGCGACATCATGGACGCCCATCTCATCACGCCGCAAAGCTCCCCCTGCTGCGCATGCTGCTGCATGGTGTTTGCTCGTGCATACGATATCTAAAGCAATCTGCAGGCTACCCGGCAACTGGAGGTGGTGAGAGCAGTGGCGGGTGGGTCGGGGACGCGGCGGATGTGGGTAGGTGCCGCCGGAGGTGTAGGAGGAAGGCGATTTTTGAGCAGCTTCAGGGCAGGTTAGAGGAGAAGGCTGATCGTGTTTGCAGCAAGAGCTGGAGAGATCTGCAGGGGAAAGGGCGGGGGCATAAGGGGAGTGTTATGCCGGAAAGACTGGACCACAGTCAGGGTACAGATGTCTTGGTAGTTTTTGGTGCACGCAAAATTTATAAGAGAACGCCACACTAAATCCGAAATACTCGAGTGATCACTTTGAAAATTATATTGCCTAGCTAAAAAATTGAATTCATAATCCCAGAATTCTTTATCTTCAGGTTGAGATAATTTCCAACATCCCTTCAAGACATGAAGTTATCTGTCCATTCATAAGTGGTTGGCTTAGGTCGTGTCTTCGAATTCGCAAATACCAACACCTCATTAATGCCCCCCCCACGTTACAAGAAAGGTCGCTCCTGTCTGCGGGAATACAGCCTATTGGCCATGATTTTTACTTCAACAGGGACTGCGAGATCGTGCCAAATGTATAAAATTTGAGAATGTTGATATATGTATTCAAATTTATGTATAACTACATTGAGTTTATCATTTTTCCTCACTTCCCATAGTTGTGAAATAATCAATTTTATATTACAGCACCTGAGTTGAAGAGAAATAACCATCTATGAATTCAAACTCGGAAAAGATACTGACTGCCTTTGGGTCGAACGCTTTTCGTCAAACAAAAGCCAGATAAGCATGCACAGAGAAATAGTGTTTCCAAACTCGGTCTCGGGTGTGCCAATTTATCCGCACATCCATCAGCCAGTGACTTTCTAAGGCCTTCTTTGCGGTTTCTTGCGGTATTGCAGTCAATAGCTTCTTAACAAATGCTACCCCGTTCGCGTCGACTCCGGATTCGTCCAGGAAGCTCATCGGAAACTGAACTTATCCTTTTCAGTACTCTACCAAAAGGCTCATGTCCTTTATGAGCTCCAAGGGTGTAGAAGCAAGGATACCGGAAAATTGTTCGGTGGTGATAACAGATGCATCGTAATGAGTAAAGGGTACCTTCGACGTCAAAACCTCGTGTACCAGAACACCTAATGATCACATGTCTAAGGCTTAAGGTGGTAGATCGCTCTGCTGGTAACCCTTAGAGCTTATTCCGGTGTTCTCTGGCGCGCAGTAAAGCCGTGTTCCACATACGGCGTATGTGGTTGTGCCCACCACTTGCTTTGATATTCCAAAGTTCGCAATCTTTACCCAGATCGGATCCTTGCAAGCAACGAGAATATTCTGGGATTATCTCGTCAATACAAACTGTATGCTGAATTTGAACTTGATAATGATCACCAATTGCTCATCTGCGGCTTGATATCGCGATGATATATCTTCATTGAATGAATGAGATCTAATCCATCTAATATCTGGTTACTAATCTTCTTTGCGTTCTCTATAGAGACAACATGCCGATCCAAGTATGTAGATAGTTCACCTTCCTTTATATACTCCATCGCAAGGCACATGAAGACAGAGCTTGGGTCCAAGTACCAGCTAAGGAGCTTGACGAAAAGATGGTCGTACTGGGAATTGATAGTTTGGATGTCGTTTCAAAGATAAGAGCGGAATGAGAGCTTCAAGCTCTTGTTTCATCCTTTCAGGTGAATTATGTATCACTTTGACCGCCTGCAGTTCTTTTGTTCTCCGCTCCTGTTGATAGAGAACGCTTCCTCCTAACCCTCGTCCAAGCCCTCCAAGATTATCCCAACTCGACCTCTCCCAATCCGCTTCCGAGATTTCTTCCATTTGGGCTACACAGTCCTTAAGATGCTGCTCTGTGTATAGTTCATAGGCCTCCATAATGGAGTGGGCGGCCATGATAGATTGCTGACTCGCCTCCCGTTGACCCTGTGAGTCTAGCGAGGCAGATGTGGTCGAATTTTGGCGGTAGGTACGGGTTTTGCTGGGCTGATCATGAGGACGGAGCATAGCACTCTATTGGGGTCGGTAATGACCTGAAGTTCGATTCCTATTGGAGTGGGTGCGTCAGGTGGTGGGCGGGGAGGCCAAGAACTGTCCCTTGTGGGATTATGTTCTCCCTGTGTCCACAGAAGTGACCTGTAGAGGGAATGAGGACGATCCTCTCGCTCCAATTATTTTCTGTTGGGCGTCGTACCAGCCATCTTGATATCCTTGGTTGAAGGTTGAAGGCTGATATTGAGAGCCTGGGAACTGATGGAATCCCGAGGGCTTATCTGCTACCAGAGGAGAAAGGGGAGCAGAGGGGCTGTCACTTTGCGACAGTCTGGGCCGAGAACATTTTTGGGCAGAGACTTGGAACAGTGGTCTTCCAGTTGGATTAGGCTGGTTCGCCCTGATTAGAGAGCATGCTTTCCTTGAGAGTCACCAAAGGCCTCAGAGTATGGGCCATATGCCTCAGATAATAGGTGCTGACGCAGGCCCACAGAGGCTACAATTACTGCTGATGCAGGGGCGCGGGCGGAGGCGTCGGGGCTACTATACATACGTGTATGCATGGGAACGTAGTTCTCCAACCAATTTCCCCTATATTCCAATCAGGAAAAAGAGAATGTTCTGAATTTATGTAAGAATCTGGTATAGGACTATTTAGGTGTAGAGTGGTGTACTAGGGCCAAATGGTTTCACAAACTCATTCTAGGCAGATGTCTCTCCGAATTCGGGGGACTCGAGGAAACGTTATTTCAATGCCTCACTCATCTTTCTGACCGAAAGATGCGAACGCTTCGGGAAAGCGCAGACTTGAATTAACTAAATTTGGCATCTTTGCAGACCTTGTCAGAATTTTAATTCAAAGAAGATATCACTCTCTACTTGACTCACATGTACACGTTTCTGCCACTGGACATTTTGATAAACCGGAGCCTGCATGGCCATGGTCCCTCTGAAAGTATTCGAACCAAGTATGGCACCGCATGGTCCTCGACCCGGGATTGGCTTGACTTTCATTTGCGCCATTCTCTACACCGCATGTCTGCATGTGCTCAGTCCTGGTATGTAAAGTAACGTTATACTTCTCTCCGCAGCAGGCGCACCTGATTGGATGGTACGGGTGTCGTCTTGTGTTATGTTGACTAACATGCCGTTGATATCAGTACTAGATAAATATACCTTGTCCCAATTGAAAATTGAAGGGATAAAATACCCAGATCTAGCAAACCCTCTCCAACTGCACGAATGATGAGTTCCACCTTTCTGCAATATTTTGGCGTCTGGTTTGGCCATAAAATACGTGCAACGTTCCAAGTTTTGATAACCCTGAAGGTATAACGTCTTGTCTCTCTCATCCGTGTCATCCACGTTGTCTTTTTCATCATCATCATTAGCATCTTGTGATTTGACTCTCCCCCGGTGATTCGTGTTTTTCTTAGTGGCACTGCGACGTTCTGGTGCATTAGCTAGAACCTTGGCTGTGCCCGCCCGGCGCGCCCGCTGCTACCCGCCGCCTCGACCCACCTCCGTATACAGCTGCATGCTGTAGGCCTGGCCATATACCCTGAGCTGGATATAGAACTATGATGAAGCGTTTCGGTTTAAGATGATGCTGGTAGGATGTGAGAGGGATGGCGCTTACTGATCGATTCGAGCGAAGGACTTCTGGAATCCAGCACATCGGTGTAGAGATTAACACGCCCGCAGAGTTCGTGTTGGGGTGTGAGATTTCGCATCTGTTACGGGCGCATCGACCTTCTGATCCGTAGACAGTTTGGCATGTGGCTCCTGCGCAGTACTAGCGCTATGAATTAACATATCAGACATGATAATATATCGTGCCCCTCAATATGGTTGTTTATTGCAGCATGAGGTTGTTTAATTATCTCTGAGAGTGAAGAAAAAAAGCAGCCGAGACCGAGAAGACGCACACTCACAAGGTCATTCTGGGAGGATACTTGTACATATTGCAAGGCTGTACATGTGGCATTTAATGAATGAACGGGTCCTCGACTGTCATATTGTCAGCACCCCATGTAGTCCGCTCACTTAATGTTAGAGCCTTATATGTATACATGATATTAATTTTCGACTAGGTGAAGGGCTTGGTAATCACAAACGCTTGCGAATTTAATATGGATGAGTCGACGTCCCGTTGTTTTTTAGGAACAAACGCGGCGCAGTCACATGCACCCTATATTATGTGATTCGACGAACTTATGCTGCCCGGTTTAGTGTACCTACCCTACCTGCTCGCTTGCTGCTGCTGATGATGATTTTGTAGCCAGTAAGAAGGCATAGCTGTGGATGAGGGGGGGGGGGGGTCACTGATATATATATGAGAGGAGGACGTATTTGGCCCTATATATATATGGCATGCGCAGTACATGAGCATGAGCCCATGTCCATGAGCCTCTAGCTAGCTCTCCTCCCTCCCTCACACCGATCTAATCGCCCCGGCGTGGCCCTGCCTGCTAGAACACAGTTCTATTGACGGAAAGCTGAGTAATCAGTACGAAGCCGTCGGTAGAGTATCTCTTTATTCGGCTTACTCTACCAGCGCAAATAATGCATCACTTGACGAATTTACCATAGAAAAGCGGCTGGTAAATGCATCACTTGATGCATTAATACGTCTCGGGCTCTGTAAACTCGTCCAATTGATGTATTGTCTAACGCTTTTGCTGGCAAATTTGCTGACTATTTAGGCAACGATTTTCCTACGACCCCTATAAAAGAACGAAGTGTTTGGTAAAGTCGTCTGCATTTCTATTTGTATGGGAATTGGGAGGGAAACTCGTCAGGAAAGTCGTATTTAAAATCGTCAAGCTAAATATACTACTGTCCTTCGTATTTCTTATCCCTTCCGATTATGGACTTAGACATTTTTGATTTGCGATGATGCTACTAGTGAATACAAAATATCAAGTTAGCCTATATATCGAAAAGATATAATGGTACAGGTGGTAACCGCCAGATTAGATGACCGGAATGCTTGAGGTTCAATCCCACCACATTCCTTTTTTTCCTAATCCCTTTACCGATCCATTTACCGATCCATTTACCGATGCCTTTAATGATGTATTTCATATCTTGATAGTAGGGAAGCCCAGCGCTGCTCATTTATAATTGAAGTCTTGGCAAAAGGAGACTGCGATGCAATATGCGATGCATTTTTCGATGCAATAGCCACCCGGATACGGACATCACGTATATATATATATATAATTTATTATGGATACATTATGCGATGCATTTCCTGCGGCGGTAGAGTTATCTTTTCTTTTTATCTCTTTATCTCTTTTTATATTCTTTATGTTCTTTATTTCTTTTTGACTTCTCTTGCATGAAACGAAAGAGTCTATTTCGTCTATAAAAAGCCACGATGTCCTATAGGCAATATCATACATCATCACTTGTTTCAAACATCGTATCATTACTCCCAAAGTGATACCCCCCTTGTCGCTACCTACTATGGACGGCCACCTCTAGAGCTGAATTCTCACCTGTCAACACCCCGTATTGTTCGCCCACTTAATCCCAGAGCCTTGTGCTTCCCTAGCCCCGCCCACCGCCCACCGTACCCCGTCGGCCCAGCCTTTTATTACCACCCATGTTACACATCAATCGATCATTTCCACCTTGGCGCCTTGGCACCGACCGAGTGATGAGTTGTGACCAGCTCTCGGGAAACAGGGCACGGTGCATTATGCCGCGCCGCCCTCCATGATTTTGTGGGTGGGTCTGCTGGATGTATGTGTCTGGTCGATCCGGTACTAGGGTGGAGCGAGGAGAGGCTAGAGCTGGGGTTATGGGTTTTGGGTGGCGGGGGGGGGATCAGGAGGGGTTTTGTGTATACGTTGGATTTCATTGGGGCTATAGTAGCTGGGGGGAAATAGTGTGCGCTGGGATAGCGGGATAGCGGGATAGCGGGATAGTCGATATGGAAGAGTTTGAGGATCAGGAATGATAGGCCTAGGGGGGCTGTCTGTAGATGAGTGTGTTTGCAGGTTGTCAAGTAAATCAGTAGCTAGCCAATATGGTCGACTCATGATCACTGATATGATATCAGCAAAAACACGGGGACATGCAATTGTCAGCACCGCCTGCAATCCGGTGTGTGATGAGAATACCGGCGGGATCGAGCGTTGTGTGCATGCTGCCTATCGGTATCAGGTACGAACAGGCTGAATAAGGCATGAGCATTCAGGGCTAGGACGAGTGAGGTGAATATCTAGATAGGATCGATGACAAGAGCGGGTCATGAGACTTGGCACGCTTTTATACTCACTCCTGTCTTTCTTTCTCTCTCGCTGCTGTATCAAGTACGAGCAGTTTGATAAAAGGTATCATCGTCCTCAACATTAATGGCGAAGGAACTCTAGATCTACATACTACCATGAATAGAGCAATAAAGGCTGTAGACTCTGGACCGTACAGTCAAGTAGTATATATATTGATCATGATGGGTCTCGTTGGGGATTCACTAACGTCTCGGGCACCAGGTCAACTCGGAACGCATTTGATTGGATCAGTGATAATTGAGGAAAGAGTACCAGTATTAACTAGTCGTAATCGGGCGTCTGCAACTCCGCATAAAAAAGAACAAAAGGTCAACAAAAAAAAGGAAATGGTATAAATTAACTACAAAGAACAAGGAAAAAAAGGTCCCGAGCCCTTATCCCCCCCTCCTGAACCTCACCACGGCCACGCCGCCCTCCTGCACCACACCCGTGCCCACCTTGACCTCCTCCGCCGCCCCCCTCACGCTCCACTTGTCCCTCCACGCACCCAGCCCGCCGCTGACCTCGTCCCTCTTCACGCCCCCGCCCACCAGATCCACCTCCGCCCTCACCCCCGCCTCCAGCCCCACCACCATCCCCGCCACCGCACTGCCGCCCATCCACCCGCCCCTGCCCACCCACGTCCCGCGTACCACCGCCAACAGCAGCACCAGAACCCCCACCCACACGCCCGCCGGCCACGCAAACCACGCCCACCGCGCCACCATCCAGCTCTCCACCACCAGCGTCACCCCCTCCACGCCCGCACCCTCGTTCCGCACCGCCGCACTCATACTCCCCGTCACATTGGCCATCACCTGCTCAAAGTCCGCCGCCAGCAGGTCTATATACAGCGCACGATGCATCTCCGACACATCCCCCGGCCGCGGCTGCGCCGTCAGCACCGTCGCATTCCCGCTCAGACTCACCGCCAGCCCCGTGCCCATCGCATACAGCGCCGCAAGCGACACGCTTGTCTTTCCGCTGGGCGCGACGGGCAGCGCCTGGTTGAGCAGCTCGTCCGTCACCTCGCTGATCTGCGGCACGGGCAGCGCGAACGAGTCCACCGACGCGCCGGGTGTTGTGCTCCCCGCCAGCGTCTCGCTGTACGTCCCGTTGACCACCTGCGCCGTGTACTCCTGCTCGCAGAAGCGCAGCGCGCAGACGAACCCGCGCGCCATGTGCGCGCCGCCCTCGGGCACGTAGCCGGGCGCGATGGGCATGTCCTGGGTCGTGGCGGCGGTCACGTTGTCGGGCTGAATGTACAGCGCCGTCATGACGATCCTGTCTGCGGGGATGAGCACCGTGGTGCCGGCGACGGTGGAGTTTGCGCCGTCGGCTTTGACGGAGAGGAAGGTGGTGCCGCCGCCGGCGGAGGTGGTGTTGTAGCTGTATGTGCACAGCTGGCCGCTGGTGAAGCATATCGCGTTGTGGCAGTGGCGGTTCTTTTCGGTGAGCGTGGTGCAGTTGCGGGCGAGCTGGGCGGTGATGTCCTCGCAGGTGCTGCACACGCCGATGGAGACCGCAGCCGGGTACGTGCAGTTGCCGGACGCGCAGGAGTGGGCCGTGGTGACCGGGTCGCCGAGGAGTGCGGAGGTGGCGCCCCAGAGGAGGGCACGCGGCGTGGCGAGGATCAGCCCGCGGGAGAAGCCCCGCGTCGGCGTGTATGACGGGTTCGAGGCCATGCGGGCAGGCGTGTCGGGCGTGGCGGGCACGGTGCGGAGCTCGTAGGTCGTGAGCTGCTGGATGGCGGGGTCGAGCCCGAGGGAGAGGAGCATCAGGGCGGCGCCAAAGTGGACGAGGAGGCTATATTATTGACATGTCACTATATCAGCACAGCTCTCTTACATCACTCTCCCATCAAAAGACTGAGGATGAGGAGCCCATTAACTCACCCCCTCCGGAACTTCAAGATCCACCTCACCGCCCCAAACACATCCCTCCCCGCACCGCCAATGCTGTCAAAGTCCGCCAGCTTCCGCGGCCGCTCCGCAAACAGCACCCACCGCATCTGGCCAATGCACTCTGCCAGCGGCCACATGAGCGCCAGCTTTGCCACGGCCGCCAGCCACGCCAGCACCGCGTTCAGCGTGATGGCCGTGGACCAGCCCGAGACGATGTCCGTGTGGAACGTCTGCGCGGGGTTGTTGTCAAACACCCACACAACAAAGGCCGCCATTCCGAGTGCCAGCGCGCTGACGCCGAGCGCGAGGAGCTGCAGGGCCAGGTCGCGCCATGGGAAGCGGCGGGGGAGGGCGGTGTTTGAGTGCGGTGGCTTGGGGGGTTTTCGGGGACGGAGGTCGGCGGGCGAGGGGGGCGTGTAGGTGAGGCCGTTGTAGGCGGGGGGGGCGTCGGACTCGGCCTTTGCGGGTGGTGGGCTTTTGAAGAGGACGTTGACGGCGAGGTTTTGCAGGAAGGCCATGGTTAGTGTTGGGGATCGAGTGTCTCGCCGGGAGAGTGTATTTTATTATAGTAGTTGTGTATTATATTATATATATGATGACCGTCTCGCGGGGGGGGGGGGGGGGACTATCGAAGCTGTGGAAAAACAGGATGGCACAGTAACAGTAAGTGAACGGGGGAAGAAGAAGAAGAAGAAGAAGAGAAGAGAGAGTGAAAACAGAGAAGCAAAGAGGCACCGTCGGTATAAGAATCAGCAGCTAAGGGGGGGAGGGGGGGGGTAGAGGGCCAATGACAGCAACGACACAAATTAATACCCTATAGATCCATCAATCCTGTCTGAAACAACACCACTTGAATGGAACGCACGGCACCTGTCCTCCCCTATATTCAGCTGTGATATTCAATAGAATACCGCCCCCATCCCCCATAAACACCTAAAATTAAACCCAGAAAGACACACCCAGGGGCTGCCGTCTCTCCCGATTGGACGCCCAACCGCTGGCGCTATCCCACGAAGCACACTGCCTGAGTACATACATATACATATACATGTATGTAGAGTAAAATACATGTAAGTACTCTACATGTAGACAGCGCCTCTGTCTATGATTGCGCATTCCCTTGGGTTCCCTTGGTTCCCTTGGGTTCCCTTGGAGAGCACGTCTTCCAGAACACACGTGCACGCCCACTGGCACAGTCGGACGAGACTTGTGCTCGCATGTAGGGTATATAACATGTACCTACATACATACATATATATCACCATATATTCTATTGCCCAGTAACTGTCCGTGTCGTTGTCTCACAGCTCACATCTCACATCTCATATCTCACACTGCAGCCCCAAACGGTTCCGCAATGCTGAGACAGCGGTCCCTTGCAGGCTAGCTCTGAGTACCCCGTCCCCGTCCTCGTCCCTGCATGATGTTGTGATGCAGCTGCAGCCATCTACATATGTATGTACTCTAAGCGCCACCACCATCTGGATATTCGGTGCCGAGACATAACTATACAGCGACCCCGGAATGATCTATGGAAAAACAGGGGGGTGGAATTGTATGGCGAAATGTCTGTGCACCATGTCATAACTGTTTTCCTATCGCTGTAACGACCGACGACAAGCCTTATGATCTGATTGTGCTCGGGCCATAGAATTTATTTTAAAACAGCGGACCGTAATGTGGCCCGAACGCAATACCCATCTGCCCTGCACTCCGCTGCATGCACCCGGTACTATGAGTACTCTACTTTCGCGCGACGTCGCGGTGCCAAAAATAGAATCGACACAATGCTAAGCTTTTCCCCTGTATGTGGACTTGGCGCGTATTTATATGGTGTGAAATATAATAGTGGTTCCTTTTACAAACGTCACCAAAATACGAGTAGTCGCAAGGTCGGGGAGGGAGAGGGGGGGGGGGGGGTACATGTACTTTGTCACTTTTCGCTGATGGACAGCTGGACAGGTAGATATACATGTAGGCTCCGGTCCCCCCGTATAATATAACAGAATAAAGTCTTTTGCATCGGTAATAATTGGTTAATTCAATACATCTTGGCTCCATTCCCTTCTCTTTACGTCCCTCAGGATACTGCCCATCTAAATATAAAAAACAGCACTTTTCCTCTATTATTCCGTGCTGGATGAAAAAGTTAAAGCAAACAAAAACGACCACTTAGCTCTTATGCCTCCGCACTTTCCTGCAACGCCGCAATGTCCCCCGGCCCTTTTTGATAATAACGAATGTGGCCATCACCACCTAGCCTCTATGGCTCTTGAGCTCTGACATGATACGGTTTTCCATCGCCTTCGTTTTTCTCTGAAACACTCCCTTAGAGTTTGACATGATCCGGCCTTCCATCGCCTCCATTTTGCTCTACAACACTATCTCAGGGTTTGTGACTGTTTCCTTCACAAGCTCCTTCAGGTTCTTCTCCTGTTCCTTCATATCGCTCTTCGACCTCTTGTCCCGAGCTGCATCATGCCAAAAAAAGATTGTATCCACCCCTAGCGATGTCAGTAGCAACTTTACATACTACAAATGGTCAAACGAAAGACGTGCTATACCAAGTCAGTCCGAGAAGAACTGTTCCGACACATAACGTAAACATCATCTTCACATAGCCGTGAATCTCGGTATTGGTACGTACGTTCATTCAGTTTAAGCGCAACAGCAACGTCCTGAATTCACTCTGTTAGTATGAAATGGATGCAAACCCGAAGTTTAAATCCTTACAGTCCGAGGCTGAGCAAGTTCACTACATGTAGTCGGCTTAGCTAGGCGGTTCATTTGATGCGGTCAATTCTGCAAACCCATCTGCCCCTGCGACAGAGTTCAGACTCCAAAGTCCTTGAATTAGTGCAAAAAAAAAACTACCACCGATACCCTGAACTCACCCGAGCCCCCAGAAAAAGTACGCTTTCCCATGTCGTTAACCCACCCACGACGAATCCCGAAGAGAGCCCAACAGGACGACTTGTAAATCGAGCAGCTCGTGAAGCCTGATCAAACATCTTGAGAAACAACCTTGTGATTTGAATGTGTCCCGGTGGGCAGAGCCTCATGGTCAGTGGGGGGGGAAACCACAACCCCATACTGTCCACAATCCAGATGACGGCACATTTCTTAGTCATACACTCCGAACTCACCCCATCGCTACACATCTCCGTCGAAACTCCGTAAAACCAAATATCATAAACAAACTCAATTGTAAATAATATAAACATATGAAGTCCCCCCCCTCTTAATAAAACAAAAGTAATCAATTCCCATTCGTAAGCTATCAAACAACTTTCATGACTGCAACCCGAGCAACTCCGATTAATGAGCCATCTAAAGTAACAACAAAACGACAGAAAAACCATCCCATGCGTAATTCCTCCCGAAAACGGCAGCCTATACCATATGTTCAGTTAGACAGTCACTCAGAACCCACCGAATCATCAAATCACTTACCATGAAAACGATCACTTGTCCCGCCTGATTATTTCGCACGATTATCACCTCCACCGCAGTTCTCCTTGTTCAAAGCGGTTTTCATCAAGAGATGCATCGAGCTTTCCATCACGTTAAGCTTCCCCTCAACCGCGCCAACTCTTCCGATGACCTTCTTGAACCCATCTTCAACTTTGATCCCACGATCCTTCCCTTCCTTGTCCTCCTCGTCCTTCAGTCCTAACATGGTGTCATCAATCTTTTGATGGACTGCTTTGAAACCGGCATCCATCTTGTTTGTGACTTCTTTATGCCGTCCTTGACTTCCTTTATGTCGTCCGTGACATCCGTCTTGAGGGTACGAGCTTGCCAGACAACAGTTCCCGAAGCCATGCCCGCAGCAGCGAGAGTGCTCAAAGCAACTTTGTGGGCAAGAAAAATCTCTATGGGCAAGTATGTACATGCCCCATTGGTAAATTAAACCATCTTATCGGAACCATGCGTTAATAGGGTAAAATACTGAAGAAGCTCATTGCCAAATGACTTTTCGTTTACTAAGGGCTGGCCTGAGAAGAACTGTTTAACTGTTAGAAATAACTGCTCAACGGGCTCTATCGGGCGCCGTTGTAACGGAGATGGCCATGGAGAGATGGGCTTTATCGATAATAGGAAGTATTTACATATCTAGGTTGTGTCGCAGAGCCTCAGGGTCAGTGGCGCCTGTCCAGGTGGCACCGGTACCTCCGAACCACGTAAATTACATATGCTTGCGCCAAAAATCCACTCGACCCATCTCGCGCGCAAATGCATTCACTTCTGCTCATTTTGTCGCTTCACTCCTGAGTAACTTTTCTCCTCATGTTGGGCTTCGCCCCCCGCTTGATTCGCGGGACCTCCCGCTACAATATAATAATATCTGTACAAAACAATCATCCAGAACCATTTCATACGCCAACGCCAATGGTCCACTTCTCTAAGCCAAACGCCAAATAGAAACAAGCCCGAAGATACTTGGTAGTATCAGATTTTACCGTCCTGCTTAGTTTCGCCCACCTGCACACCTGCTTAGGACTCTTCGCGTTACCCATCTGCGCACAAGATTTCAGTAAGGATATCCAGTAGCATCGAGAATTTTCCGTCGGATGTTACCTTTATCATCGCGGCATTCTATTGGATGAATGCATCTACGCCTTTCTTTACTGTAAAGCCGATAAACTAGAACAATCTGTCAGAACTGCTGCCACAAATAAATAGCAACTTACTTCCAGTGAGAACACTTACTCTACCGGCAACAGCGGTTAAGGCAATAACCACCCATAGCTGCCATTGCATGACCTTCATGTCGCCCTTCAGGTCGGCAAACTTCGTGTCCATGTCGCCCTTCAGGTTGATGATTTCCTAGGACACGTGAGTACTAAGATCAAACCTTGGTAAGTTCAGTGGTTTTGATTCTCGAATCGGAAAACACGAGGCTCAAGCAGGCCAGTAAACTATTGAACCATTTGTTGGAAACCCAGTTTCGTTGTCAAAGACAACTGGATTATACGTGCCATTTCCTAGCGTTGAGTTTCCTTGTTTTCATCGTCAGGTTCTGACTTGCTGTCTGAATGTTCATCGACACCGGCAACGTAGAACCTCTGCTGATGAATGAACGGGTTAGTGCGTATCATGGATGGACTCATATTTCCATCAATGAACCAAAGTGGAAAAGGTTTTTTCTTGAATGGTTGGCGAATAATATTTGACATTTTAGCGTTTGATCTGTATTGACTGACAACTTGCTTTCGTCGTCATCATACGACTTGGGTGAACTATGGTATAAGGCTTCTTCCTTCGAACGTTGTTGTAACGGAGATGCTCGCCATAGGTCCTTAAATACTTTGTTAGTGCCAAGTGTTCACTGCTCTATGGGACTACTTCGGACGTCCGAACATGTCCCGGTGGGCAGAGCCTCATGGTCAGTGACACCGGTACGTAAATTACTTAGTCGCAAGGGGGCTACTCTGTCACTTTTCGCTGCTTTTCTGGGGTATAGATGGGTATGATACGGTTCCAGAAGCTCCTTTTATTGAATATATTATCTAAAGCAAACACCAAAGCCCACGGAGCCACCGTACCGGATGTAGCCTACCATCCTTATTAATAATAAAGCAAATAGTTACACCCGTACCCAGTTACAATACTGTCAATCCAATGTGCCGGCGAAATCTATTCCTTCTATCATCGATGGTGCCATCCACTGGAAGCCTGAATGCAATGAGAAGGTTGTTGACAGCGGTGCCTATGAATTGTATTAAGATTATCACTGGAGTACATCTTGAGGATGGGTTTTGCTCACCATTCATCAAACGAATCTGTGCACTTGTTGCTGGAAAGTTTGGAATTGCTGCATTATCTGGCCCAAGCAAGTGCATAAGTGCTGTATTGTCGCTAGTTACTTTTGCATTCATCAACCTGGCGAAGTTATTTCCGTCCCTGTTTTCACTATCAGTAATCAACTCTAATAAGGTAGAAGTTATGATGTTGACATACGCTCGGATGAAGTCCTGACGAAGCTCGCCGAGGTCTTGACGAAGCTCGGCGACGTTTTGACCAAGCTCACGTAAGATATGGAGCAGAGTTTGCTCCACGCGGCTGAGCTGGTCGGCAAAATTGATAACCGGAATGTTCTGCATCTTTGCTACTTCAGTAGCAGCATTCTCAAACCCGTTGCCTGTCGCTCTCATGAAAGCAGATAGAGCGTTAAAATCAGGCAGGTCAGCCATTCTAGAACAGTCAGAGATTATCATTAACGCAATTCTCGCTCACATACTAACCTTGTATTCCTTCTTGTGTTTATAGTAGACGGTTACTTTAAGTCTTCGTTGATCCGGTGTCGTGATCGGAATCGTAGTTGCACAGGTTCAAGTCTAAAACAACGATAGAAACATTTGTGGGTGTTTAAATACCCCTGGCGTTGCCAAGTATTCTTGTACATACATACATACATGTACATGTATGTAGTTGCCAGGTATTCTTGTTGTCTCGCTGTTTTAGCCGCCGACGCTAGGCGTTGATGTCGTTGCCAGTAAACCTCACGGTGTCCAGATAATGCGGCGTTAATGGGGGCGTGGACATTGATACGTACATGTATACATCATTGAAAAAAAAGACCAGAACGCGAACATGCAAGTGACGATTACAGGGATTATTTGTATGGAGTCACGCCGTTCTGCCGTACAAATAAAGCGTTGCATGTTCTGGTTTTTTCTTCTTCTGATCTGGGCCCAAGTACAATTATGAGAAACCTCATTGTAAGTGGTATTTGCATGCGCAACAAGAAGGGGTTTTGTTCTGCTACTTCTGGTATTCATCAAGATTAGGGCAAAACCAACCCGCTATATGAAATGAAAAAAGTGTTTGTCATTCAATGAAGCCCGTAGTGGAATATTTTCCAATAAGGGACTACCAACTGGATTCTGTTATTCTTTTTTCTTTTTGTTACCAATCAGATACGTTACTGCGGGTATTTAGGCTCAATGAAATTCCAGGTACCGTCTTCTAACCTAGCTCCTTTCTCTCTGTAGAATGAACTTTGCAAGCTTACAACCACTGGCAGCTTCGACAGGGTTCGCCACCTGCAGTATCAGTTTTTCTCTGGTACTGGCGGAAGAGAAAACAACAGGCCACTTCAACCCAAGGCCCGTGAAACACTAAACGTGTAGGTGACGGGTGTAACTCTGGCCTAATTAAGGACATTTAGATGACTCGTGAAACCTTTTCATAGCAAATAATGCTGTATTTATTAGCTGACTGATCTGAGGAGATACCAAGCGTAAAGCATCACTAGTTGCCTAGCGCTTCAAGTATCTTTACTCTTATTTCTATATCTATTTGAAAGCCCGTTGCTAATAGCCAATGAGCGGCAGCACCCTTCGAGAGCTGGGGCTTAGGGTTCATTCCCACCACCACCAGCAGTCTCTTTTAACCGTTGCAAACTTCTTCTTCTTCTTCCGGATTGCTTGTCGATCAACGGCTTTGCTGTCCGAATACCAAATTCTTTTGTTGACATCTCCGCTACAGTTTACCTCTACACAATTAAAGAAGACAGTAGCTCTTCTCCACTCACGAGATAGGATTACTCCGTGTAACCAACTACCAATTCTGTTTTCTATAAACCAATTACAGCTATAGAACCCCTAACACTCAGTGAGCAACGGCCCAATCAGAATTATTTTTCAAAGGAAACTCTCTTGAGGTTGACACACCCGTCCTCCTATAGCTTCTCGCGCCATACTACGATACACAAACGCTCAACACCACAATAGACCTTGCCAATAAAGTTACAAACCCAAAATGCAATAGGGCGGTCAAGATTCTGGCCGCCCAAACCCCCCGCACGAGACGAAGACAACACTGCATTCCTACTCATATATTATCGCTACCTAGATTGACTATAACACTCTCGGTAATAATGGAAGGCATCCCCCAGCATCACCCGTTTGGGCAAGGAAGTGAAAGAGAAAGAGAAACAGAATTAGAACCAGCCGGAAATTAGGGGCTATGCAAAGCGAAAGCAGGGCGGAGAGAGAGAGAGTAAGTGGTATACTTTAGATGCTTTAGACAGGCTTTGCTCAAAGACTATGTTCTCAAATTCTTCAGACTCAAAGCTCAAAGCGGACAACGTCTAATCTAAATAATGAGGGACACGAGCCAAGGACAAACTACCCCGCACTAAGTCTCGTCTTTTCTTGTCTCTTTCTGGATCCATCTACTTTTTTGTATTGTTAGGACCTTGGGTAGGCCTCGAGACAAATCTCACGGCCGGTATAAGCTAAACTCAACCCTAATTTGAAAGAAGTTGTACCTAAATCTGTCAATAAAGAACGTGGACTAGAGATTCTTGGCAACAAAAACATTAGGAGGCTTTGGCTTAGATCATTCAAGATCACTCGATTCGGGCCCTCTAAACCTCTCTCGAGATTTTACAATTACACACTCTTGTCATCTCGTCTTGTCCCATGGTCGCCTAATTAGATCTCGGCACCAAGTCAGCTCGTGCCCGTTATTAAATGGAAAGAAATTATATTCGTGCCCATCTGACGTATAAAGCTAGATCTGAGTTCCAGCCAGATCTATGGATGCAGACAGTCGAAGATAGTCCTTGCATAGTCTATATATACCATACGATCTGGAGAGCATTCTTCGGAGTCTCTTCTATCCTATGATAGGGAGACCCGCGATTGCTAAGCTTAAGCCAAAGTAGAAACCAACCTCAGCCCCTAGAGTAAATCGAAGGGCCACCAAGGTTGACCTGAGACACACGTATAGTGGAAGGTTCTATCATATTATTCTCCATGTTTGTTGTTTGTCTTGTCATTCTATCTTGGCTTGATAGAAACCGGGGGTGTTGTCACCCATTTAACCTTTGCACGCACCCGCTCACGAAAGGTTTCACATGCACTACGTCCATTTCCGCCCTTCTTTTAGTATTCAGCTCCGGCAGCACAACCAGACGTTTAGCACAATATTTTCTGAGTTCGCTTCCTAGCGGAAGCCGGAGAGTGACACGCATCTCTCTATCCTAATTTTGCGTGTCACAACGTTTCTAGGATGACTAGGAGTATTTGGTATTGTTAGTGATAGTAGGAGCATCAACAGCGGGCTGCTCAAGTCTGCATGACCAGTAAGTGTCAGTAGAAAAAAGGTTCGTTGCAATTGGATAGCCAGCCAAGACCTCACGCCACAGTCAATCCCGCCGTCCCACTATCCTCAGGGTTATGGTGCACACTCACGGCGCTCTAAGCCTTTGGGAGATCACGCTCAAAGTTGTAAAGAACTCGCTGCTAAGCCTACAAGCCGTTTACACCAGGGAGGCACCGCGACGTCACCTTGGTTCCATACGTTAGAACCGAGTGATAATCCATGAATAAAAGACCAGAAATCATTACCACAATGAAAGCGGAAGAAGAACTCTCTATATTTCTCTCCTATAAGGGAACATTAATTTCAATGAGTGGTCGTATGTATTCTAGATGTAACGAAGGTGCGGACTAGCTTAGTATAAATCTCCAACATATCCGATCACTCGCATATGAATAGTTTCTTGGCAGAACCACGTGACACGTGTTTAATTTTCCTTTGTACGCCATGTGATATACATATAATACCATCCTATATATTCCTAGAGCAGGAAGGCTTGTGATAGGCTTATATGCAATATTAGCCCTACTATCGCTGGATCGGCGTGATATTGTAGCGATGAGCGGATGCGGTCAACCGAATATATTAGAGAAGTATCTAACTAATTGTCTAAGATAAGACATGATGTAGATATCTGAGAGCCGTTATAATATATGCCAGGCAACTAATCTGTACAGCCGTTTTCGGTAAGACCAACAAAAAAAGGGGGGGCGTTGTCGTATCACGATCAATCGGGATAGAAGTAATAATTACTTGCTAGATCTATAGTTTCGGCCCAGGTACTGGTAGCCTTTCTACTTGTCTAAGACATTGTCCACATCTGAAAGAGCTGTCGCACTATATGCTGGCAACCAAGCTGCTCGGTCCTTCGTAGTAAAGGACTACCGAGAAAGGGGTCATTACTGTATCACCAACAATCGAGACACAAGGAGTATCCGTTACCAGATCCGTGAGCTAGATGTGGTAAATTTTCCGATTAGTTGACAGCCTCTCCCAGAATCCGGGTCTTGGGTTCACCAACCGCAGCGGGAGCCACAAGCACCCACAAGCACCCACACCATTTCTTACTCAGGCCCACCGGGGTGTGTTAAGGTCATTCTACCATCGAATTCCATCCCTGACTTTGCACAAAATCTCACAGGATAATTTCTTGTCCAAACATTCCCTATAAGCAAGCAAAGCATTTTATTACCCCGCAACCAGTGATTAGTAGTAACTGGATTCGTCAACAATCCTAGCTACCATCAACCAGTCGGCTTCTTCCCAACCGTCTTGGACTCATTGCTGTGTGCGTCTAGTGCACGTCCTTCAACAGACAATCGAGATCTTGTCATATTTGGCGTTCAAACATCTTGTAAACTGGAAGCGAGCGTGGGACTGTTTACTTTCTGACCCCAGATCTGGCGCCTTTTGTTGAGTTTTGTGTAAAGTGGGGGTTGAGCTCTGACCATTCGTCAATTCGGGATTGTCTTCCAGGTCTTGTGACTCGTACCAAGCGATGCCAGGGACCGCTCAAGGGGCCAATCCTATCAGAGCTCGAACAATTGCAAGCCAACCAATTAACGGACCCAATTAATCTGCAACAGACAAGGTGCGCGACCGGCCATCCATGCATAGTACTACTCACGCAACTACTATTGCATGCCATACAAAAGATAGCCTTGGCGGGGTTTCTCTGTGTATGCAATCCGGAAACGCTAGAGATTCGCGAATAGATTCCTAGCCCCGGGTCTCGATATATCCTAGGCCCTGTTCCACCAGCATGTACCAGCATCGAGTTTGTAGTGCAAGTAGCAGTGACTCCATGGTACCTGTCCTATAGCACGGATAATATATATATTGTTACCGTAGCTACCCGTGTTGATGTAATCGGCCTTGGTCTTGGTTCTATTGATTAAGTGAAACATCCCATACGAGGCCAATGAATCAAGTGAAACGCCCCAATGAGCACACCGAGTGAGCATCTATGATGTGGATCTTGGTTCTGCTCACATCTCCCGGCAGCCAGGCCGGAACTTTGTCATTAGAGGCTTTGCGCAAATGGAGCCAACTCCATTTTCTGACAACCTGATTGGTGTCGATCACACTATTAGCCAATCAGATAACCAAAACATAGAGCTGGCTCCATTTGCGTAAAGTCTCTATTTTATTATTCCCTGAAAAGTCGAGTGCCTGAGAGCTGAGGCGATGAAATGATGTCGTGATGAGATTGACGTTGATTACATCCCCGCAACGATCATTGCTGATCACTCGATGCCCTGGATCTAGTCGTCGATCAATTTGCGCAATTCGGTATAGCGTCGCCAAGACGGGGAACAACTCAGAGGAAGTAACGCGGGAGGGGAAGTTTGCCGAACGCTGTGCTTGAAGAGCAGGTTTTTTGGAAGGACAAGAGTGAGCATGTGAGGCTATGAGTTTGTTAGTGCCTGTTAATTGTAATTGTGGAATTAAAAGAGGAGTCCCACGTACTTGGACACTGAAGGCCAAGGTGTTTGTGGCCAGAGGTGTCAGATGGGAGTGTGTGTAATAATAGATGATGACTGCTAGAAGGGGAATTGAAGATTCTGAGTATCTAGGTATCTATTTGATGTTAGATGATCAACATGATGTAGTTGAGGCCAGTGCTAGCCCAAGTCTGTCGGTGCTGCTAGTAGAGTATGTACATACAGTTGGGGACGCCTGGGACCCGGTGTATAATCAGGACATTCGTTGGGCGTCACACCAAAAACCCAACAGCTTTGAGTCTCATTTACTCCACCACCAATAAAGCAAAATTAATCATCTCTCTATTGTATTGTAGAGAAGAAGGAACAGAGGCGTTCTATAGAGTGAAAATCAATTTAGGGGTTGTGGTAGTGAAGTAGATAGGCCTCAAAGTCAGGTCACTTTGACACCCCGCATATTATAGGTGTTGGAGTACTATTGTTCGAGATCTGCAGACGGCCAAGCTGCCTAACCCAAGCCACACACCCCTGTCACTCACTACATGATACATACAAGACTCTGGCATTTGATAAGTGAACGGGTTATCACCTGCCAACAGCCCATGTCGCTCGCTCACTTAATGCCGGCTCATGTACATGTATCTAAGCGAGCTTTCCCCACAATTCAACCCTGGAATCATCATCCGTCCGGGTTCAGCTTCAGCCCCCCCGCCCCACCCCCACCATCAACACCATCACCACCATCACCACCATCACCACCATCACCATCACCATCACCACGCCCATCATCCATCGTCATCACAATCAGCCAGCTTCACCATCATCCTCATTGTCGAAGTTTATCAGTGGGCAATTCCCCCCCCAACCAACCTCACTAGTTTGGTATTTTAGAATCATTCTCTTGCTGTTGACTCCATTGCATTTGCACTTGAACTTCCTTCTCGTAATTGCCCCGCTTCTTAAATACATCATTCCACTTAGAAATTCATCCTATCCCAACAGTAATTGAAATCTTCTGCAGCTAGACTTTCATCCTAACTCTAGATCTCTCTCCAGTACAGAAACCCCCTCCCTGATCACCTCAACTTCCAGAGATACCCCCCCCCCCCCATCACATCCACCATGATCCCTTCACCCCCCACCTCGATCTCCGACCTCCAGACCCTCATCCTCACCCACCCCATCATTGACAACCACGCCCATAACCTCCTCCGCAGCACACACACCTCCGCTGCCCCCCTCGAGTCCATCACCACGGAAGCCTCAGGCACCGCCCTCTCCGACACACTACACACCCTCTCGCACCACCGTGCCGTCAAGCAGCTCTCCACCTGGCTTGGCTGCGACCCCACCTGGGCCGCCGTAAAGTCCCACCGCGCAACCCTCGACGAGAACGAATGGGCCAAGAAGTGCTTTGCAGGTACACAATGCATCCTCATGGACGACGGCCTCGATGAAGACAGCGTCGAGCCCTTCGCGTGGCACGACCAGTTCACGGCCAACGGCACACGCAGAATAGTCCGCATCGAGAAGGTCGCTGAGACGATCCTGCAAAAGTTCTGCGGTGAGCTGCCGGAGGACCCCAAGGAGATCTCGAGCGTGGGCCCAGAGATCTTTAACAAGTGGGCGACCGAGTTTGCGACCGTCATGCGCGCCGCGCTCAATGATCCAAAGGTGGCCGGGTTCAAGTCGGTGGTGTGTTATCGTAGTGGGCTTGACATCAGCCCGGAGGAGACGCAGGCGGGCCTGTTGATGGATGCGTTTGTGGCGGTGCTGCGGAAGGCGAGGTGTGCGGCGGGGGCAGGCGGCTTTAGGATTAGGGAGAAGGTTTTTAATGATTTCCTGGTGAGGGAGATCTCGAGGAGTATTACACAACATGAAGAGAAGAAGCCGTTGCAGTTCCATACGGGACTCGGCGATAATGATATTAACCTGGTGAAGGCGAATCCTGCGTAAGTGATGCCCTCGCCCGAAATTGGCCTTTGTTTGTGCGTGTGCTGATGAGAGGTAGGTATCTACAAGCTTTTATAAAAGCGTATCCGGAGGTGCCAATGGTGCTTCTTCACTCGGCGTATCCATATACCCAAGAGGCTGGTTACCTTGCGTCTGTCTACAAGAATGTCTACCTGGACTTTGGCGAAGTCTTCCCCATGGTCTCACAGGACGGTCAAAAGACCGTAATCAAACAGCTCTTTGAATTAGCACCCATAAACAAGCTGCTATGGAGCACTGACGGACACTGGTTCCCCGAAATGTTTGCCCTCGCAAACTCCCAGATGCGTGAAGTCCTGAGCGAGGTACGCCGCCCCCCACCATCCTTCACAATGTTACAGTTTCTGACCAAATATACAGGTACTGGTAAAGCGCGTAATAAAAGGGCAAATCACCCTCGAGCAGGCCGCCGACATCACCACGAAGCTTCTCTTCGACAACTCCAACGCCCTCTACAAGCTTAATCTCACCCCCACCGACCCGTCATCCTGCCCGCCCCTCGCCGCCGACTCCGTCGCCTACGCCCACCCCGAAGTCCACCTCCTCAACAAGTTCCTCTCCAAACACCCCAAAGTGCGCTTCTTCCGCCTGGAATGGCTCGACTACACCTCCACCATGCGTCTGCGTGTTGTCTCCGTCAAGCAGATGAAAAAGATGCTCGAGAAGCGCTCCTTCCTCGAAATCACCTCCGCCTCGCTCTCAATCCTGCAGGACGACAGCCCAACTGACGACTTCAAGCACTGCGGTCAGCTCATGGTCGTCCCGGACTGGTCCAGCTTGCGCAGCTGCGAGGGCTACGCTCCCGGCCATGCCAGCGTCATGTGCTTCCTTCGCGACAAGCATACCGACCACCCCGACGGCGCCGAGGTCGACATCTGCCCGCGCACCGTGCTCTCTAAGGCTACACGCAGGGCCAAAGACGACCACGGCGTCGACTTCCTCGTCGGCATCGAGACCGAGGTTGTCTTCCTGCACCGTGACACCGAAGGCACGCGCGACCTAGAACCCATCAGCAATGTCCACGCATGGAGCACCGGCCGGTCCCTACAAAACGAGAGTATGGCAATTCTCATGGAGTGCGTGGAGGCGCTCGAGGGCAGCGGCGTCGAAGTCCTGCTCTTCCACCCCGAGAGCGCTGATGGCCAGTACGAGATCGTCACTGGTCCCCTCCCTCCGCTCGAGAGCATCGACACGCTCTACCACACGCGCGAAACAATCGTCCACATCTGCGCCAAGTACAAGATCCGCGCGACCTTCCATCCGAAGCCCTTCGCAACACGCGCGGGCACAGCCGCGCACGCACATGTCTCCATCTCACCGCCGACGCGCGAGAACGAGGAGCATTTCTTTGGCGGTGTGCTCGAGAGCTTAAGGGCTGTCTCGGCGTTCACGATGCCGAACAACGCGAGCTACGAGCGACTGCTGGACACGTGCTGGGCGGGCGGAACGTGGGTCGCATGGGGCGACCAGAACAAGGAGGTTCCGCTAAGGAGGTGCTCGAAGGAGGATGCGCACTGGGAGATCAAGTGCATCGACGGCATCGCGAACTTGTACCTCAGCATGGCAGCTGTCATTGGCGCTGGCTGCCTAGGACTCAAGGCGAAGACAAAGCTGCCTGGCACGGGCGCAAAAGGTAATCAATAATAATCCCCCCCTCCCCGCTTAACAGACCCCCCCAAGAATGAGAAATTAACTAGTCATAGATGACCCTTCGAAGATGACCTCGCGCGAGCGAAACGGGCTCGGCATCGTCAAGAAGCTGCCGAAAGACCTAGGCGAGGCGCTCGACGCGCTCAAGGAGCACAAGAAGCTGAAGGAGTGGGTGGGCGTCGACGCGATGGAGAAGTATCTCATCGTCAAGAGGGGCGAGAGGGCTCTGATGGAGACGATCCCGGCGGAGGACAGGCGGGAGTGGCTGTTGGAGAGATACTAGTTTGGCTTTTGGCGCAGGTAGTAATCATTGATACGATATCCCGCAGGCCTGGGGAGGAATTGAGATGGGCATTTTCTTTGTATGTAAATACCTCTGTATGTACAGGAGTGTCATGTTTATTTTTTCATAGTGTATGTATGTATATGCCTATAAAATCTACTCTGCGTACGATCTGAATGGATAATGTCATACATGTGTTTGTTTGGGTACATGATGTTTGGATTCAGATGCTTTGAGGCCAGACCTTCAGGGCACGTTCTTCCCCGCAATCCGTGCTGACGCGAGACGACATCTCATCATCCCCACGGGCGCAATTTCCACATGTATGATGATGTCACTAGCTCAGGGACCAATTGGTATCTCGTGTGGGGAATATATGCAGTGCTTCGGGTACTTCCGTCATGTGGCTTACTGAGGCCGAAACTCGAATAGAGTCGAGTAGAGGAGAGTAGAGGAGAGTAGAGTAGAGCACCCGGTACATACATGTACCTACATACATGTACCTCCTACTCTAGAGTAAAGTGGCTACTACATGTATATATCATACATGTAGGTACATGTATACGTAGTAGGGTGGACAAAAGTTGTAACAATCTTAGTTATCTATTTTCAAAGAGTCATCGGGTTCTCTACCGCCAAAACTCGAAAAATTGGCTATGCATACAAGATCAAACTTGCTACAAACGGATACTTCTGAGGCTGATCGATACCTTTCAGCCAATCGTTTTGGAGATAATCCCTGGACGGAGATGGCCAATGTTTCGAGTTTTGGCGGTATTCGCACATCCCCCCCCCCCTGTCGGGTGCATGGTTGCGGCATTAATCTAGATCTAGCCCGGGCCCTGGCATTTTCACCCCCAGCTCCATGCAGTGCATGGGGAAATTGCTCTATAAACTGTATTTCTGCTTCTGGAATGTTCATTCTGTCGCTAGGGATATATATTTCAATGCCCGAGCGTAGCTGTGTTGCTTTTATTTTATTTCTGTTGCTATTCTAGCCTGTGATCTTATATATATATATACATGTAGTTATCTTAGATAGTGTGCCGCGGGGGCACCACATGTAGGGTCTTTCACCATCTTTTCCGGGGTAGTGACTGAGGGAGCTTTCCAGAACGTAAGGCTTGGAATATGTATCGATGTTAGGTATATATTCCAAGATGAAACTCGCATATCCTCTTTGGATAGAATTCACGGGTGAAATCAGTGGGGTAGGATCAGCGGGTAGCGCGCGCGGAGCGGTTGAAACTGATTCTTCCACTGCGGGATATATTCAGGCCGATTTTTAGGTGACCGACGCAGTCCTATAAAATTAACAGTGCGCAGTGTCGGTTAAGAGAAGCGGGGGGGGATACGAACTCCGTTCGCCTTCTCAGAGTGCCGGAAATAGTTTATGCCAGTAGATATAAAAATACCCCCCCCCCCCCACGGCGACGACGGACCTAATGGCCGGGCGCAACAGGAACAACGATATCGGTATGTTCACCGGCCGGGCATGAAGTAGAGTCATGTCAAAGCCTTCGCAACATGTTGGGATAAGTCCAGGGTGCTGTCATATCATGTCAGGCATCCATTCACACATGTACAGATGCGTGCCAAGACGGTAGGAAAAAGAGACAATGTTCTACATACCTTTATTAACTCTGGGGGATAACCCCGCCCCCCGCTCGGATCAAGCAGCTGGTGCCGTGAGGAGAATCCCCCCCTACAAGCTGTAGCCTAGAGATGGTTGATGTGTTAGTCAATAGCATTCTGGGTTCTGGACAATCAAGTGCCGGGCTTGGTACGGAAGCTTCTACCAACTATGTAGATATGTGTGCTTCAGTTGAGACGGACTATATTTTATTATCAGTATCTAGGAAAGGTTGACGCGAATGCTTCAGTACTATAGACGGATATACCATGGAAGGAAGTGTTTTTTTACTAACCAGCAAGCAAGCCCCAGAATCTGGTTTAAGGAGTTTGGTTCCCGAATGGTTAGCTTCGTATCGACACATATACATGAATAGATCTAGAAGCTGGAAGGTGAAATGAAAGATGGGACGGAGTGGTAGACAGCTGATATGTACCACTGTACAGCGACAGCAGTAAGACAAGGACCATGCTGTCTTGCCAAACTTTGAAACAGAAATGTTGGTGCCTTCGGTTGAGTTTTATCGATTCCTAGGTGATCGGAAACATTCAGGAAGGAAGAATTGGGCCAGATAGGAAGGCCAGAGCGAGCGCGAGCGCGACCGCAAACAAAGTCTAGAAATAGAAGAGGTGAGAGAAAGCTAAGAAGGAGGAAGACAGGGTGTCGATCGGGAGTGGCGGTATACCGGTAGTTAATTCGATCTGTTCTACCCTAGACACATACCAATGAAAACGGAGCACTCGGCCATTTGATGTATTTACTACATACATGTATGATCTTACGCACGGGTACATATGTACGTACAAAGATTTTCAATTACCGCGCTGCACACAAATTCGGTAGGTACATGTACTCTACATAGATACTCGGGGCCATACATGTGTATGTACCTACATGTATCCAAGGGCTTTTTAGATTACACCTTTTATTAATTTTTAATTGCACATATGCCTCATGATCACCACATATGCCCAGTACTGCCAGCTTCACAGGAAACGGAGGGAGCTACGTGTGTAAACTATATGTACATAACTCGAGAACGGCGTATGTAACTATGAGTTTTTTTCTTTTTTTTTTTGGCAAGGCTGTCAACGGGATTAGGGGTTCGTCCGAGCACTACGTACTGTATGTATTGGTTGATCGAGCACCTGGGGATTAAGCAATTTTGGCACACCTAGAACTAGAGGGTACTAGCCAATCGCGGTAGAGCCCGGAGGATAGAGTGCATTATACAAGATCATAGTGGGGCCTTGGTATCGATATGTAGAGGGTGAAGACGGACACTGGACCGTGTTGACCTTTTAAGGATTCTTATTCGTTGAGATCCCCATGATGTTTTATTCGTCAACAGCCAGCGTCCGTCTTCACCCCGTGAGTGACTGTACTCCACAATAGGTATGCCGGTAGAAACGGATTCCGACCGTTAGCCAACGTCCCTGAGTTACTACTCGCTATCAACCATAAGAACCTGAAAATGCGAGTGATGGAGACAGGGATAATTGGTATGGAGAATTGTTTTGGTCCATACAAAGTATCCTTGTCATCGGCACCTGCATTTTCAGGTTCTTATGGTTGATAGCGAGTATGTACCTACATACAGTCTTTTACGAATACTGCTACTTGACGAACAGGAGACTTTGGGCCAATAGAAATTAAAAGGACCGGAGATCTCGTAGCTTGGCGGTTGCTTGACTGTTTGTTTCCATACTTGGAATCCTTGTTCGTCAAGTGGCAGTATTCGTCAAGAGACGGTAAAAGACTGTAGGCGATACAGACAGCTTTTTTTTTCTTGACACAAACAATCAAGAGCGATCGATACCGTCTGTATTAGTACTATGCCATTTTCTGTCCGTATTGATATTGCGACGTAGGCATATGTACTAGAATATTTCCATACAACATATCTTTACCTAGTGCGCGTGCTCCCCCCGATACGATTGCCCTTGAAGGGTGACGAATTGGGATCGATGAGGGAAAGGCGTGCGCGTGAGTAGAAATCTGGGATACCCACTCGCGCGGCCGAGTTTCGACTTACTCACGTAACGCTATCTAACAGGTTTTTTTGCGCTGCTCATATATAAGTCATGTGATTAAGCTGGAACTCGGCAGCGCGAGTAGGTAATCCACTGCCCGGATCTAACCAAGACTAGGCTGGCATGCGCAATCCGGAGTACTCAAGGTCAAGCAGTAATGCATGTAGGATGTTGTGGCTTGCAGGTATCTTGCAGGTATACATACGTTGTTGATAGGGCAAGATGTTGGAGCACTCACAATGCGAAACATTAGTTGTATTTAGAACCAAGACTACTCCACATGATGTAATCAGTGGCTGCTGCGAGTACGTGTTTAAATATCTTCCATACGTCGTGTTTACCAAATTGCGAGGTATCAATCCAATCATGAGAACCAGGAAAATGCGGTCCTTAAGTACGTACGAATCTGACCGGGCCTACCAAGAGTATCTACCTGCATGTATACATGCACATGTATTTACCTACCCAGCGTGAGCACTCACTCACGAATTAAAACCAGTATGCGCGGGTGTAGCAATATATTATAATTAAGAATCAGAACATGCGAGCGAAGAGATAGGAATCATTTGTACGGAGTGGCGCCTCTCTCTACTCTACATACCTATATAGAATAAATACATGTACCCTGAGGTCTCGCTAAAGCCTTGATTAATTTAGGTGGTCAGGGATTTAATAGCGGGCTTGATCATTATTCGACAGCCTTCTTTTCCGGATTCCCCTCTCGGGTTCTTGGTCCACACATGTGTTCATACCATGCCTACATGAAGACACTGAGGCTGAAGTTCGGCTGAGGTTAGAAAGGATTATATCTAGTCATCGACGAACAGAATCGATCTAGTTTAGCAGATATTACAGTACTCTTGTTGACCACGAAAGGAAATGTAGATACATACATACATGGATGTCCTTATAGCTTATTGATGTACATACGTAACCATCGTTTTTATCCTCAATTCCAATTCCTTACTCCTGAGACGTCCTCATGTTTCAAATACGCCTTTGGGGTTACGGCGATAAGGTTGGTGGACTAAATCTGGGGCTTTCTCGTATAGCACGTTGGGACAAACGTTTTGTAATAACAGAGTTCCTTTTACAGCCAAAGTACCCCCGAGCACCCAACATTCGTCCCTTTCCATGCAGATAACACTCTCACCAACATATCAAACACACTTTTAGAATTGCTGAGTCAATTGGTGTCCAGTAAAAGATGTGAAGGGCATGGCCGACGATCGCAAGTTAATTCATACGTATACATCGAACAGACCGGTCTCAAGATCGAAGTGAGGGACCTCCTACAGGCCAGACTAGAGGCCTGTAACTACATGTAGAGTTCTACCTATTCTCCAAGCGGCGGGAATTACTAGATGTATGCAGATCTAGAGAACAGCTGCGAGAAGCAATCAAATGGGTCGATATCAGAAAATATATTTGCTCGGCGACACTTGGTTTACACCATAGATAAGCTATTAATGTACGTACAACCATCTATATAGTATTACCGTAGGCTTAAAATTTATAGGCAGTTCCTGCATATGGAGCCACGCTTTTGATGGACCGATGAGAGCTCATCGTTCACACACGGACCCCTACAATTGGAACGGGCCGGTGAGGCTCTAGATCTGTTAATCTTACACCAGCTGCAGGCTGTGACTTATATAATTCAACCTCCATTCCCATCCTTTCCATCTCTACATAATATAGTTGTGGGCTACATGCACATTTCATGTCGTTATTGCCCCTCCTTATATGATCACCCATCAGAATCACTATCTTCTTGGGCCTTGTTTTTTGTTGTTGTTGAGAACTGTTGGTACTATTCCACTAGCACCCCTAACTACGAATACCTCTAGATTTATATTATCTCGTATCATATCTACCATCAGCCGCTCATAGATTGACGTCGATAACTTCTATAAACTAAGCATCCTCCGCTTTTTGGTCTAAAAAGAATTTGACAATATGGAGACCCCCGTTGGTCAGGCGGGTGGAAGGAATGCCCCCACGCAGTTAAAGCGCTGGCTTTACTCGCAGCCCGAGATAGACACACCGTGGAATGGCATAGATGACCCTGCCCAGTGCGCCCTGCCGGAGATACGAAGGCGAGTACACAGCTTTTCCCTTCTTTCTAGGACTTTCTTTTCTTCACACCCAGTACGCCATAATCAAAGTCGGCAGTAATTGAATAAACATATTAATATTGAGGGACGCGACGTATCTGATACATTTACACCAGTATTCATGCACCAGAGCCTCAACATCGTCCGCCTATAGCTACGTATGCGAATGCGCCCGTAGCGAACGAGAGTTACTCTCGTGCCGCCAAACGTAAACTCGAGCTAGTCGAGCGTGTCAATATCATCAGCAGTACACTCAACCCGAATCTCAACGAGCACCATCCCTCCTCAACCGGAACCATTCATGATCATATTCCATCTCGCTCAGCATATACCACCAATCCTTCAGCGCACGGGGCAGCCGGGGGTGCAACGAATGCTCAAAACCGGCGCAGACAAGGCTCTCCTGCAAAAAAGAAGCGCGGTAACGCCATCGCCATCGCAAGAAACTCTAGTGATGATGAAAGGGATGAAGAGAACGATCAAGGTTGGAGAGATCCGAAGGGGTATCCTTGTACGTATTATCTGGCCGTGGCCGGTACTGAAAACGACAAAGAATTTCAGCAGGGCGGAAAGTACCATGACTGTAGGTTGCAAGGCTCTAACAGAGTAGGGTATTCATCCCTCCAGGGTGTAGTTGAGACTATGTCTGTATACTTATATCCAAAACGTTCTAGCCAACACAACTCGAGAAAACATCATGTAAAATGCAACACATGCGGCAGGAAGCATACTCCACACGCGATATTGGGGCGCAACCAGACATGCCAACCTAATGCGAAGACCGCGCAGCAGCAGCAGCGGTGTCGGACTTGGCGTGACCACTATGTAAAAGACCATGGTCCCGATTTGCCCATGCCTGCAGAAATCTGTAAGTCCTGTGGAGAGTGATACCGACCAAAATTGAAATGCTGACGATGTTTGGAAAGATGTCAAATTTGTGGCCGCCATGACTGCGATGACCGAGGCCTTCGCATGCTTCGTGCAAAGGGATGAGAGAGCAAGAGCGTTGAAGGAAGCATTTCTCGAATCGCCTGAAGTCAAGCAGGTTATGGCAGATCACGAGGTTATGAAACAATTTAGTATATCTCTCTGCGCTATAAATGGTATATACGTGATGCTTACAGAGTTTCAGAACATCCTCTTTATGATGATTGGGATATCGGGGAAGTTGCTTGGAGTGTTTCATGGTTTCCTCGCGATCGCCGCTCCAACACCTCGGTACCTGATACTGAAGCAGGACATCCTATACCATCCATTCTGGAATGCCCTCGGCCTGGAGTGCCTTCGAGCGATAGTGCCTCCGCTCACCCTCCTCCTCCTCCGGCAGCGGATATAACCCCTCACCCTCACCAGTTCTCGGACTCTCACCAGCCGTCAACCCATAATCATCCGTATCTGGCTGGCTGGCCATTTTTTCCATCACCTCCACCTCCACCACCACGTGAAGAGCCCAATTCAGCAAGCGACAGCTCTCATCTTTCCCGCCTATCACGTACCCGTGGCCGTCCCAGCGGAAATCTGGCTTCGGGTCGTAATCGACCCCAACGGAAGTCCATGCTCGGCCCTCATGGTCAGGCCACTAATGCCCGAACCTACCGTCAAAATTCGATCGATTTTGCCTCGTCGGACCAGCAGGGTCGACGGGAGGCAAGTGAGACTGGTCTGCCACGGGGCGGAGAGGACAGCAACCCGAATCGACCAGCCAACTCGTTTCACACGCCCTCCAACGATATAGCCTACCCTCAAGCCCAACTATTGGAAAAACTACACGGTAGCAGTCTCGCTCATTACTATGAGAACAATCTCCCTCCGGTGAAGAACTATGAGGAGGTTCCTCCTCAATTGGACGAGGATATCGGGGGAGAGCTGCTCAGGCGGATGGGTGCCTGGGTGGGAGATAGCGTGTATCTCGAAGGAGGACAGTCCCCGACATCAAGCAATAGAGCATATACAAACTATAGCAACTATCTCCACGGAACCGGTCCTCAGACCCACGAGTTCAATGGGGGCGTTGCAGAGCCACTTCCTGCTGGTGAAGCGGATACTCACATGATCGAAATTTTCCCACAGAAGTCAGTTCAACTTTGGGACAAACTCCAAGAGTCAGCTGGATACAACTTCAACTAAGATTATAATCCCCTTCGCTGAATGCTCAACAATCGTCTATGGCAGAAATTTCCCGCATAATCCCCCGAGTGCGCCGCAACAGATACGTGCAGCACATGGGGTCTGATGGATAGTGATGGAGGTGTTGAAACCTGCCAGAATCCCTGGTTGGATGGGCATGCTGCTACTACTACAACGTACGGACAGCGATATAGGTCGTTCATCATGCGGACAGAATTGTTCGTGGGGTAGGGCAGGGCTGAAGGAAGAGAAGTGAGAAATCTCATGTTTTTACTCTTTATTTTTTATTTTTTTCATTTCCCCCTCTGTCAATCAGTTTACTACCTTTCCTTGGTTGGATCAGTCTATTGGATTGTTGAGAGGAGGGCTCCCTGTCACTTACTATCATTGACTTGAATCTTTCCTTCTTTTTCTATTCGTTTTTCTCTTCTTAATCTCGTTTTAAATACTGGCTATTTACTCGGTCATTTTTCTCAATGGTTCCTTTGTCGTCACAACAACTCACTCGCCTTATTCTACTTATATAATTATCATTATTATATATATATTATTAACAGAATTGACATGACTTAAAATATATATATATATATATATATATTATTATATTATAATTATCCTGCGATAAAAATTCTGTACTTAAAGATATAGAGAAGAATGAACCTTCAGAGCTTGTCCGATTCGCAGATACCCATCCAACTTCTCGCATTTAATCCTCCACGCTATGCTAATATTTCTCTCAGTACAGAAATAATGTAGTAGAGGCGGGGTAAGGAGAGTAGAGATATGAGAACTAAAATCGACTTGATGGCTTGATATAAACCTAAGAATCCCTCGAGATCGGCTATAGCGGAAGGCATTCTTTTCAGTTGCTGACTGTGGCAATAATTGTATAGAATTAGCACGGCTTCTTGCCCTGATACTCAAAACCACCGACCATCGGCAAGTGTAATAACACGGCAGTAACTATTCCGCGAGAACTCCAGAACTGAGTAGGTGCCTGAAGGTAACCTATACTATAAGACGGGACCGCGGAGCTCGGTGAGGTAGTTTAGTTCTAGATCCTGGACCAGCAGCACATGTGTTAGATGGCGGGGGGGACATTACTCCGGTGACAATTCTACACTGGCTATCTTCCCTTCGAATCGATGTTGAAATTACAATTTAAACCGTTGGGTGTCGCTTCGGACGGACGTTGTTTACCATTGCCTCATATCCGTTCATGATCACCCCCCACCCCCCAACTCGACGAATCCTGCCTACTTCCCCGTATCTAGAAAAACGTAGCAGAAGAATTCGGAGGTCGAGGGGTATGGCGCCGTAGAACCAAAAGACAGCGCGCTGGCTACGCTTTCTAGCCTCATCGGTACCCTGATCTGTCGTTTGTTCTGAAAGGCGGCGGCTAGGCTACCACTAGATGTGGACAGGAGTAGAAATACGGAAACCGATAAGGACCTAGATATGTTTCAAATTAGCTGTTACTTACCATAAGTGCAGCCCTTGTCCGTTCGTCAACTGGCAGCACTCGCTCGTTGATCATGAGTGATGGTGAACGACTCTAGAGTTCATGCCCCGCCTATCCATGTTTTCTTCTCCCGGTATACAGTACAGGGACGGAAAAAGTAAGGAGAATGTGACCGAAGCGAGCTCGGGGGAAGACTTGTGATGTCCAAGTGGCCACGGTAGTGGTGATGATGGGTTTACCTTGTTCTTGAGGGTAAAATGCACCGACGCGCTGCGCACGCTCGGACTCGGGAGACACCACATGTACGGGAGTAATATCGTCTGTGTTTCCTGAACGGAGGACCGTCCGTTGTTTCCAGCTGGGGTGTAGTAGAAAGGGAGAAGGGCTGTAGGAGAAATCGACGGACGGAATGCGGGGAACAGAGAAACACAGGCGATATGGTAAGATGTGGCGTATTGGATAAGTTCCACCGAAGCAGAGAGGGGTACAGCTATGGATTTGAATGAACATCAAAAACAGGTAGCCCGACAGTCAGCCTTTCCCTTTGATTCCGCGCGAGCCCAAGAAGAATACCCTAGGCTAATTTCCTCCGGAGCGGAGTACCAGGACAGCCAAACGATCTATTCCAGAAGGTAAGGCATCGAAATCATGCAGATTAAGCGTGGCAGGGCATGCAACACCGGCTGGGTGTCTGTCTGCCCTGGCAGCCGCCTTGTCGCCAGGCTACTGTAATATCAGTTAGTTACATGTATTTCTACGGGTACAATACGCACGTTGGTGCCCGTTCATGAAGAAAACAATCACGATCCCGTCGAGTACGACGACCGTTTGGAGCGGAGAAGCGTGGCTCTTACACAATCTATACCAATACCCGTACCCAGTCGCATTGATATTCTTTGCATGCATATGAGAAGCACTATATATATGGAGATAACAAAGAAGGAGAAGCGGTAATTATACACTGAGTATGAAAACGCCTTGAACCTGAAGAGGGAGTGGTCATGCCCTTTGGGTGTCCTGGTCGGCCATGGGGGCATATGGGTTAATGGATGAGAAGTACTCTGCATGATCGATCATGATATGATCATGAGTGCACTCGGACAGCATCACGTCGTCGAATTAGAGTTTAGTCTGATTACATTCATGCTAGAAGCATAATAGTTTAACTTTGAGCTGATAGGACAATTCCTGACATGCAAGAAATATACTTTTCCAATTCTCAGGGATTATTAATGATAATTGGTGGTCTAGGGCCACGCCGAAAAGTAGCATTTTTGGTGTATTTTTGGTTGCCAGCCTTCACTTTCTACCTGGAACTGTACATTCAATTGCCTTATGGCGGGTGGCATTGACATTTGATATTCTTACTAATTCAACCAATACAACTGTGGTGGAATGCTGGGGTTGGGGGCGTTGGAGCCCTAAAAAGATCAATGCTCATCTACTCTACTCTATCCCGAGAAGACCACTGGTGGCGCCATACATCGTCTGTCCCACGTTTTCCACGACCTTCGCTCATAGGCGGCGCTTTAACTCTTTTATAATTAGGCCATAGAGATCGCCAACGTACTTCAACCAAGTTATGCCCCAGTATAGTAACGGATGCACGATTAACAATACCATATACTTCTGCCACACGGTGTCACATAAAGCCCCAGATGATGGGATAGAGCTATATAATGGAGAAATTAAACCCGCGCTTATATATATACACCTGTACCTCTCCTAAGACCTTTGCCTAAAGAAATTAGGGGCCGCTTTAAAGCACAAATTCCCAATGTCGCTTTGATCCGCAGGGCTTGGCTTTATGGACAGCGGTAATTATAAGTGTCCGGTGGCAAACACATAGGGAAAAAAGATACCTCCATATTATATAGGTGTCGATCTAGCAAAAGGTACCTGTATACAACAAGGCCTCACTAGTTCACCCTATAGGCTCCAATTGATGAAACCGATGACCGAGGAAGTCAATCCTGGGCTCTTGCCAAGGTTCTCCAAGCTTTGTGAAAATTTGGACATGGCAGCGGCACAAATATCTCGAATAGACCAGAACATGACTCGAATAAGGCAGGACATGACACGAATGGAGCAGAACATCCTTCAACAGCTATCTCGCTCGTGTAGACCTTTGCCATTTCTTCAGAGTCTAGTTGAGTACTGACTCGGGCACGAATTAGACAGGGAGAACCATCTTGCCCGTCGATCTCTTCAATTCACGCGTAGCTGATAAGAGTCGCCGCCTGGAACCGCTGCATGTACGGTACGTGCCGACAATGTAATGAACTGATTGAGCGTTTTCCTCACAGGTGCGGAAATTAATGTACTAGATGGTAGATGGCTTCCCTAGCCACCCGAACACCCCCCTCACCCGAACAGTTGAGTATGGTTGGTACACACACCGGTTGCAACGAGGATCCTTTCTTTTTGACGTTGGTGAGGGGGTGTTCGGGTGGATAGGGAAGTCGTCTAAGTGAAGTTTACCGAATACAACATCCGAATACATACTGAATGATGGGTGCTAGCTGCGTGTATAGAAGCCCTGCTCCGAGAACTATAGCTAGGATTACCGGTGAACGGTCACATTGGGCTCGTTTTAGGTGAATGGCGTTTGTATTTTATTTTTATTTTATTTACTTTATTCGGGTGGCATTCGCTGGTTGATTTTTTGTGTACCTACTTCAGGGTAGGTCTCCATTTCTATTTTTGAGGAGAGCAAGCGCAGGTGGGGGCGGCAGTCTAAGAAATATATTAGTAAGGTATGTAAGCCGTGGGCCCTCTTTTACGCCATAGTTTATACTTTATGCGATCATTGTGTACCTAGAAACAGAAATCGAAATGATATAAAAAAAAAAAAGCCGTGGGCCCTCCCCTCTCGATTCTGGCTCAGGGACCATGTCACCCCTCAGCTCACTATCATCCCCCTCTCAGTCAACCCCGTACCCCCCCATACATGGGCCCAATACCCAACATCCAGGCGTCCTAGAAAGCCCTACTGAAGGCAAACGGCCAATGGCAAGAAGGATTTCACAGGGGAAGGCAGTCAGCCCCCCCTCCAAATTGTTCATTGTTACTAGTGGCACATTATCGGCACATTAATGGCACATTATTGGCACAGTTCCAGTGTGGTTCTAGCACATAGTCGACAGCAGGTAAAACTACAGATACAGTACACATATAGATTATACTACGAACACAAGCAAATTTATACCTTAGTGTACTTATATTGCGATTGTCATTCTCTTTATAAATTTTTCTTTTGGGATTCCGGTTTTGCATTTTTTTTCGGGGGTGTGCGCTACGTTTTGTCAGGGGAAAGGTCTCTTTATAACTTTATGCGAGGTGACTTTGAAATACTGCGTAGAATCCCTGGGCGAGTAAATAGTCGGGATGGAGTCGGCTTGTGCAATGAAATCATTCCAGCCCTTTTGCTTTCTTTACGCTTAACTTCAACGTTAATAAGAAAACGGTTTTGGATGTCGTCTGGGTTTTTTTTCTTCTTTTCTTCTTCTTTTTTTTCTTTTCTTTCTTTTTTTTCTTTCACGTTTCGTTTCGTTTCGTTTCTTTAAAAATCGTGAGTTTTTTCTTCTTTCTTTTGATGATCGAAGCGGAGCGATATACGCGTGATCGTGAGCCGACCGAATGAACAGAATCGGGGGAGAAGAAGGATGCATGCATGTGAGTTGTCTAAGAAAATGCACAATTGGAGGGGCACATCCCTCTCGAGAGTAACGCATGTATATTTTCCAGGCTCGCAGACCCGGTTCAATGGTCAGTACCTATAGTCGCTCACCCAGTGACGCGACGGCGGATCCTGTAGAGTACATGTCTGATGCTTGTTACCCTTTAAAAACTTAACTCTGCTATTGGCCTCAAATCCCCGACCAGCATCAGACAGGATCTACCTTCACCCCGTGAGTGACTGTACTGCAGAAAAGACTGGCTACGGCGGCTCGTAATCGTAGATACCAAAGTGCAATTCGCGAACTCGGCAGCCAACGCACAACCACCAACCATCAACCATCAACCTGGGGGTTCCGGCAGATTATATAATTGATTTGTTTCGGGGCATCTCCATTACAATATAAGAAAAAGTAACAAGTAGAAAAAAGCCGATGAGCGTTCGAAACAAAAGAGAAGGCAAGTGTCTAGAAATTTTTACGGGGACGTAAGGAATAATCGGATATGTAAAGTACATACATACATGTAGTTTACCTTGCTGGCTGGGCGGTGGATTCAACCCGGAAAACACTGTGTAATAGGTACTGTCGTTCACGGGGTATTGGCGGATACTGGGTTGACGGATTGCGGCCAAAACTTGGCTTGACTGTCTCTCTTTGGGCCTGTCCGTCAAACCGAGGGTCGTGAACGAAGGTACATATATTGTCCTGAGTGCTCACCTTAGAAGGGCCCAATATTTCGGTCATTGAGATCCTTGTATAATAATGACGCACGGACCGCGAGCGCTCAGAGAAATATATATACATATATCGTTACATACCAATCTGTTTTTCTTAGAAAGATATAAAAGCGTCAAATTCTTTTATCGCTAGCCTTTGATATCTCCTCTCACTAAGTGAGAGCTTCAGGGCCTGTTCTCCAACTTGTGCTGTAATCTCTATCTTTTAGGGCCTCGTACAGGCGCCTCATCCGAGTTGAGCGCAACTTAAGAAAAATGACGAAAACACTCAATGAGATTACCCCTTTAAGCAGCCTCGGCATTAGCAGTGGCTTTGAGAGCCCCTCCATGGACGGTCGCCCATAGTAAGCGATTTCCCCCTCTTTCTCCAGTGAATATCCCAACTAAAGATTGCGGTTCATTAATCTATAGCTATCTACGGCCCTCAGCGATCGGCGAAGACAAAATATACACAAGCACAAGCGGTGCACCAACAAAGTTTCCTCACTTGTACGGTGCCAAAAAACACGAACTGTTTCTTGCTGCACCATTATTTGAAGCCTGGTTGACCTCACCTTTGAGTTTCGACCCATGGAATTCCCTCGGGGCAGCGCGGGGTCGCTATCACAATGAACCACAAAGCCCACCGATTAAGTCATTGGTGTGCAATTATATCGACTCCGACTCTATTTGGGAGAGCACGATAGATGGGTAAGATATATCCCCTGGTGTATGATAACACCCAACTATGGGCATGTCTTCCTATTGAGGTACAGTAGGATGGGTTAGGCTAATATATATGTGCGTGGCCTCGGGAATACCAGCCAATCAACTGATTTAGTTACTGGGAAGTCCATGTTCAAAGATTCAGAACAGCTTCATAGTCACGGAGAGCAACCTGTTCTCGAGGCCGCACGGCGCGGCACCACTTGGCCCCCTATTGAGTTACTAGGATCCAAATCCCAAGTGAAATCCCATGTCAAGACAGACGGCTCATCAAGAAAGAGTCGACTCCGCCGTTTTAGATTCCACAAAAGATCTGGACCGAATACAGAAGTGGCATTGGATCTTCTCCCTCAAGCCTATCCGGACTTGGGAACACCCCTAGAGGTTACGATTAAGGAAGAGTTCGGAGGTGGCTATAATGCCGCCGGTATCGTTAGCTCTGATACAAATGCTACTCTACCTATACATGTTTCTAGCCGCAGCTTAGAACTTGTGGAGAATTCATTTCTTGAGATGGTCGATCATGTGAAGCACGAAAGGTGGCGCTGTCTTCCCGAGATTGGTAGTTCGGAGACCGACTCTGAACTATCTAGATCCGAAGGATGCAGTGTCGGTGATGATGATGATATCTTTCGCACATTGCCCAATAAACTTCTAACCCAGATCTTTTCTAACGAGGATCTTTACGACCTGGGAGATAGAACACAGTCCTCAGAAAAGGATATGAAGGGGAGGAGAATAGTTCGACCAGTCGAGTCCGGGAAAAGCTCAAGATTGGCTCAAGGTTCCAGTCAAACTCCGACAACTAATGGTAGAAAGCGAAAATGTTTGAGTTCTGGGGATGGGAATGAGGAGGAGGATGAGGATAATATTAGAGACACAAAAAAGGAGAAGCAACAAACGACATGGCCACCGCAGCTCTGCCCAGCCTTCGTGGCCAACCCTTCTCATGTTGATTTTCGTCCAGGAGGAAGGCTCAGCCTATGCGCAAAGCATATTTCAAAGATTCCGTAAGTGTAATTCAGAGAAGTCTCGGCATTACCACCAGATATGGGGCGCTAATTATAAATACCAATAAGCCAACACATGAAACGGTATCATATAAGGCCAGAACAGTGCGATAACTGTGGTTTCCGAGGAGACGCAGGGCAGGTTAAGGACCACAAGTTAACCTCATGTCCGCGCGTGCCGTTTGATCTGGTTCCCCCCGAAGACAAGGAGAAAGAGAATCTTTTGAAACAGAAAAGGGGTTCTCCTTGGAGCGAGGTGTTTAAGATACAAATGGGTTCTGATGTGTCAAACTATTTGGAAGCGAAAAAATGTAGGTTGGCTATATAGCTATAAGAGAACTCCCACATATGAATATTCAAAACTAACTTCCTGCAAAAAAGATATCGCCTGCCGAGAGGCCAGCTCGGACTTTTCTCGGTCTTTTGCGAACTATTTGAAGCCGAAATGGGAATCCATAATTAAAGGCTATTACGAGTCATCTGACTACCAAATGTTCTCCGAACAGCATCCAGGTGTGAATTTTGGCCCAAGTATGGTGTCTTTTACCCCTTGTGCCTTTGATTTTAATATACTGATACGTAACTATAGGTGACCCTTCCAGGCCAAGATCAAAGATCGAGAACATTTTTGTAGAAGAGTTCCTGTACCCCGGCCGCCCTCCCCGATGGTTTGAAACCCCAATAACAACACCACTGGTACCACCAACCACAAAGACAATAGCAGCGCCAGTAGTAGTAGCAGATGATTACCCCACGCCGCTATCTCCAAACTCACCAAAAAAAGGAGGGACATCTCCTTCGTCCCAGGTCAGGCCAAGTAGTCCGCAAACCGATGAGATACCTAAAGCTATTTCTCAGCCTTCAGCCTCTGTTTGGGATGTAAAGGTTCAATCGGATCAGATAGCAGCCAAAGACCTGTCTTTGGGATCTTGTCTGCATTCTCCGCAAACATATGAGGCCTCTGAAAATATTGAGCCTCCTCCCGTGGCCCGCCAAACCTCCGCAGAACACCTTATTTCGTTCGGCCATCGACGAATCACTGCTTCTAACATGTCTGGTACCCTTCTGAAAAACAATTCGTCCCAATCTACACAACACCTCGCCAAATCTAGCTCTCGGATTTCGTCCCAAGAGCCGACCCAGTGTAACATCCCAGGGAGTGATATGCCAGTTACTACAGCCATCGGCCCATATACATCTAATACGTCGAGGAGGGCATCTTCAACTTGCGCGGCTCACGAGACTTTCACCCAGGCGTATGTAAATCCTAATCACATGGATAGCTACCCTCTAAACGACCAAGCACAGCCAGAATTATCTGAATTTCATTATCAACAAAATAACTTACTGGTTCCTCCCAGCCAATCCTCAATCTTACCTCTAGATTTTAACTATAATTCCAGTATACCTTCAGAAAGCTGTTTTAAGAATTTGGCAGCCCCTCAGCCGGCGGAGTACGAGCAATCGGTTGTAAGCTGTCTCTACTGTGTTTTGGGCGCTCCAGATGGGCGTTCCGTGCCATTCAACGGACATGCCGGCAAATGGCATTCCCATCAGGACGATGCGCAGCTATCTAGCTTGTCGGGGCCGATTGGTGCTGTCGGTCCTCAGGGGGGCATATGTAAATATACAGATGGTGATATCCTGACTAGTATGACTTCCTCAAATCCCGTAGGGTCCCACCGCCCGGTCGCCGGGCTTGGAAGTCTCCTGAACGGAAATACGGGTATCTTACCTGACCTGGCCACGGGTTGCGCGGCGAATGGAATCCAGTACCTTTTTAACAATAGTGGTCATCGAAGCCAACATTTGGGAGGACTGGACTGACGGCGCAGGGGGCATCGCTTGGTTCCTGCGTTGTAGAGCTTCTGCTTTTGCGTGACTTACTGTTGTCTTAAATTTTCGTTCTATATATCTGGGTCGGGGGCGCCAGGGGTTTAGCTTTTCTTTGGTAACTTTCCATGTTCTATTTTTCTTTCTGGTATGATCCATTCAGCAATCTAGCTTTCACGGTGTTCGGAGTTTTTCATATTTTAAAACTTATTTTCTGCTTATTGGTTGATTATTGGTTCGTTGTTTGTTGCTGCGATGCATATCTCCACTATATATATTTATCATTTTCCTATCGTCACGAATCATCACTTGGATTTAAGGCTCGGGGTAGAATTGCTGTTGGCGAGGCGGCAGGTGGATGGGAGGGTTGTAGAAGGTGCTTGACTGGGAACGTTGGGGGCTGGACGTGGCTGAAGTACCGTTGAGCGTATGTTCTCGCCCCTGTATCGATGATGAACCGAATTGTTATATGCATGAGTATGGCTTATTAACACGACGTGTACGCTTGAAATTATGTTGCCTGTTCATGATCGCGATTTAGAAATTATCTCAGCCCCAGACTTTGGCGACTCCGGCCCTTGAACCCAGGTACGTACCTAAAATATATAAATATAGCCTATCCACAGTAATCTACGCTATAATCAAAACCAAAATCGTGGCCGAACCAGATATGGTAGCTATGCTCTGGTAAACCCAGCTCTTGTTTATTCTGTCCTTGAGCTTCTTCTCACACGGTAGATCTAGAAAGCTGGAGAGAATGAACATAATTGCGTTCAACTGAGCACACCGTGTCTGGTTAGGTCTCGATTTTGATATTGATGACATACTTAAGGTAGAGTAGGTACATACATACTGGCCGCCTAATTCTGTCTCGTGCCCAGCCAAATACTCTTGACAGCCGCTTCTTGGGTCGAACAGAGGGAGGGAATTCGAAGATTAACGGGCCAGGAGTTAACTAGTTGAGGCTTAGCGAATATTATGGAATACTCGCCCATGATGCGGAATTCGAATTCTGTGACAGATCACCTCATCACGGATACCTCTCTACGACCTTTACATCACGACTTCCATATTGGGTTTGAGTAGCAGCATTGCACCATTCGGCATCCCGTCGTCTACCGCCAAGCCTCACTATGCCCCCGAGATATATAAGATGCCAGTGTAGGTTCCGGGCACTACTATGTAGTAGACGCAAGTACACAAATTCTTCTATCCCTCAATCCTCTTACTAACCCCCGCCGAATGCCATTACCTCCCGAGGAGGCATGACCACTCCTGTGCCCGCCGACCCTTCTACCCCGGCCCACATACTCGAAACAGGACAACTACATGTACTTATTGTAGTCCTTATCACCCTCATGGCCATCCTATTTTTGGAGGACTCTTGAGTCGACTTGATATATCAACATTCCGGTTCGTTACCGACCTTTTAGGGCCCATATTGGCGTTAAAGACTGATGGTCTCTGCTGGGCGCTACAGGTCACAGGGGATCCGGGGTGTTGCCCCACAAGACCTTGAATATATATGGGAAATGTCGAAAATTTAGAGGAAAAGGTATAATGTACCTACTATCCACGTACAAATAGTGCAGCAGCCAGCACAGGAGGCGGATGCATCAGCCTGGTTCAAGCCTCTAGCAATTCCTATCGTCAGCTTGGGTTTCAACATGTACATGTACTTGTATAACCGTTAGCATGGACTGGTCCAAAGTTTACGCCGTCTATCGAGATCTGCTACCCCCATTATAAAGGCGTTACTTGCAGCCACACACATCCGCCACCAACCACAACGCCACAAATTGCATGGGCGGCCTTAATTAGCTAGGACTGTATGCTTTAGGTACCGGTGTCCACTCACCTATCCGTCCGTTGACATAACACCCCCTTGTGGTTTACTCTCAATCTCTATTTATTTTCGAAATGTCGAACAGATCTGTCACGAACGATGCCGTCTGCGGTCACTTTTCTGGCGTTGATAACAGAATGGGATGTCTTCTTCACGATGACACTTGCTGCGGGTGTGCGGATAAGAGGTCACCTACAATAGGGTTTGTGAAGAGCTCAGGTATGAGAAACGGAGTTATGGAGACAAAATATCTCTTCAGATGGGGGTCAGTGATCTCCTGTGCATGTCGGAGTGGAGTGTCTCCCGCTGACCGATCTTCTTATCTTGATCTAGATTTTACTGTAGTAGATGTAAAGGTATGCTCGCCCACTCCCAAGCTTCGACTGAGGACCGTTCTTATTACCATGCCTGACCTGTGCCGGTGAATAGATTATTGGACGAGTCGACTATCAAAAGCGCCGCCTAACTGGTCACTCGACTTCCCACGCAGCCTGATAGCTCTAATGAATAGCGCCCCACCACCGGCAGAAGGTAGTACTTCGCGAGCACGAAGCACCTCGACGGACACGCCACCCGTAAACCCTTTCCGCCCTATAGCATCCGTAAACCCTTTCCGCCCTATAGTATCACTGGGTATTCCTTCTAGCTCAGGTGCCCCGCCCCTAGCGGTTGCTGCTCCTGCTGGAAGCGATATACCGGGAACAGTGGCACCTCCTCCCAGTAGTAGTCCAGCTACAGATACCCCGGTGACAGCCGCATTGTCTCTACCTCGGAGCCGGAACAGTCTTTATTCCCGAGCTGCTGCCCGAGCTGCAGCGAATGTACCAGCGACAGTTGCGCCTCCTCCAGACCCCACTGCTAGTAGCCCAGCTAGAGATACGTCCGTGACAGCCGTACCTTCTCCTGTTACTCTGAACTGGACCATTTTTGAGACAGGGCAACCTGCACCTCCTCCTGTTCTTAGTAAAAAAGCTAAAAAGAACGCTGCCAAACGGGCGCGAGCAGCTGCGCTAGCGCAACAGCGTCAAAGAACGTTGGCCTCGCAAGTTACCCCGGAATTACCGAACAATGTATCGCCACTTGGAAATAGAGCCAGTGCTCTACCCTCACATCCGGTATCAGACCTCCAAGATGGCTTTTACCGGCATTCCGCTACCAGCTATCCTTGGGATAATGCAGTGCCCCTATATCGGGACTGGGATCCGCCGCAGACGCGTTTAAGTCCGCTTAACGATTCAGTAGCGGAAGCAGAGCCAGAAAGATTTGGCTTGGGATATAACAGATGGAACGCGTGAGTTGTTTCGTTAACAAAATCCTTCGGGGGTTGCGCTCAGAATAGTATTAATTCAGAGAGACCATATCAGTCCTTCCAGAGAACGTATAAGTGATTGGTCGAGGGGTCATGTGGAGGCCGCTAGTTTCAGGTATAGCCCCGAACCAGGCAATCATGTCCTCGGACGTATGAGGTCACCAACATTATATTTTGGGTCACTAGGGTGAGTTGAACTTATTAAACTGGGCTTTATGGTTTCCGTAGACGATCTATGAACAAATTATACTAAAGTTTCCTAGTTTGGATGAAGATGGGGAGGAAGAGCAGGCATACTATGATGAAGAGCAGGCATACTATGATGAAGAGTGGGAGACCTTGCCAGCTGATTTGATGCGTCATGAGCCTGCTACTACCGTCCTTAGAAGTGTCGCACCACAAGCCCCACCGCCGTTATCTGAGGAGATGAGGCAGCTAGCTGAAGACACCTCTGTGATGTTAGAGCTAATTGGCAAGACCGATCCGGACGAAAACACTGGTATGGATAGCGACTATAAACAGATAATCGATGACGCGTTTGAGAATGTTGGTAAGATTCGGGCGCAATACAGAGTCGCGCTCGCATTGAGGCTAGGAAGCGTAAATCTCACTCAGGACCCGGCACCTATAGTCGACGACAAACTAAAGATAGATTCCGCATGCATAATCTGTTGTGACGAAATTTCAAATACGGTCTTGTTACCGTGTAATCACTTAGTACTTTGTATGGTATGTAAATGTGAATACACAGCTCACTTTCTACCTTTATTGACGACGCGTCGCGATAGACGTGTAGTGATAAGATGGGAATCAAAGGGAAATACACTCCAGGACCCCGGACGGTTAACTGTCCGATATGTAGGAGGCTTGTTTTGGATAGGGTTTGTTCTTCTCCGATCTTTCCTGACAGACATATATTGATACTGACTTTGTTTAGATCAAAATCTTCAGAGGTTGATATATGTATTGCAGAATCGCACCGTAAATTTTGTAGGATAAAAAGGGTAGTCGTGTACCAATGCCGCATGACCTTCCAAGTAGAGTACTGTCAGTTCCAAATACGCAGATAGTGAATTGAATACATTGCGAGACGGCGGCTTGGTGACATTGACTACAGAAGCATTACGAGACTCGTATGCGATCTTACTTATAAGTTGGAGTAGAGTATGGGTACTCGCTTGTACACCATATGGTTCGATTTCGATAGATAATGGGTGAGAGTGTAAACTTGAGTGGTAATTGATTTTGTAGGAAGAGCCTAAGGTAAAGCGCTAATTATAAAGGTCGGTTTCTGCCAATTAAAACTCGATTTGACATATGCACCTACATGTACTCGCAATGTCCTGACGTTTGCGAATAGGACTACTATTGCATACACCAAAAACCAGAAGCTTGGCGTATTTTTGTATGGTATGCAATAGTAGTCCTATTCGCAAACGTCAGGACATTGCGAGTAGGTACATGTAGGTATCCTCTCTCGAAAATCGCACGAGGTACATACCTACATGTAGAGTATGTTGGTTTGCTAACCTTAAAAGGCCCCTGTTACAATTGGGTGGTGGCATGGGGGAGGGGTGCTATTGCGGCCGCTAAACCTAACATGGTAGATCTACGTCGCTCATTGAACTGGCTTAAACCATGTCCGACCGGTGGTCTCTGCACCTACATGGGCTTGCGAGTAGTATAGTTGGGCACACCTATATCCGGGGTGTCAAAGTGACCTGACTTTGAGGCCTATCTACAACCCCTGGGTTGGTTTTCACTCTATCCCCTGGATGTATGAGACATTGGGAAAATCTCTCTCATGCATTAGCGTGGCCTATCCAGGAAATGATTAACTGAGGTAATGCGGCGAACTGCGAACTTTATGGCACCGTTAAGTATTCTAAAAACCGACAAAAGCAGCAAACTCTTTACCCGGACGTTTTCTCACCCAAATTCAAGATCACATGACGTTTATGCATGAGAGAGATTTTCCCAATGTCTCATACATCCAGGGGATAGAGCGCCTCTGTTCCTTCTTCTCTACAATCCAATAGAGAGATGATTAATTTAGCTTTATTGATGGTAGAGTAAATGAGACTCAAAGCTGTTGGGTTTTTCCTGATTTGACACATACGCATGAGATATTACCAGATTCGGCCTAGCACGTAGCGTTTGAGAGCTTATTACTAGTGCCAAATGGTCTCTTGGCAGTGGGTTTAATGAAATATCTCCTGAATAGGTAGTTGAATTAATGCCTTGGCTAATATTTGTCATTGTCATTACCCAATACGGAAATAAATTGAGCCTGAAAGCGAATGTCGTGATTATTATTACACCGGGTCCAGGCGTCCCCAGCTGTATTCCTGTCCTCGAGTTAGAGTAGGAAGTTGGGATGTAGAGTACCCCCCCCACCTATAGTAGCTACACAGACACAGAAGTATCTACTCTACACCCAGGTACCTACCAAATCAGTCGCTACAGGAGTGACGATCTTCTGCATTGCGTTCATATCTGGAACCTGGCAAGGACGTCCTTATCCCCCCCCGCGGCCGGCCCCCACCAATAGCCATGCATGCACGAAGCTTGTTTCCGAAGAAGAAGGTGTCCGCAGCCGCAAACACACAAAGTAGGAAGGAACAATCACGTCGTGCAAAAATAAACGGCCCAGTATCAGTGCAGCTATCCTTGATCTATGCACTTCAAGTTGGAGGATTACCTACCTCGATGTCTGGGCAGGCCATATCTGGGACCCAGGCCCGAGGGTACTCGTAGAATACGCGGTGAAGAGGTAGAAACACGTCACGGAGCGGGTTCGCCTTATGCCCGTGTGGGGAGATGGATTACTTATGTCCTAGGATTGGGTCGGTATATATAGAGTGGATGGTTCGCGAGGAGTCTCGAGAGGGAGTGCTCCTCTGATCACTGAAAGACCTGAAGCTTACAGCAATGGGAATCAAGACTTGGATACCATTTGTTTCTTTTTTTTCTGGAGTTGTGAACCCGTTCACGCCAGAGTTTGTGCTTCGAAACCATTGTTGGCGGTTTTGTGTATGCTGATGGTTTTCTAGGCAGCTCATCAGCGCTCCACGGAGAACAGCGGCTATCCCAAATAGCGCAGGAGTACGAAATAAATCAACATGTCCTGTGTAAATTGGAAATTTGAAAGTTAATGGCAGTGATTTTCTAGGATTTCGCAATCTATTATGTGTCCAGCTACTCTTTCGAAACACACAAAAGCACTCATACATGGAATATTTTGGACCTGAGTACTGGAAATACAAATGTACTATTTCCTGAGCCAGAGGTCTCCGAAGTTGTGTGGATAGCGGACAACACTGTTTTATATATCAATGGAACAAATGCAGACATTGCCGGAGGGGTGGAGCTCTGGGTGTCGGATATCACAGACTCTAGCATAAGGTATACAGCCCGGACCTCCGCCACGATGGATGATGATTATCTTCTAACACCGGAAAAATTCTTAGATATAAGGCCGCCTCTCTACCCGCGCCTCTGGCAAATCTTAAGGCCGTTTCAACTCCAAGCGGTATAAGCTACGTAGTTACAGGCCTCGCATACCCTAATGGTACTGCCTATAATGCGGAGATAGTAGAGGAACCTCTTTCTTCTGCACGCGTCTATGACTCGCTGTTTGTGCGCCATTGGGACACCTACATCACTCCACAAAGATACGCCATCTTCGCGGGCAGGCTTTCAAACCCTGATGGAGTTTATTCATCCGCAAGCCCATTAAAGAACCTGTTTAGTGGAATTAAAGGGCTCGAATCGCCAGTACAACCTTTTGGCGGTACCTCGGATTTTGACATCTCCTCTGACGGACAGAAAGTTGCTTTTCTATCAAAGGACCCGGTGCTGAACCCTGCGAACAACACCGCATCGTATATCTATCTGGTTCCCCATTCTGGTTCTGAAGAGCCCGTTGCTATCAACTTGCCCTCAGAATCATATTCTCCAGAGGGGGCTTCCGCTTCACCCATCTTTTCGCCCAGTGGTAAAACTCTGGCATACCTCCAGCAAGACGAGAACGGCTACGAGTCTGATAAAAATAAAATATATGTTTATGACCTCGAGAAGCAAAGCACCTCCGTCCTGTCAGAGAACTGGGACCGATCACCGGGGTCAATCGCCTGGTCTAAAGACGAAAAGAAATTACTGTTGATTGCGGAGGAGTACGGACGTGAAAGGCTATGGACTCTCCCTGCAGCGGCAAAGCATGCGGAAAATCCAAAGGCAGTCACTGGGGCTGAGAATGGGTCGGTCGGCTTGGCGGTTCCAGTTTCGGACGATGAGCTGCTCTTGTCGGCTTCGAGTTTTGTTTCCTCGACTGGATTTTCGAAGCTGGCATTGAGCAGCGGCAAGATTACTACGCTTTTGGATCCGAATGCTATAGATGAGGAGCTAAAGGGACTTTCAAAAAGCTCAGTTGGGGATTTCTGGTATCAAGGAGCTGCTAGCAAGGTTTGTTCCCTTTGTGGATATATTTGATGTGTGGATCTATTTTAATCGACTGATGTGGATGTCTTTAGGTGCACGGCTGGATCATCAAACCGGAGGGTTTTGATGAGCAAAAGGAATACCCTATAGCCTTTCTGATTCACGGCGGACCTCAAGGTGCATGGGTAGACGGATGGAGTACAAGGTGGTCTCCGAAGCTTTTCGCCGAGCAAGGGTATGTCAATCTTAACCTCAAATATGCACCCTCATGCCCTAACATTTTCCCAAAGGTACGTGGCCATTGCCATCAACCCAACTGGAAGCACCGGATACGGTAAGGAGTTCGAGGATGCTATTCAAAATGATTGGGGTAAGTACTGATATCCGAATGATGTCGACTGAAGTAATCTAATTATGAAATTATAGGTGGTGCACCGTATGTAGACCTTGTCAAGGGGTTTGAATACATTTTGGAAACCTATCCTTTCCTTGATGCAGACAGAGCAGTTGCTCTTGGTGCCAGCTACGGCGGATATATGGTGAACTGGATCCAAGGACATGATTTTGGACGCAGGCTCAAGGCTTTGGTGCGCACTACCTTCATACACGGATCTCTACAGAATATCTACTAACATCCTCAAGGTCTCCCACGACGGTGTGTTTTCAACTCTAAACCAAATAACCTCGGAGGAGCTTTACTTCCCTCAGCACGATGTAATTACATAAATCTCTATCAGGTGACCTCGATAGATTCAGTGCTGAACAAACTTCTTGATAGTTCAATGGAACCCTCTGGGATGACCGTGTAAATTTCGAACGCTGGGATCCTGCAGCGCATATTGCAAACTGGTCTACTCCTCAACTGGTAATTCACAACGACCTCGACTACCGCCTCCCCGTCTCCGAGGGACTCGCTGTATTCAATGCGCTCCAGGTCAGGGGAGTTCCGAGTCGCTTTTTGAACTTTCCGGACGAAAATCATTGGTAGGTCACCTCATTTCTTCGATATTTAGGGGGGGGGTTACTCACTGTTCCTGTAGGGTCTTGAACAGCGAGAATAGCTTGGTCTGGCATAAGGAGGTGATTGGGTGGATTAATAAGTGGATTGCGGATGCATAAGGGTGGGATTTATATGAATTTGATGGCAGTTTTGAAGCTTCTATCCTAGTTCTCCCGATAATATAAGGTCCTTTGGAGCCTGTAATTGCGCGCAATTGATACTCTAGAATAGAAACGTAAGAGTACTCTTTCCCCTGGGGCCTGGTCATCGTGGATGGGGGGTAGGCTAGCTACATCCCTAGAAACGGTCGCCACACGTCCCTAACATATAGTTTTAACGGCGTGAAAGCCCTGCTTGACCGTGCTCGGATGGGTTCGTTTACTCATTGGTGGTTCGAATAACGTAGAAGTTTCAGGCCACGGAGAAGATGATTATTGTACCAGGCCCTCTTCCCAGTTAGGTTTTTATCCGACCTTTTATAACTTGAGTTGCGATAAGATATCATGAAGGAGCTTTCATGCCTAATTATAAACCCCTGAGAACCAGAAGTTCTGCTCTCTTTCGAGCGGGGGTGGGCCGATCTGGATTGATGAAGTACGCCCAACGAGATCCGGGAGTTTTGTGAAGCGCTGGGTGAGTAGAATAATACGGTATTAAAACCCCGCAGTCTAAGCTCCGGTCAATGTTCGCACAATGGGTCACATCGAGCCTAGGCACATCAACCTTGAACCGCATACAGATTATGCCTCGTTTTCGTCACGCTTAATCCAAGTGTAAGATTTGTATACAAGTCTAATAATGTAGTCCTGCAATCATTTGAAATGAATTTATTCTGTATTGGAAATTTAATCTTCAGTCATATGCGTTTAGTCTTTTTCTGAAATAAAAATAAAATAGAAACTATTGTGATTACATTTCTTAGTGATTCAGAATTTATGAAAGTAATAAAACTAAGAGATTGCAGTTTGTCGCCAAAATTAAAAGCTCACGAAACTTTCAACAGCTCAACAGAGATCTTTTGTCTAGTTAAAAAAAATCTACCGAAGTGTCAAAATAACTGGTATCCGGGGATGTTCTCCAGTTGTCAGTACTCGTGCTCCACTTCCTGTTGGATTGAGGTAAAGCCTGATCATTCTATTGGTGCTTCCTTTGGTAAACTGTTCATGATATTCTTCCAAAACATCAAATTGTGACTCAAAGATCGTCATTGCATGACATACAACACTGCCCTCTTGATAATCGTCTGAATCCTCAGGATAGTGATCATGAAAGTCTTTTCCGGGTCCTTCGGCCCAGAACCGATCCAAGTATGTCTTAATTCTCCGAAGTGACCTTGGCAGTGTTCTCGAATACCATGGGTAGTATAAGTTCCAGTAAATATTCTGTTCATTTTCATCGTTACTGGTCCTACCAGGATGGTGGAGAAGGTCGCTATGCATTTGTGCTAATTCCCGAAGTTCAGCAAGAATTTGTTCCAATTTAGCCATTGCTTCTCTGCTGTATAAGAGTTGTCGATATGCTCGTTCCCATTTGTCGGCATTCCATTCGTTGAGGTAATCAATTGGACCTTTAAGATCTCCGTTTTCGAGGAAGACAAGCATCCTTCTGGTTGAGAAATAGTGTTTGGTTATGATAAGGATAAGTTAGAATTGAATAATAAAGTGGGTTTAGTCGAAGAAAAATTTATTTCAACTTGTTTTATAAACACCAATCCTGATTTTTACTTTCTATAGAAATCCTACCCCTCAATACCTAACTAACTTGTTGCTTATCTGAAATATATTCTATATTTTAATTTCAAGTAAAGATAAATTTAATTGAATCAAATATATCAAGGCAAATATTAGCTTATACAATAATTTGATCCGAATCTTCCTACTCTACTAGTAGAGGCCGCCTTCTCATTGGTCGAGAGCGGAAACCCTAAGATTTACTTTCGATTGCACTCAAATATGATGATATTTGATCTAAAAAGGCATATTTGTTACCAGACCCTCTCCCTGTTAGGCTAAAATCACGATATCTGGGTGCAACCGAACGAGCCCTTAATCATTCTTTCCTTCAGCTGTACAGACTGGGTTTAACGATACAGATCGAATAAACCTTAAAAGTACCCTGGCATGGATAGTATTGAGATTTCATGGATTTATAGAGAGAGCTATATATCATCAAACGGGGTATCAAAAGCTATTAATTCATTAACGGGGTACAGGGAGTTATATTATCATAATTGGGTGGTATTGGGAGATACCTTAAATGAGGTATTCACAGCAGAATGATCAACTGGCAATGGGTTCAAGAGGTCCCTTCACTGGCGGACGTTTTGCGGGTGGGGGAATCGAGTCGATGGAAGACCCCACGAAAGGCACTGGATTGGAGTAAAAGGAACTCGCGCTCGCGAGTTCGGCCACTGCTAGTGTACCGGGGGTCAACCATCAATACTGAGAATCTGATAAGATAAACACACCTATTTCACAGCAAGATTCCCTTATCAAATTCTTCGTATTTACCCTCAACGCCCGGTACATGTACTTACATGTAGTTACATTTACCCGCTGTTGTCGAAAGATGCCAAAGTTGGTGCCAAGAGAGTATCAGATTAGATCTTTTTTATCTCTTTTATCTGCAACCAAGAAATCCTTATGATCCGCTCCAGCGCCCGCTCTATCAGCGGTAGTTCCGGTAGCATAGTTGATAACGCGCCCGATTTGGGTATCAGTAGAACGTTTGCCACTGGAGATGTGGGTTTGAATCCCTCCCGAGAGCTGCTGTATCTCTGCTTAAAACTTCTTTTTTTGCTACGGAGATGTAGATACCAAAGCAAGAGATACATAACCATAATAAAGTAGCAATATAGAGAGAAATCTATCATAATTTTATATTCTCGAAATTCTGTTCCCACCAACCCCCAGTAAAGTTCGGTCATAGTTCAAAAAATAGTCTCAAGAAACGGCACGCATATACACCTAGTTTTGTACTCGGCCCTTACGACTCCACTGGTAATATATCTTATGAATGCGTTGCTAAAAATCCAGTATTCAAACTAGATTAACGCAGTTGAGTTATATATAATTATATAATACATCAGCGGAAAATCCTGCTCCACCGGGACGAGCAGCACGTCCAGGCGCTCAAATCTGTCCTTACATTTGGCAAACCCTTGTCTTTTATATATATATGCCTAAAACTGCTTCCCGCAGCTATCACGGCCCGACCAACCCCATCCCCCTTACCGTCGAAACACCCTACTAGGAATCGGGTTGTTGGGTAAAGGATCGGTGGGGTTCAGATAAGAATTACTTGATTTGGATATTTCTCGGTCCAACTGAAGGTTACCTATCTCTGTCCTTTGACGTCTATACAGATCACACTGCAAACTCCTAATCGATGCCAAATCAGAATCAAATTGATGCCCAAATCGACACCAAAGCAGCATCAAGTCAGTACCAAATCGACGTCTCGATCGGATCCAATTCATCAACCAATTGTACCAAGTCTGCTCCCAAATTGATGCCCAATGGTGTACTAAATGGACGCCACATCAGAAGCATGTAGGCGTGGAGGAAAGCAGGCTGTTCAGTGGGCGGGTAAGTAGGCGTGGAGGTAGGCAGATAGGCAGGCAGCACATGGGGGTCGGCAGGCGGACATGTAGTTCAGGCAGGTAGGAGAGACAACTAGCGGTCAGACAGCGTGTAGATCCGGAAGATAGGCAGCATGCGGCGATAGGCACGGAGATGGGTACCTCACTCGCAAATGTAGATAGAGAACTGGGTAAACAGAATCAGGTAGACAGACAAAATCACCAGCAAAATCCGTTAACCGGCACAGAGATACTTATGTCTAGATGAGTATTGACGGCCTGAGACGACCTGATTTGTCGCGGTATGCCAGAGAGTTTGTTAACATGTAGGAAAACCTCTTAGGACGTCTCGGGCTCGTATGTCTGGTACACCTGGTTCGCCCAGATGCACCAAGACGAAACCCAATTTCTTGCTAGCTTGAATGAATACAGAGATTGGAAGAATAATTTTAATTTAATTCGATAAGGTAAGATTTTGTAATAACTTACATTGAAGAGAAATCGATTACAACAACAAAAGTAATAGTATTCCTGTTCGATTATTTGTATTATGGATTTGTGGTAACAGTCGGAATATCTCCAACCAACCTAAATATACTTGCACCTCTCGCAGTAGAATTCAAATTTCGCCTTATCATCGCATTATTGTTCTGCTCACATAGGTCCTTGAAAAAAACCTTCAAAACACCATATTGATTGCTGATAAGGCAATAAGTCAAATACTCAGAGCTAGTCTTCTTCAAATTTGATACTCTTTCATTTGGGTAATTGTCAAAATATATTTTTCCTGAACCACGTTCGATAAAGGTCTTTAGCCCGGTACCTATCTCATAAAGTAATGTTGTTCTTTCTTGAAGATACCAATGAGAATATGTATTCCAGTAAGCAATATAATCTTCCGGATCAGTACTTGTTCTCTGAGGATCCCAGAGAAGATCACTGTACTTCTGTACTAATAGTCGTAATTTATCTAAAAGTTTCTCTAGGATTATTTTTGCAGCGTAGGCGGAAGGAACCTGCCGGTAAACCTCTTCCCATTTCTCTTCACTGAAATAGTTTAAGTGATCTGTTGGACCCTGAAGATCCCAATTTTCGTTAAAATGAAGCATGCTAAAATGGATACCGATAGATGTTGTTGCTAAATATAGTTTTGGTTTTCCCACCCGATTTCTATTATTGCAGTATTTAAACTCACTGGTTATTGATCTCCCATTCTATTGAATTATCTCTACCGTGGTCTACATTTATTCAAGAAAGTTAATTTTTGTATCGCATTCTTAAATATAATATTATTCCTAATGAATCTATCAAACATAATTCTATTTTAGTAAAAAATAGACAAAGAGACAAATAGTAAATCTAGTATTATGAGTATGTTACCACGGATTTGTAATTACTGTTGGAGTAAGCTCGTTCAACTTAAAAATTCTTGCCCCTCTTCCAGTCGGATTTAAATTTCTCCGAATCAGTGCATTATTATACTGCTCACTGGCAGACAGATCTTTACAAAATGTTTTCAAAACATGATATTGACTTTGTAAAAGGCAGTAAGCCATGTACCTATAGCTTTTGTTGTTCAAACGATCTAGTTCTCCCTCACTATAACTACCAAAAAATTCTCTGCCTGAGCCACGCTCCAGAAAGGTTTCTAGCCCGCTTTGTAGCTCATCAAGTATACTCGGTCTTTCTTGAACATACCAATGACAATATGTCGCCCAGTATGCATTGTACTCTCGCGGATTGTTGCTTGTCCTGTGTGGGTTGTGCAGAAGATCACTGTATCTTTGTACTATCAGTCGCAGTTTATCGAGGTGCCTCTCCAGTACAGCTTTTGCATGGTAGGCAGATGAGACTTGTTTGTACACTTCTTCCCAGTCTGCATCTGTATAATAATTCAGATGGTCCTTAGGACCTTGAAGGTCTCCATTGTCATAAAAATGTAGCATGTCTAGTGGTGAAAATGAAAGTATTGATGTATGCTGTTCGGTCTAGTCTTGGTTTTGTTTAACTAAGATATTGACATGACCCTATCTAATATACCCGGGTTACTATATCATGATTCTAAGTACTGCGCAATCTTTCTAAAAAAAATCTATAGCCTCTGTTGTAGTTGTATTGCACTGCCACCTTACGACCAGGCCCGATCTTGCGACCATTAAATCTCCCTGAACATCTCATCACAGCTTTGTCGTATTAAAATACAACAAACACGCGTCAGCAAAGTGCCTGGCCCCATCATATCCTGGGTCATTACTCTTATTCCTGAATCCCTTATCGATTTCGCGGCCATCCAATCCATAGTATTATCCGGCCCCCCACCCATTCAAGGGTCCTTCCGGCAGCCTTATGCTCGATGATTAGGCCAATTAGATACAATAGAATTTGATATATATATATATACGTCTAAAATAATGGTAACATTGAAATCCATTACACATCGTAGTCAGCCAGCTCCCGTTGCGGTGTTTTTAGCCTGAGTCATACTCGCTCACTCGGACGGCTCCACTGTCAAATTCATTCCTATTTCAGAGTAACCTCAGGTTTATCGCTGTTACTACGCTGGGCCTCACGAGAGGGGGATGCGGTGGGCGAGGTGATTCAGTTCAGCAGCCGTATAAGCTCCCCCTGAGTTCGTACGAATGAAACTTTCGAGATCATGGGATATCACTCGGCTTAACGGAGGGGGCTTTGATCTATACTATGGGGCTAAACAGCAAGCCTGACAGCTCAGAGTTCTTCTGTTTGGGACAAAGTGTGTTTGAATGCCTCCCATGGTTAAGCTGGACTTGGGCTAATTGGATGAGGGCCTCACCTCGCCTTGGGAGGCGACATGGATATTGTACGCAACGCCGGGACATCACCTTCTGCGAGACCCCCTAGACGGCGCTGTGTGTATGTAGAAAAAACAGTCCAGCACGTTTCTGAACGCTGCCCGCTCGGCCAACACGAATCAAAACAAAACAACAAAAGCTGCCCTGGCCAAGCTAGAAATCCTCACAGGATCTCACTCGGCCTCCGGCGGGTCCGGTAGCGCGCGGGTCATGGCGTGTCACTCGGTTTGGGCGATGTGCTTGGAGCGAGGCCCGGATCATGAGGCGGTCCATACATACATACATTAACGCTTAGGTGATGCTGGTGGGGGGCTGACTCGCCCCTTCTACCCCCCAGCCTCACTAACTGCGAGGATTGGATGGCTCACTACGAGTACGTGCATGGCAGCAATTCCGCGACTCTCCACCACGGGTAACCAAAGTGCTGCATGCGGATGGATCACCGTGCATCACTCGGTGTGCGGGGTGTACCTGGGTGGCTAGCTCGGGTTTTGTTTTGATGTTTGGGTCATTAGCAGCATAGGACAGGTGCCGTAGGCGTGAGAAACTCGCCTTCCCACGATCGGTAGGCCGAGTGATATCTCGTGATTCCACCCTTCTCCTGCCATGTTCGGGAGATGTGAATCATAGACTATCACTCGGTCTTTGGAGGAGCTAGCTAAGGGGGACTAGGGGCGGTGGGTGGCTATAACACAACTCGGCTGTTGAATCTCGGAGCGGGATACATCTAGACCAGGCTCGTCGATGCCAAGGGGATTGATGAGGGCCGGGGGGTTATCAAGCATTGAATGACTCGTACTGGTGCGCGGCGGGTTTCAATTGGATTGAATGTGTGTCTAGCTAGATGCAGACTTCTCGGCGCCGCTCTGGGTTCGCAATGGCAGGGGAGAACGGTAGTGGTGCGGGTTGGCGGGTGGGTCAGGGTAGGGGGGGTTATCATTCGCTTTCGGGAGATTTGAGGGCTGGTTTGCGGTACACCCCCCCTCGTCCAGTCGAGTGTGCAGGAACTGGATTTATATCTACATGCAGTCTCCTATCAGCCCCCCCCCCCCCGATCACAGCCCATCACTCGCTTGACATCACCGCACGTGACTGACTCCAGCACAGGGTCCATTATCATTTCCGCCCCCCCCTTCCTCCCCACACAAAACACCTTCCCCGCAGCTGACACCCACAATGGCCCGCCCGCGCTGGACCCTCCACGCCGAAGCCCTCTTCTGGCGCACGCTCATGGACGCCGGCATGCGCCTGCACCGGCTGGCACCCCCCGCGCCCCCCGCGCCCTCCTTCACGCTCACCATCCCGTCCACGCTCTCCGCCACGCCCGGCGCCATCCCCATCGTCATATACACCCCCGCCACCTACGCCGCCCGCACCCCCGCGCACCGATACCCCCTCCTCATCAACTTCCACGGCGGCGGCTTCACGCTCGGCCGCGCCACGGACGACAGCCGCTGGGCCGGCGCCGTGACCACGCAGGTCGGCGCCGTCGTCGCCTCCGTCGACTACCGCCTCGCGCCCGAGCACCCGTTCCCAACGCCCGTCGACGCCGGCGCCGACGCAATCCTGTACCTGCTGTCGCACGCGGCCGAGCTCGCCGTCGACCCGGACAACGTGGGCGTCAGCGGCTTCAGCGCGGGCGGGAACATGGCCTTCACCACGCTGCTGCGGTACGAGGCTGCGCTGGCACAGGGGGGTGGTGGGGGTGTGCAGCAGCGCCGGTGCGGGCGGGTGCGCGTGGTGGCGGCGTGGTACCCGAGCACGGACTTTACGGCGTCGCGGGACCTGCGGCGCGGGACAAACACGCGCCCCGACAAGGAGCTGCCACGCCTGTTTACGCGGCTGTTTGACGCGTGCTATCTGTATCCGCCGGGCGGGGTCGCGCTGGACGACCCGCTGCTGAGCCCCGGGGTGGCGCGCGCAGAGGTGCTGGCGGGCGCGCTGCCGGGCGAGGTGCTGCTGTGGACGTGTGAGTGGGATGAGCTGGCGGCGGAGGGGGAGCGGTTCAGGGCGCGGCTGCGGGAGGTGGGCAAGAGGATGGGGGGGCGGGTGGTGCGGGGGACGGCGCACGCGTGGGACAAGAGCCCGACACCCGTGGCGGGGGACGCGGTGAGGGAGGAGGTGTACAAGGAGGCGTGCGGGGAGCTGCGGAGGGTGTTTGGGCTGTAGGACTTGATATCATGTGTTTTTGTACTGGCTGGGAGCGTTTGTGTAATTTCCGGTTCTTTGATCATTGCCGGCTACTATTCTACTATTCTGGTTGTGGTGTTGATGTGAAGAACTCTGCCTCATTGGCTGAAAGTGCAGGGATTTGACCCACCGGCCTTGGCGCACCCAATCTGTAAGAAGCCTCATATGTCCATTGTACGGGGGAGGGAGCCTCAGACATGTACCCACTCGGCGTCTGATTGTTCTGCTACAGATGAGTATCATATCACTTCTGCAGCTTGCCCCGGACGGTGTGTGGCTGCGCTGTCTCACAGTGTTGTGCCAGCAGGGCTAGCCCTAACTCTCTGCTATCTGCTATCTGTTATCTGATGAATCAATAGCCATCCACCATCCCGATCGGGCCCAATATAACACACAGCCCAGCCCTTGCAATTGCGCCTCCCAAAGGCATCGATCCCTCACAACGCCCCTTGAGACCGATAGCAGGTGACACCCTGGCTGCCTGCAGGTGACACCTGGCTGTCTGCGCTGTCTGCTCTGGCTGACGGCGAGTGACGTATTGCCCCGGGGCACCGCCCGGTACGCACACCCGGCTGCCAATGATCGCCGTCACGTCAAAGTTTCATCACTGCGCAGGAGGGTGGTTTTAATATCATTTCCCCTCGAGTCTCACATTCACAGCTTTTGGACTTCCCTCGAGTCTCACTTTCACAACATTTGCACTTCCACGCCTACAGACACACACACACACACAAAACACACGCAAAACATACACCACAAGACAAAGTCAAAGACCAGAACCCCCGCCCGCCCGCTCAACATCCTCCTCACAGACGGCCGCTTCCCCACCACCGTCGACCTCGCCCGCCAGCTGCACCTCGCCCGCCACACCGTCACCGTCGTCGACCCCATGCACTACCACGTCTGCCGCTTCTCCCGCTCCGCCCGCAAGTCCATCCACGTCCCCGCCCCCCACGTCGACCCCGCCGGCTACATCGCCGCCGTCGCCTCCGAGCACATCGACCTCATCATCCCCATGCACGAGGAGACCTTCCACCTCGCGGCCTGCCGCGACCCCGCCATCCTCCACCGCCTCTTCGCACCCCCCTTCGAGACCCTCATCGCCCTGCACAGCAAGTGGGAGCTCACACGCCTGCTTGCCCGCGCGGCACTGCCCGCGCCAGAGACCTGGCTGTGCCGCTCCCGCGCCGACGCCGAGGCGCCGGACCGCACACGCGAGCTCGCGCTCAAGCCCGTGTTTAGCCGCGCCTACGCAGCCGTGCACCGTCTCCATCCCGGCGAGCCGCTGCCCGCGCAGCTGGACGTGCGCAAGGACAGCCACTGCGTTGCGCAGGAGTGCATGGCTGGCGGGCAGGCGGCACTGCAGCTACGCGGTTGTGCGCGGGGGCAGGCTGCGCGCGTTCGCGGTGTACCCCGTCGAGGACACGATTGACGGCAGCAGCGCGGTGAGCTTTGTGGGCGTGGAAGCACGCGGGGGTGAGGGCGTATGTGGAGGCGCTTGTGCGCGTGCTGGGCAGGATCGACGGCCAGATTGCGCTGGACCTGGTGGACGTGGAGGGCCGTGGCGTGGTGGCGATTGGGTGTAATCCGAGGGCGACGAGCGGGATACACCTGTTCTCGCGGACGGGGGAGCTGGCGGATGCGATCGTGGGGGACGGGGACGGGGTGTGGGCGGCGAGGCCGGGGGCGAGGAGGCAGTTGATGCCCGGGATGCTGATGTGGGACCGCAGCGGCGGGTATGTGGCGCATATGAAGCGCCTGGTGGGGAGTAAGGATGTGCTGTTTAGCACGAGGGATCTGATGCCGAGCTTGATGCAGCCGTTTCTGCTGACGAGCTACTACAAGATCTGCCAGGAGAGGCGGATGAAGCTGCCCGAGATGTTTCAGTGGGATTTGACGTGGGAGCCCGAGGGCGAGGAGCTCGGGAGGGTGAGGGCGAGGGTGGACGGCTTTGTGGAGTGGGGGATGCAGCCGGTGGCCAGTGTGGGGGCGTAGTATGCGGGTTGTGGGCGTAGAGTGGTGCTTTGGATGGAGCTGGGAGTTGGGAGTGCGAGTTTGGGTGCAGGATATATGCGGAGATGGATGGATGTTTGCTTGCCTGCTGTGTATATCAGTCTGATTGCAATCACATACCCCCCCGTACATACATTTGTCTGCATCCTTTTCATCCCATCATCATCCGGCGCCGTAGAACTAACCAGTAGTGTTGCCAGCACCCAGCCATATCCGGCAGGATCCCCGGGACCCCAACGATGCGTTATTATACCACCCCGCCCTACCATCCAGGTGCAGTTCTGACTCCATGTATGTGCCGTAGAATGGGGGGAAAACATTCGTAGGGGCGCGGGTGAATTAGTCGGACGGAGGCCTGGGTGGGAGGCGGTAATTCGATCAATAATCCGCCATGTAGGGACTTTTAAAAGTTTGCGTTGGCTGGAATTCCATGTGCTGCACGTTGCAGAGTGGTTGGTTCCTGGTTTGTGTGCGGCCACGGGGGTGCACTGCGTTTTGTGTGGTTCGGATTTGTGTTGTTGGTTGAATCAGTTGATATACTCTAGGCCGTTTTGTGGCGTAGTGGGGTTCTGTTCCTAAAAGCCCCATCCATCCGCTCCAGACTCCTACTCTTGTGCATTTCCCGCTCTGAGATTAATTGGATTGATTCGGGAACCGAGTGATGGCCTGTGACCCAAGTTTCATGCCCCATTCCTCTATTTGTGAGGCTTCCTGCCAGACCAACAAAGCTCGGGCGCAGGCTAATTGCAACAAAGCTGTCGACTGCAATCACAAGACCGCCTTCGCCCTCTGTTGCTTCTTCCGTGATGACCTCGCCTGTTTCCCAATATCGAGCCCTCTTGTGTCCGGAATTTGATCAAGATAGGCGCTAACGGTGCTGCTTTGAAGGTGTCTGAAGGTCTTGTTGTCACTATCCTTGGGTGGTGGACATGATATATAAATCAATAGTTTTCCCTATAAGGTCGAAAGGATGCCTGCCCCAGATGCATCGCCAGGACTTATATTTGCCCGCTTCAACTACCCCAACCCCCCACTCCGGAAGAAGGAGATATAAAACCAGGACCTTACAGCCTAACCGTGGCCAGACACCGTTAAAGGAACACCTAAGTATGCCAAGATCAATCATTTAATTTAATGCTCGGCCCAAGCCAGTTCGATCAAATCATCTGGGGGGTGTCAAAGCCCCAATATGCGTATCGGCAAACCGATTCTCGACACGACCAACCGCTGAAATGTTTTTCCGGCACCGCGCGCGTGGGAATCTCCGTAGCAGCTAGCTGCATGGATGCATTGCCGTCAAGTGCTGTACCTTGTATGTAGTATAAATATAAACAGCCTCCTGTACTCGTGAATGTACAATACCAGAGATGGGGCAGTGATTGGTATGGTAGTGCTATGATGGTGCTATGGTAGTCTTGCTACTACATTGCGGTATTCAGGGGACTGCTGCACCATTTCGGCATTTTGAGGAGGATGTTTTCTACAGAATGCCGTAGCAATACCGTAGCAATACCATAGCGCTACCACAGCAATATAGGCACTTTTTAGTGCCGTGGCCAGCACCAGGTCCGGCATGTCAGTACCATGTCCAATTTGCCAGCACCAGGTCCAGTACCACGTCTAGGGCCAGGACCACCCGTTCAGGGCTAGGGCTACAAGCTGCTCATCATCATCATCATCATCATCATCATCATCATCATCATCATCATTACCACGAGTGTATCACAATCGAATAGTATATGTACAGCCGCTCTGCAAAAGTGTTTGTGATTCAGACTTCGGAGTGAGACACACTTCACTGTGTAATTATGGAGGACCATAAAAAAAACCCTGAGGGGTTTCCAAATTATCAATGGTACCCGGAATGAATGAAGAATGTGATCATTGGCCTACCTCCTTTATCTATAGTCATGAACTATATCATATATTTTCGTTGTCTTGAATTTTAGCATTAAAGGTAACATCAACATTACGGGTGCGCCACACTGCGCACTGACATTAAACCAAACCACGAACACTTTTGCAGAGTGTCTGTACATGCAACTTCCAATTAAAATAACGGCCCAAGAGTCCAAAATTCATTTTTCAAAAGTATATCCCAATTGTTTAAAGCCCATCCTAGGATGATAAGAATTGATGGAGCAATGAATGAACGAATGTCTGGTGATCTTTGATTCTAAAATGCTTCATCACCACATATGATATTCTAAGGTTAGGGGAATGGCATTGCCCTAAATACCACAAGAATGCCGTATTTTGGGAAATGCGGAAGCACTAGGGTAGTACGAATTTACCATTCACACTACGTACGCAATCCAGAATATACATAGTTTATATAATACAGTATTGGTACAGTATTGATAGAGCAGGTTTCTTTACGCCATAGTTTATACTTTATGCGATCATTGTGTACCTAGAAACAGAAATCGAAATGATATAAAAAAAAAAAGAAAAAACAGTATTGATAGAGCATTTCCTGGAATGAGGCGTTATCATTTTGAATATCTGAGCGCTACCCGATTCTCTAAAACTACCGTACTAATCCCCGCCCGCTTTTTGGTGCTGTAATCCATCGATGGATCTAAAGGATTGTGTCGAATCCAGGCCACGCTTCTTGTCCACCGGCTTGGCAGTCAAGTGCCAAGACATAGTGCCAAGCTATACCGGCTTGGCGCTTCCCGGCGCTAATGTACATATCTCACGGACGTCACTCTTGCATGCAGACAGACATCTAACAACGTCGCATCTTACAATGTTTGGTAACATCGAAATCACAGAGATGGACGACGGCCGGAGTGCAGGCGACAGTTCCATTGGACCTTGATATGATATGTGGCCCCCTTGTGAGCGGTATTCTATATGGTGTTAGTTGTTGCATACTACAGTATGTGCGTATGGCCTCGTCCCTGGACTTTGACAAGATCTGTGTCCAAAACGCGACGACAGTGGCCGATTCATACTACGGCGAACGTGGTTTAGCTCTGAGATGATATATTATCCGGGATGCTTCTGTCACTATTAGCAGTGACTTGCCTCGAGTTTGTTGGTGCATTTCTTCCAGGGCACCTCGGTTTCCAAAGGCTCCAGCGGGGGCTGAGAAGATATCCACCAGCCCGCCAGGGAGATGAGTAGATGAACATTCCCCTTCAGGATATTGTTGGGACACCAGAACAGACATCATAGGTGCTGTTTCTCCGCTCCTTCAGCTTTATTCTCCGCTGATAATCACAGCATCCGCCGATACTATCCTTCGCCACAACTGGACCAAAAGGATGCATTTGATATATTCCGGTTGGAAGGGGCGGCAGTACGTGGACCTTCTCAAATCTGTGGCTTTTACAATTTACGGGCTCCCCCTGGAAAGCCGGGTAGAAATATGGAACGTATTAATCGATTTTGATATCGTGAAGTATCTATCACAGTGGGAAATCTGTCTGCCATCTATCACCGTATTCGATCACTTTGAATAGGAAAAACCTACATGGGCCTAGCTCTTCTATACCTCTTGATGCCATAATTGGCATGTGCTGGCTAAGCCTTGAAAACCGTTTCCTGTGCTTGCTGCCGGTAGGCATGCATAAACATTTTGAGCATCAAAAGAAGATACAATTGGGAGTATCTGCCTGTCCAAGCCTTTGTCTATCAAATTGGATGGTAGTAAGCTTTGGCTGAGGTAGACTAAGACTTCACTCACGCGATTCTTGAGAAATTGTGCGAAGATGCAATTCCCGAATCATGGCTTCACTAACTAGTAAGTCGCTAATGGAAGGTTATTTGGCTAAGGTACTATGATAAATTCAAACTTCATGCGAACAAGGCCAGCAACATTTACTGGCAACCACATTACTGCCAGTCCTCCAATCGGCCAATCAGATACTCCGAATTTATCGCTGGGGTTTGCTGCGCAAAGGCCAGAATACATCTCATAAAAAAATTGTTTGACCAGCAGACTTGAGCCATAACTACGTGCACTTATAGCGTGATTTCTCGCTTCTTGCGAATCATCATTTTCATTTTGCTCCTGACAGGTCGACCCGGTTCCCAAACCTAACCCTGACATTGAGGCTGTGGTAAGACATACATGTAGCCCAAGGCTGAGGATTGCCGCCTTCCGTAATCATCACCACATACCTACCCCCTCTACAAAATATCTTTGTATACTGAATATTCCCTGCTTCTCCTTGCTGCCATATGAATGAACCACACAAAAAACCTAGGTTCGGGAGCGAAACACGGAAAGAATCGGCCGCCATTGACACCCAGGCCGGCCGACATCCAAGTCCAACGGCTCCACCCCTACATGTATCGATTAGCAGCCCGTCGCTCCCGATGAATCGTCTGGCTCAGATATCGGAGGTGAATAGAGAAAAACACCCTTTTCCCGCGAGCCGTTAATCATCCTCAACTTTGTTGTGGTACGCGAGGCTTACGCACGCCCGCGAATACAGCCTCTACCTCAGACACCATCTCCCTCGACAACTTCGCATATCCGAAAAGGATTAAGCCTCTTGTTACCTTACGTTCGTACTCCTTGATGAATAAAAACGGCGGTGTTCACTTCTAATGCGACATACATGTACTCGATATCTTAGATCCTAGCCCATCCGGACATCACGGTGAGCTTTGAACGCGCTCGTTATACATTGGCAAGGTTCCAGTATCATTCGCTAATATACGTATGCGCCCTCTTCGTGCCTTTATTTGCAATTGTCGCAATACCAATTAACTAATGTTGAGTTCATTATTGCCACAAGGCTCAAACCATCTCTCCAAGCTGCTTGCTTGAGAGTAGTAATGTTGGGCCGCCAATTTGGACCACATTGATTTTATGTTCATTGCCATTTGCAGCTAGCTTTTCCGACACATCCGCTCCTGTCGAACGTCAGGACACTGCCCCAGTTACCGACAGCGCTCTACTTCTTTTCGTGCCGCTCGCTATAGTTTTCACTATCATCCCATATATCTTTGAGCTGCGTAAAACCTACGAGTTACCCGAGCAACCACCAGTTCTGCCTGGGCCGGTTGGGTGTCCAGTTGAAAAGACATTGACCCAAGGCCAAAGAAATCTAGTCTTATATATCCCTGCTGCTGCTTGGCTCTTATTATCTCTGGTGATTGTGATACTTACGGGGCTGTTCTGGCGGTTTGCCGAATCCCCACAGGGCTGCAGCAACCTAAACCCAGATGTTGCCGGACTGGGTGTTCGAGTTAGTCTGTGGGTTCCGGCGACGATAGTGATGCTGGTAGCTGTTTTGGGCCACTATCATGCAGAAGAGACGGGCGTTAAAGGCATCGCTGCTACTCTACTCGTCGCACAGATAATATATACCTGGAATCTTTTGATGCAGGAATTGGGCCCAGCAGATAAATTGGTTGGCTCTATGATTTTGGACTGCTTGACGTTCCTTACACCAATTACGTTTTCCATGAAAGAATGCCTTGCAGCCCGCCAACTCATACGCGTAGGCTATTCGGTTCAGTTCTGTTCGGTGGTTGTTCTGGCAAAAACTATGACTACATTTCATCACACTGGTCTGGAGCAAAAATTGAAAATCTCTGTCGAATCATGTTCCTGCTTTCAGGCGTATTGGTGGGGCCCATTCGACTCCTGCGTTGGTCCCTCGAAAACCTTTTGGATGTACCTGGTTTGTAAGGCCATCGCCACAATCCACGGAGCATGGCTCTGCTTCCGGTACATGGATCACTACGATTCAGCCGAAAAACTATCATGCGGAGATAGTAGTAACGCCAAAATCAAAACTATCGGGGACACTGTATACGATTCTATCCCAGCAACCGCGTTCACCAAATACCGAGAATCCATAGCTATTGCTATCTCTTCAATGGTTACCATCGAGGTCACCCTATCAGGCTTCGATCTCCCAGCGTCTAAGGATATAAGCAGTTGGGGCCAGACTGGGCAGATTCTTGTTGCGGTTGCGACAACTTCCTGCTTCACGTATGGTTTCTACTCCATGTGGAAGAACAAGAATGTTGAAAGAAGGCAAAAAGCAATCCGCCAGTGCAGCTACGGCGCGCTAACACCCGCGCTGGCCATTCACATGTGCGACGATTGGTCTACCTGGGTTAAAAGCCTGCGCTTAATTGTCAAGGACCAACATCCGTTCCGGTTCTCGCAATTACGGGTCGTCGATCATTGCCGGATACAATACGGCAGCGAAGGATGGAAGAAGATTACCCATGACTGCAGAAAATTTAAAGACCTCACTCGCGAGGAGCTGGGTGCGATGCTACTTGATGAGGCAAAACTGGGCGACCTAAAAACCGTAAATGAGCTGATAGAGGACCGTGCGAGTGTTCACGAGACCGACAAGGATGGAAATACTGCTCTCATCATCGCCGCAGAGAACAATCACCTGACCATCGTTGAACTGCTGCTACAACATCGCGCTCTTATTTCAGCCCAGAATCGTCGGGGAGAAACAGCTCTTCATGCGGCGGCCCAAGCCAAACCTTGCAACGAAGATTTAGTAAGAATTCTACTAGAAGCCGGCAGTAGCATTACCATACAGAACGTCAGTAGCGAGACTGCACTTCATTGTGCTTTTCAGGCATTCAAACACGACCGGAAATCCCATCACCGGCTTGCGGTGTGTAAGCTTTTAGTGTCGAAGGCTAGTAAAGCTGTAGTTTCTATAGTGGGTCGCTCTGGTAATTCTTCCTTGGAAACCGATAAATCTACGCTGGCGATACAAGATAGCTCGGGGAATACTCCATTACATTATGCTTTTCTACACCTGGGGGGCCTGGTCTTTACGGAGGCCGGCTATGAGGTATTAAGGCTTTTGTTAGAGGATTCCGATGACCCTATAGACATACAGAACAAAGAAGGGATGATTGTCCTACATTGTGCTGTAGTGGGGTTAGTTGGCCCATATAATTCTCATAGTATTGGAGATGATAGGGCCAATACTCTCTCCCTCTTCGAGCTCTTATCAAAGAAAATCACCAAAACTGCAATGTCACTAAAAGACAAATCGGGGAACACTGTGCTACATGCATACCTCTCGAGCGCGGGTATGTGGCAGGAGGGGTGGCTAGGAATAACAGAGGCTCTCGTGGAAAACAGCGACATTGAAACACAGAACAAAGACGGGATGACTGTTCTTCATTGTGCTGTGAATATGTTATCTGAGCTGGCGGAGCTCGAAGACGATAATAAATGGGCCAATACTATCCCCGTGTTCGAGCTCTTATCGAAGAAAGTCACCCAAGCTGCGATGTCAGTAAAAAACAAATGGGGGGATACTCCGCTACATGCGTACCTTTGGAATAAGCATACGTGGTCGAAGGAGTGGCTAGGAATAACAGAGGTTCTCGTGGAAAACGGCGAGATTGAAACACAGAACAATAGCGGGATGACTGTTCTGCATTGTGCTGTGAATATATTATCCGAGCTGGCGGGGCTCGAAGGCGATAATAAATGGGCCAATACTATCCCCGTGTTCGAGCTCTTATCGAAGAAAGTCACTCAAGCTGCAATGTCAGTAAAAAACAAATGTGGGGATGCTCCGCTACATGCGTACCTTTGGAATACGTATACGTGGTCGAGGGAGTGGCTAGGAATAACAGAGGTTCTCGTGGAAAACAGCGAAATTGAAACACAGAACAAAAACGGGATGACTGTTCTGCATTGTGCTGTGGGGGGGTTATCTGAGCTGGCGGAACTCGAAGGCGATAATGAATGGGCCAATACTATCCCCGTATTCGAGCTCTTATCGAAGAAAGTCACCCAAGCTACAATGTCACTACAAAACGAATGGGGGAACACTCCGCTACATGCGTACCTCTGGAATAAGCATACGTGGTCGAAGGAGTGGCTAGGAATAACAGAGATTCTCGTGGAAAACAGCGACCTTGAAACACAGAACAATAACGGGAGGACTGTTCTGCATTGTGCAGTGGAAATGATATCTGAGCTGGCGGAGTTCGAGGGTGATAATGAATGGGCCGATACTATCCCCGTGTTCGAGCTCTTATCGAAGAAAGTCACCCAAGCTGCAATGTCAGTAAAAAACAAATGGGGGGATACTCCGCTACATGCGTACCTTTTGAATCAGCACACGCGGTCGAAGGAGTGGCTAGGAATAACAGAGGTTTTCGTGGAAAACGGCGACATTGAAAACAGAACAATAACGGGAGAACTGTTCTGCATCGCGCAGCGCAGCGGAAATGATATTTGAGCTGGCGGAGATCGAAGGTGGTAATGAGTGGGCCAATAATATCCCCGTGCCCGGGCTTCTATTGAAAACAGTTACCAAAGCTGCGTCACTACAAGATAGCTCGGTAAGTACTCTGCTATATACGTACCCTTAATTGGAATGGTTATACATGGTCAAAGAGGTGGCTAGGAATAGTAGAGGCTCTCTTGGGAAGTACCAGCGAATCTGTGCAGGACGAAGAGGGATCTGCAGTCGAATCATGAAGCAACCAACCTCATGCTCACTAGAATTTTGTCGCTTAATAATACATACAATCACCAATGGCCATTAGAATTATTTCTATCAAGCTTCATGAGCATGTCTACAAGTCCATAAAAACTGAAGTTATTCCTTGGTGTGAATGATTTTTTTAAAAAAAACGGTAGTCCCCTGAATTTGGGCGATAACAGGCGGTTGTCCCGTTACTAAACGACCGCGGGTTTAATAGAAGGGTAACGGCAGCGCTTCAAATAGAATATAACCCCCAGGAGTAAGATGAATAAAAGGAAATTGATTAAACAAGTATAAACCAGTTTCACTATTAATCCTGTTTCGCACTTGTTACCCTCACAATTATTAATCAAATTCAGAACTAGACAGTTTCTATCCCGAATTTGAAGAAAATGTTTACATTTTACGACAATGGAGACATAAAAGGTCCCACCGATCACCTCAATTTTTGGACTGAACAAGAATGGAGACGAGCATACCGGCTTGTCCCTGATCTTAAAGAGAATAAGAAGGTATTGGAGAAACTTCTAGATGATACTAGGGTTATAGTTCAAGGCTATAGTGATCTCCTGTTCCACCCTTATCGAACAAGTGAAATCAGCAGCGAACAAGATCAGTATTGGGACCTGTACTATCACTGGTATCGGCATATTTTATTAAGATCACTGATCGACATTAATACGGGTTTAAAAGAGTTTTGGAAATCGGAAGCAGCGAAATCGCTTCATGAACATTACAAAGATCTTGCGAGTCAAGATACATTGGATAGAGGCAGTATCGAGTATCAAGGATGGGACATCCTGAATTATCAGATTGGCAGTTTAATGGCATACTGTAAAGACTTGGGATCTCCAGAAAATAGGATAAAAGTTCGTCGTTATCTTAACTCTACTGGCGCTGGGGCGAGGATTTGGTCAACAGATGAATCTACCATGGTAGTTCTATACAATGAGGCGCATTAAGGAATGGAATTTCCAACAATGTTACCTGTTAGATAATTAAACGTATTTTTATATTTCAATCAGCCCAAAGTTATTATTTTTCAATAAAACCTTATCAAATAACATTGTAGGAGAATACATAAATCCAGAGTATCTGATTCTGAATCACGTAGAGGTGTTAACCAACCCCTAGTTCACGGATGGGGAGATCGTGAATACCTCTAATTACCGTCTGCCAAATGTCCCTAGCTACTAAGATTCGTTATATATAGGGATGAAATACTTTAGCAGAGAAAAAAACGCCTGCTGTCGAGGCTTTGATGCTTGTGGCGGATAGTTGATATCTATGACTGGTGCCTCAGGTTGTGTGGCCGCTAGCTAATGTTGGTGCTGCAACTAGTGGAGCTGAGGACAATCTTTTTTTGGGGGGGCCCAACATAGTATAGAGATGCCTACATACAGCGCTCTCTGATATAGGCGGCATGCTTAACATGGTCGTCGGGTAAGGGCGGCGTTGCCGGCGCGAGTGCCGCCTATGCCCGACGGGCATACTTGAATAGTCTGTACAATAGAGAGTTTATAAAGTCATCTTAAGCTCCATACATAATACTGCGCGTATGTACAGCCATTCTGCAAAGTGATTTGGTTTTAATGTCAGTGCGCAGTGTGGCGCACCCGTAATGTTGATGTTACCTTTAATGTTAAGATTCAAGACTAGACAACAAAATATATAATATAGTTCGTGACTACAAGTATAGATGAAAGAAGGTAGGCCATTGATCACATTCTCCATTGATCCCGGGCACCATTGGTCACCCGGAAACTCCTGAGGGGTCCCCTTTTTTGGATGGTCCGCCCCACGAAGTGGGGGTATGAGGTACTGGGATGATTGTTTTATTTTGTGAGCCAAAGTGAATATTAAGTTAACATGCCTAGGTGCGAGATGAGTAGTGTGATTTAGCATTGCGGGCGCAAAAGTAGTTGAGCGCGGTGAGTCGGAGGTACCGGTGCCACCTGGATAGGTGCCGAGGCAGTCCCTTAAACCAGCGAGACAACCACAACGGGGTTAGCGCTGTTCCCGCATCGTGATCAACGATAATTGTTTAAAGCACTACATTATTACTCTGCGTTTTTCAGTATATATATTCTCTATACTGGAATAAAGATTTAATATATATGAATCAAACCTGTCCCTCATTAATTACAAATTCTATCATAAGCCTGTGAGGGATTTCATTATCGGTTATAGAATGATAGAATGATATAATCGGAACCGCATTTTATATAACACTGCCACGAGATGTTTTTAATACTTTTTTTTTTTTTTACTATCACTTAACTATTTTCCGAATCCACAACGGTATACATATCTCAAAATTTCAACAATGTTACATTTTCACGAAAATGGCGATTTACAAGGCCCGACCGATTATCTCAATGAATGGACAGATGCCCGATGGGAAGAGGCTTACAGGTCTATTCCGCTCTGCAAGGAAACAAAACAGTCACTAGAAGACTTGCTTGCAGAGGTTCGAGTTTTGGTTCAAATGCACAGCGATCTTCTCTATAATCCGTACAGAACCAGCAACAATCCCGAAAGACAGAAATTATATTGGGATATTTACTATCCGTGGTACCATACTGATGTAAACCAAACCATCCTTTCACTCAGATACAGCTTGAGGAGATTCTGGACATCAGGCAATGGCAGACTATTTGCTGAACCTTATAAAGAGAGATTGGAGCTTATGCTACCAAGCAGCATTCAGGTCAGGGCCTGGAAGATCATTAATTCTCAATTCAATTCTTTAGAGACATATTGCACAGTTCTTGGCAGAGTCGAGACTCTCCAGATGATTCGAAAGACTTTGAACCCGACTGGATGTGGTGCCCTAGTTCTTTCGGTAACTATGTTACCAAAAGTTCCTGTAATACTTCGTAATTCATATTATCGAAAATGTTAGTAAATCTTTTTTTATGTTTGCTCAATTCTTAATTTAAATAACTATACAAGTATTTACTCAGGGGCCTTCTCCAGAAAGAAAATGTCTTCGTTTTCCAAAGTAAGAAATAGTAGGAATCAATTATAACATACCAAGATTATAGTACTGTAACAGATCTAAAGTAAAAAGAAAGAAAAATGTGATAAAGTCCAGAGTCAGCTCTATTCAATCTAGCGCTTTCAATGAAACAGTCATCATTTAAGATGACCTCAAAGACGAGGTTTGCTTTAACTCGTATTGTGACATTATATTATCGAAATAAGCAGGAGAGGTTATAATAGGACAATAGCTCTACAGTTCATATTGTCATAAGCTCCGCCCCCGCGCTCAGTTTCCCTTATATTGGACCTTGTTATACCTAGAACACGTAGCATTTACACATAGTTCAAATCACAATTCAAGTTACCATCCCCAGCACTCACATATCCGACCATGCAGAGAATGGCTCCCCTGAAATACATCTCCGTCATCATTGTCTATAAGCGGTACTCCGCACCAACCAAAGAGGACCTGATATTGCATGGCGTCGCAAGAGTCATCGAGCGCTCCATTGGTATCGCTGGACTTTATGTTGTTGTTGAAGGAGGTATATGTGGTCTGCTCCTACTCCACGGCGCCGCCAACTGCAGAGGAAGCGCTAGTATAATAGAGTATTAGGAGTTTCAACCTCAGGCACGTGAATGGTTAGCATTCATTATGGCTTTGTTTCTTCTTTCTCTTACCCTGTCTCTAGTACTATAGTGATGGACTCTACATTGGGGTAAGCACGAGGGTGCTCGTCGAGGCGATAGTATCGACTACCGATGGACAGTTCCGATTATAACAGCGTTCAAGTTTCTGTTTTCGGTGCCAAAATACCCCGCCCTCGAAGTGATGATCTCGCCTGTGGGTCCTTGTACCACACCGCCGGCGGTAATGATAGGAATTACATGTTTCCTTGTGCCGAGCCGAGTGATCTCCTGTGATCGGCTTTCGTATGCAAGCGCGTGAGAGTGAGAGATGATATCTAACCCCAGAGAATCTGTTCGCAATTGCCAGCCGGCGGTCTGTCGCGAGCCTGAGATATGAGGCACATGTGTGTTGTTGAGACGGTTCTTCACAAGATATCACTCGCTCGTCATGTCCAGGAACAGGGGGTCGGCAAGCTTTCAATATTCAGCACGAGTTCGGTAGCTGTGGTGCGAAATCTAAGAAAAGAGAAGGCCATGTGTGGTGGGGGGTTGGGCTATTGATCGCAGAGTCGGTCGGTGGTGTTGGAAACGGACTCAGAATCATTGGTTCCATATGTTTGAGTTTTCGATTAGCTCGGTGAACCCTGTTGCGTGGCTGAAAAGCATAACCCATTCTCTAATAATACGTAAGAGGAGTTAAACCAAAATGACAGGGTCTATCCTTTCCATGTACATCTCCATTCCAAGATTTTACCCCCGTACTAGTGTGTAAAATGATATAGAGCAACCCATGGTATTGTCATCGCTCCTATGTCCATTTGTGACGCCTCCCTTTCCCTCCCTGTTTTCTCAGTGGTAAGCTTCAACACTATGTCGTTGGCTGAATAAAAAACACTGAAGAAAATCGGGCTATACTTTTCTCACCTCGCAGATGATGTAGTATAGGACGAACTCAGGCATGGTATCAGGCTCGCCATCTTGCCATCTCATCATTCGCCGAGATCTATCATCCCGCAAGCCCGTGGTTTGCGATCGGCGTGTAGTTGGTGTCCACTTGTAAGCTACCGGTAGCTTGAATGCGCGGCGTTGGGTACCGCGGGGTGTAGCGCTAATCCCGCGCCCCGGCGGTCCCCCCACCCGGCAATGGTTATCCGGGCAACGGATTTCTATATAAGAGAAGAAGCCGGATGGTTGATGTATCCTTCTTTTGTGGTAGCCACCAGCGAAGCACTTATAGGTAAGTGAGCGAGCGAACTACCTGTGCAAAACGTTGGGCCAGAGATTAGTTAGGCCGCGGGTCGGGGTCCTACTTACTATCTTATTGCCTGTGGGAGTCTGTCGTTGACACAACTGCGTCAAACCCGCTCATTGAACGGTAGCTGGTCCCGCTGATTCACACAGCTTATGATGTTCCCGGCCTGTGGAGCCTTGGTATCCTGAATTCAGTATAAGGGTACGAGGGTCACATAGCATAGATCTTACCTGGGCCAAAAAAGAATTATCACAGAGAAACGGTTGTAGTCGCACCCTTGGCCGGCCGAGCACCGAAGAGGTGTGGTGTGATCCGGAGGTGTTAACGTTGTTGGTACTTTAATTTCCGTGTTGACATATATAAGCAGTGCGGGTTAACGGCATTGAAAGGAAAGCTGGTGAAAGCGGGGGACGGACGGCGAGTAAGTGCATGTACCGGTACCGCAGCGGGGTGGGGTGGGGATAGCCGTGATGAAATATATGACTGCAGGGACTACATGTAGTACTGTGCATAAATATAAAATCCATACATATATACATACATGTATACACGTGTAGGCGGTGTGTTCGGTCGGGGTGGCACGATTACATAAAGTGCCACACTGAGAGGCTCGGGCAGCAGGGAAGGTAACGTGGCCAAATTTACGAGGGTGTCATTCTCGCGCCTCGCCCTCGCCTACTTGTACATGTTCTTCCTTACCAGATCAACCTCGAAGTTCAACACAATTGTCCTCGGGGACTGCTCTAGGAGAGCCAAAAAAACAAAAAAAAAACACAGTACGTATTTCAAACAAAAGCATATTCTGTCCTTGGGCAGTTGGCCTCGTCGTTCCATCGATATCTCGATAGGCCAAATTATAACATAAGTGTATAGAACACAGTGGCCTCTCGATATAAGGATACGGTCGGGACTCAAAAAAAAAAAAGAAAAAACCACAGTACGTATTTCAAACAAAAGCATATTCTATCCTTAGACAGTTAGCCTCGTCGTTCCATCGATATCTCGATAGGCCAAATTATAACATAAGTGTACATGTATAGAACACAGTAGCCTCTCGATATAAGGATACGGTCGGGACTCAAAAAGCTGTATTGAATACAGTACAGGCTATATTCTTATAAGGCAAGTATCACTATGGCATATCATTGTGCCGGGGGTCGATCGTGCGGAGTGTCGCAATATGGCATATCATTGTGCCGGGGGGCGATCGTGGGGAGTATCGGGGAGTATCGCAATATGGCATATCATTGTGCCGGAGGTCGAGTGTATGCCAAGAGTTCTCGAGGCAAGGGTCGACAGGTACGTACTTAGTTTCCTCGAGACTCCTTGTTTGTCTTTTCCGAGGCAGGGACAGGTAGCTCCCATCTGTAGTACGTACATACTTACTTTTTATATAGGACAGATGTCATGTCTACACCACCCACGGGAAACATCAGCTCTTCCGCCTGGTATTTATAACCCCCCGCCTTCCGTTCAATCACCTACCTTTTTTTCTTAAACTCCTATCTCCCCTCTGAATCTCAATACCAACATTATCTTTCTAGAATATACAGACATCAAATCGTCGATTCCTTTCACAATGACCAAATCTGTTCGTAGACAGCAACAAGAAGAGAAAGCTAGACGACATCTTGAGGATTGCGCACGCATAGTATCCACTGCATCTTCAACAGACGGATCAGATGTGACGGTATTAATCAAAGAAGCGGAAAAAGAGATGGTAGAGATCATTAAGCATACCCATCATACCGGTGCAGCGAATTGTGTCAAAGTCAAAGTATTTGGCCAAATTGGGGCGCACCGCTCTCCCTACCACACAATCTGGTGTCCTAACTGTGATACGGCATCTATCAAGGCTGAATTAACCACGATGCTGAATCATAATTCCAGCTTCCTAACCACATTTGGCAAATTTCATCTTGAGAATCTGATGATGCACAAGCGTTCGATCGATACGTACGATGTGGATCTGAATTCAGATATCGAAAAGATCCGGGAAATGATTCCAGCCATGATTCAATGTGGTGGAAATATCCGCTTGAAAACGACTTTTGTTGCTGAAGAGGTAAGTTCGTAAGCCAAAATTATCTTGCCTCTGCTAATCAACATCACGCAGTGGGCTGCTTGGGCTTTCGTGGGAATTACCAGCGCCTTTGGGACCGCGTGTTGTGTCCTATTAACTGAACTATCCCCATCGAATCTTTTTCTTTTCCTCTTTGGTAAGCAGACCTCCTCTCTGTTGAGAGTTTCAGTGATGCTAAACCAGACTAGGGATCATCGTCGCAAGAGTGTTTTGATATGTGCTAGACTATCACTAGTAGATGGGGAGTAATCTCAATCTTCAAATCGAGATGTTATTTCTACAGGCCACCGTCGTTCTTATCCGTTACTGTCAATTATATCACTGTAAGTTCCATCCTATCTTCCACATCTGTATATTTGAGATTTTCAAATATTTATAAAAACCCTAACGCTATTTCCGTAGGCTTTTTGCATTGAAGCTACGATGTCATGGAGTTCACAATGTACAGTAGACTGAGATCTAAGGCCTATGCTTTAGTTCATACATAAAATAGTTGCTTGGGAGCTACCTAGCTCGGGAGATAGAAAGTGTATTCTTTGAGATACCCGTGTATCCGTTTGTACTTTAGCTCCATCACAGTTTCAAGGTTTTTTTCAGCTTACTATACGTGCACCCGGATAAGATGACAGCTTGAAATTGTGATATACTCTAACAGAGCAATATTAATTATAAGGCAATACCTTACTTCTTCTCACACATGAATCCCGGAGTGAAAAACTTGTCCGCTACCCCAAGGATGTAACATTCACTACCCGCCAAGATTTAGGTAGACCCATTTCAAGAAGCTTTGCTGGCTGGAGGGAGGGCTGGTCTCATTGATGTTTGTGAGGGATGATTTTTTTTTATATGTTATGAGGATCATGGAATATCACTCGGAGTTTACCCTGTCAAAAAAGCGTTATTTGGATTGCCATATCGTGCAGGGGTCGTACAAAACAATGATACATCTACCACCTGATGGAAAATACAAATCCCAAACCTCCTATTACCTATCTTTCTCAACTATAAACCTTAATTCAGAACGTCATACATTCCACCAGAAAAGTCTGATCTCGGGAATGCCGGGCTTTTCTTTGCAATTCAGGAGTTTCCCCCGAAACCTCCTTCTTTGAATACTTCATGGCCGCTAGCTGCGAAGAGTGGTTTTGAACTTTATATAAGGATTTGGCAGAGTTTTCTTCTATTTGTATTCCTTCTGCCTATGGACTGTACCTCTCACTGGTTTTCTCACTGCAGCTGGTGTTTACAATTTTTTCTTCTTCTACTAGCTACTTTACATATATATATTCTGTAGTCTAGGTCGTCCGACATGGGTGGTTTCTCGGGCCCAAACGCCCTGTTGTGCGCAAATATATTTGATTATTAAATTGTTATAATTTCTATAAGTGTTACTTATTATAACCATGCCTTTAAATATCACTCGGCTCATCTTATGTATTCAGGAGAGGAGTTTCGAAGGCCGCGCAGCGGCTTGAAAGCACTGGTTAGTAGTGTAGTCGGCGAGCAGGAGGAAAAGCTCGACTCGATATTAGGATAGCACCGCTCGAGCTTTTCTTTTAGTGGCCTCAAATATTGGTCTTCCTTGAGATCGTTCTAGCGCACCTAGATATATTGTGTGAATGTGTAGTGCTACCCTGGTGTTAGGGTTTGGTACTCCAAGATATTATAAACTCATCACCCAGAATGTTAGCCGCCAAGTACGGGGGAGTCCTTGACAGGACAGGGTTAAATAGCCAATAACTTTTTTTTTCGCATCTGTAGCTAGGTAAGTAAAGCTGGGAACATGTAAAGGAATAGCATATACAATTGATTATAAAGTTGCAATTGAGGATTAGGGTGAGTTCTAGGGTTAGGGTTATTTGCCTCAGTTGCCCACCATTTGAATTCAAATGCCGAACTTATAATGTATAAACCATCGAAACGTATAGAGTTATAACATATATACCTACACTCTAGTGTATATACAGGTCTTCTCAACGAAAAGATTTTTAAATATTATCTATTTGAGTCGAGTGATGATCTATGATTACAATATTTATTAGCCTTATTGTGACGAGTAAGCATTTATGAGACGAAATGTACGGCCTAGATCATAGAAATTCAGTAAGGATTGTATGAAGCTTATAATGTTATTTATATTAACCATAAGATAAATTTCACGCCTCTTCTCAATATATACATATATACGGAATGGCAGGCAAGCCACAAATCTGCCTCCGAATTCCCAACCTATAGGCAAACCATCCCAAATTCCCCTGTTCTACCGACTACTTGCGGTATCAAGTGAGAAATTTTAGAATCTATACAGCCTCGTTATAACGGAAGGCACCTTTTTTTAAAAAAACAGCCTTTAGGTATGTATACATATGCAGGTATCCGGCAGCCTGCTGTTTGGGAAGCCAAAAGCCTTTGATCGATGAGGCATCAGTGATGCACCGGTTGGCCGCATACTAGCCTTGTTCGAATGACTTGGCGTTTGTTCCTCTTTGGGACCTAACGTTATAACACCGTGGGTCGTGCGGGCTGTTGCATGGAAAATGTCGTATGACTTTGAGTAACGCTCATGGGTTGCGGCAACTAGCTAAATCCCTAAATTAAAAAGCTGCCTTGTTGAGTTTTCCATTTGCTGTATACATGTAGCCTCGCCTCCGACGTTAGCGTTGTCGCGCTCGGTGCAGGCATATATATATGCATGCATGGTACCGCGGTATATACCGGCCTCGCTCGTTCGCTCGTGTCTCAAAACAAAAAGCTGGGATATTATCACAGCTGGACACTCACACGATTCTGTAGCTGTATCATGGGGAAGCGAATACTTTGGGGAGCGGTGGGGATGTGGACGTCTGGATTTGGCAGCATACACAGATTTGTATGGGACTAATACCGCTGGTAAGTACAAGTACTTAAGTAAAGTACGTACGTATACGCTCCCATTCATAGCCATATATGACCGCCTCAACACGCCCTCTAATCTTCCCTCATACTATAGCTACATGTAGTACTTTCTGGAAAAGGCAACTTCGACGTCTTGTGACCGGCCACTGAGACAAATTGATGCGGTACTCTAAAACTGGTATGCCCGGCCGACCCAAGCCCATGGAAGAGCTGGCCTAGCCCAAGAAACTAATGGTCGGGCCGCAGAATAATCCGAACTATGGAGAAGGCTTATATATGAAAACCAAATGGTCCTATAAGGTAATCATTAAACACATACTATATATGAGAGCTCTGATATCTTTGGGAGTAAAAATGTAAATATAAATAGCAATATGTCTAGATACATTCTTTCTTTCACTCAGCTATCGGGGTCAATTTGGAACTTTGTAAATTCACGGGGCGGGCCGAGGTACATTCCCAGGGGGGACTGGCCCGGCAATATATGGGGCCCAATATAAGTCCGCACCACAAACTTCGAGTAGTCCAGCCCACAAAACCTAGGTGTAATTCATGGAGGATCTGGCACAGTGTGTAAGACCTGGAAAACTGTCGATGGCAGGTGTGAAAACCTTATATATCTATCTGCTGTATAGCTAGATTTTTTGGAGTGTATAGATTAGTCACACCTTCTCGGCAGTTCATTAAGGCCGACTGCCCTCCCTATCTTGTTCACTCAGGCACCCCTTTCATGATAATTCGGACAGTTATCGTGGAAAAATTAATAAGAAAAAGAGCAAGTTGCAATTGTTGTAGCCGACATGTAATCTTATCATCGAACCAAGGGAGGTAAGTTGGATCTGCAGACACGCACGCATAAGCTGCCATGCGCGCCAGACAGTCTAATAGAGACTTTGTGTAAATGGAGCCAGCTCCATTTTCTGACAACCTGATTAGCGCTGATCACACCATTAACCAACCAGATAACCAAAATATAGAGCTGGCAAAGTCTCTGATATATCCTGTGAAATTCGTAGGGTACAACTTCATCTCGATTTCAACCAATGAGAATTGCGGAGACGTACATACATCATCAATAGTACATGCGCATAGTACATTACACGCTTACCAGCAAAAGAACCAGAAAATGCAGCTGCTCAGGGCAAGGATTATTTGTGCAAATTATCCTTGTCTCCACCACCTGCATTTTCTGGTTCTTTTGCTGGTAAGCATGTAGGTACATATTTAAATGTAAGTAAGAGACAGTGCAGTTATATAATGCTTAACCGAGTGGAACCATCCAATAGTACCTACATATAGCTTTCATAGTTACTAAAACCGCTAGTCACGGTTAGACCGGTCACGTACACCCGCTGACGATCTCCGCACTTTGAAATCCAAGGCTGCTAGCTGTGTAGTGTCAACGTACCGTTAGTACCATCTTAACGGCCACGTCGGTAACATCTTCGGTTCTCGATGATTAAGATATCTTTACCCCGAATCTCGTCACCACAAGTTCTAGCACGATCAACGGTCTAGTCACTTAGGGAGCCTGAATGAAGTTGAGGATTCGATTGAATCCACCCCCCTCCCTCATGATCAAAAGGTGTGTGTAGGTACAGGCGACGTTAACGTTGTTACAACCATGTATCCCATAAACCGTCGAGACAATGCTAACACCCCTTCGCAAAATGCGAAGAGGTGGCTAGAGCCAATGGGCTTTGTGATCTTGTTGATTTCTTATCCAATTATGCTGTGGCTTTCGGTCTCGCGTGGGCGACGCGACGGTTTATGGGATAGTGCTTGTGCAAAAGTGACATGATGGGACAACAGCCTAAATCACAAAAATTTCCATATATTTCAACAAAATTTCTTGATATAGATAATGTGTCGACAACCAGAAGATTTCTAGGAGATCCTATATCAGCACTTATGTTCAAAATAAATCATTGGTGTGTTAGTAGTAAATAATCTCGTGTAGGGATTGATGAAATGCAAGTTTCGCTAAACCCGCAGCACACACCACTCAAAATTATTGACTCAAATTCCGAAGATACGAAATATAGACACTACAGAGCCAATGCTATTAATTTCAAGGTTTATCTATTGGTGGTGGTGGAAGGGCTACGAAGAGTCGAGGTTTTGGCGTTGTGCCATGATCTTTGAGTTCGCACGGAAGCCACACAATTGAGACATGATACTTGGCAATTGCAAAGCTGGCAGCTTTAACGGCGCGAGGGATAACACCACTACTTCGTGCCGATCCTGCCTATATATAATTACTCGGTGGAAACATGTAGATCACCACCCATACTGGCGTCAGTGCGCAAATGAAAATTATTATAATTCAGGCTTAAATATAACATAGGCCTTCAAATACTTAGGCATGGGCGCCTCTGATACAAGTGAAAAGACATTATATCACCATGTTATATAGAAATCAAAGAGTCCTTGATATTCTACCCGAAATAATGCTAAGAACAATATGGGTAAATACGTTTGGCTAGCTAGCTTTCTAGCAGCCTCTAAAACCCTCCGTGTTGTTATTTTACGTAATTCCTAGCTCCTTATTCTACCCCACGATCTAACACTACGTTTTTTTAAGCCTATTTATCTCATGACTTTTACTTTTTCTTTTTTTAAGCCCGTTGTAATCAATTAGGTTATTAATGAGTTAAACAAAAAAACAAAAACAAAAAAATAATCAATTAGGTTATGTGTAGAAAGGCACATATGCATTGTGCCGTACCTTATACCAATTCAAGGTGATATGTAAATATTAGATATTACGCCTGACATTATGTGCATTAATATCTCAAACCAGAGAACATCCCATATATATGCATATATGATTCCTGAGCACTCCGATCAATGAACCCATTTCCCCCTATATAATGTTGGTTCTTGTCTAGATGGATATTATCAGTATCCACCGCTTCCCTCGATCCAATTACACATTCGGTATACCAGATATCGCCTTAGTTAATATACAGTTGTACAAGCCTTTAATTTCTACACTAGGTTTTCAATTTACCCTTAGCGCGCAGCCCAGTCAACGTACTATCAAGCGTAACATTTTGCACTCTTTATTCCAGTCCCGAAAGTCTTTGTAACTCCTAGACGTATACATACCCTGATCTAAAACCCGCGAGAAGAATAATTGGTGTTGATCTGGCCAGCTGGATCAGGAATTATCTAGAGATCTAACTAAAAAACATGATCAATTTCCCCACCCGAGTAGACCACTGCCCTCCAAGGTACTTCCCGCCTACCATCTAGTTACATACCACCACCTCTCTTCAAATGGTCGTACTAACGGTTGATGAGTTTTGTTACTAGAAGTGACCTAAACCCTGATTCAAAGGGAGCTATATCTACTCGCAATATTAGCCATGCAGTAACAAAGAACTATACGCAGCAAAACACCGGGTATGACACCTCGTTGACTAGTGGAGGATCCGAATACGAAGACACTTTCGGAGCCCACCTAAAGAAGCATGGAGGTGATAAAGGTATGAACTTCTTAAAGCCCACTTGTTCACATGATCTGACGAAGTCTTTCTGTATGTAGAGGATCCATTAAGAGAAACTTGTCACTATCCGTATGCTCAACAGCCACATGCACATCGTACCATTTTACATGAACCTACAGATATTGACATCAATACTGAAAGGAGACCAGGACCCACCGCCACCGCCACTCCAGCCATATCAGCAGGAAGTAGACCAAGTTCAGGAGAAGCTTCCACAGGCGACCAAGATGAGACTGGGGGGACAATCGAAACAGGTGCTTTAAACGAATCTAAGGAAACTTCAAACTTACAGTACGATCGTAGACGCTCTAACGACGGAGACTCCAAAAGAAGAAGAAAGAAGAGAAAGCTTGCAATTAGAGCCTCTGTCTCTGACAATGGGGATAGCAATGGAGAGAGAGATAACTCAAGGGAATTTCAGCTAAACCGCACGATCTCTAATAGTATGGGCCTTGAATTTTGCCCATTCTTCCTAAAGAATGCTGAACACGAAGACTATGGCGTTAAGGACGGCAAGGAGGGCAAGTTTTACAGAACATGTACACGCAGATATATTCCCAGGCAAACGTATGGGTTTTAGACTCCCTCGATCCTAGTATTCCAAATATGTACTAATTCGACAGTACATCAAGTCAACACAGACGACGAACCCACACAAAACCGGTACAGTGCGGCAGTTGCAATTTCAGAGGAGATGCCGGCCAGGTGAAAGAACATCTGGGCAAAGCTGGTATTTGTCCTCGGCCTGTGGAGGACCCGAAAGATATCAACCCAATTGGCGAGAATGACAAAAATATAGAAGAGAAATTGAAGGATCAGCGAGGTCTCCGCAGTACAACTCAGTTCTTTGATGCTATTTTTGGACCTTGTTCGGAGGATGATCAATATGCCAAAAATTGTAAGTCTAGGATAAGAAGAAAAGACCAGAGAGCGATTTGTTTTAACAGTTTAAAGTCAAAGCTTGTGAAAAAGTCCTTCCTGAATTCTCGGAAATCTTGAAGGAATACTCAAAGCAAAAATCGGAAGCTATTTGGACGATAGCTCACGAGTTCCGGGGGTTTCGTTCCTTCCTTCAATTTTCCAAGCAAAACCCAGATGTCAACTTTGACGCATGTATGTGTATTCAGTCCCAGATATATAGATACATCTTCGGTGGTCGAGTATATACTGATATAGTTATCTAGTGGGTGTGGAGTCCTTTATTGAGATGAACGTTATGAACACATTTGCTTCCATGCTCAAACCATGGCCACCGAGGGCCACGGCCGCACCGATCCCAACCAACTCGACACATGATCTCTCTAGGCCGCAGATTTCTTATCAGTCGCAACTACCCCAAACCATAGTTCAAAACCTAGATAGAGACTCTATAGGTTCTAGAAAACATCTGGCGCTACAGACTGAGAACTCAAATTTAGGGTCAGGTTATAATTATTGTGACCCCAACGATACATATAACATATGTTCCCCACCCGGAGTATACGCAACTCATCAAGGGAATGCCCAATCAGATTACAGTGATTGGATGCCTATCCAGAATCCTATCTCGGGGGAGCCACTAGAACCGGTGATCCCTCAGGTAGAAAGTGAGTCCCAGGACTCATACGTATACACGCTTTTTCAGTCACCGGATAATTGGGATTCCCCGGCAATTGCAACTGAACATTCCCCACCAGATCACTACGGCAAACTCTCCACACCAATCTGATCAATTCAGTCGGCTACAGTACTCGGTTAACAATCATGAATCGCACTCCTAAGTTCTACCACTTTTTGCAGACCCAGGTGTCTAGTCTAGCCACATGACCATGACCACGACCATTTTTCCCCCACCGGTCGGTTCAACACAAGGGTCGATTCTTCGGGGCTTTTTCGCTTTCAGCACGGAAATTGGGCTAAGTTCTGGGGAGATTTAGTCATGTCAATGAAGTATTTTTCCAGCGGGAGGAGATGTCTCGGTGTCCAATTCATAAGATTGTGCTCCCGCCACAGTTAATAATTCATGCATTTATCTCTAGGCCAAGTTTTTTAAAGTAGGGTGCAACAGGTTATATCAGCTCACCAGGGGGGGGGGGTTACTGTTATATATACATGTATATACTCGAATATACAGCCGCTCTGCAAAAGTGTTCGTGATTCAGACTTCGGAGTGAGACACACTTCACTATGTAATTATGGCGGGCCATAAAAAAACCCCTCTAGGGTTTCCAAATTATCAATGGTACCCGGAATGAATGAAGAATGTGATCATTGGCCTACCTCCTTTATCTATAGTCATGAACTACATGTACATTATATATTTTCGTTGTTTTGAATTTTAACATTCAAGGTAACATCAACATTACGGGTGCGCCACGCTGCGCACTGACATTAAATCAAACCACGAACACTTTTGCAGAGTGTCTGTATGTAGGTACATACATACGTCCGAGCATAGTCTGTTAATTCATACATCAACAGCCCCATTTCGCCCATCTATATTCAAAATCTAGTCCTTTCATGGATATGTTAGCACGGCCCGGCTCCCAAGAAAGCGTCTGACATCAAACCGCAAACCAAGAGTCCAATGTATTGTCGTGAAGGTTTATTGCACATGATCATGCATGATCATGCGCAGCGTATACCGCTGTACACGCTTACCAGCAAAAGAACCAGAAAATGTAGTTGCTCAGGGCAAGGATTATTTTGATGGAGTGGCAGTGATCCCTCATACAAATTATCCTTGTCTCCACCGCTTGCATTTTTTTGTTCTTTTGCTGGTAAGCGTTTACAGTCGCACCTCGCTATCTCGTAATTCGATATCCCGGATCTCTTGCTGTCTCGTACGGGTTTGCGGGGCAGGTACTGCCTTCCTCCCCATAAACCTATTTGCTATCTCGTATATTTTGGTATATTTGCTATCTCGTATAGGTTGGGCTCCCAGAATACGCTAACGACATAACGAGGCGCGACTGTATGTACAGCGATAGGAATGATCTATGGAAAAAACAGTTATCTGGTGCACAGACATTTCGCCATACATTTTCACCCCCTGTTTTTCCATAGATCATCCCGGTCGCTGTATCTACGGCTCGGTGACGTGCAGTGACCACGGCAGGAACGATCTTTGGAAAAACGGGGGAAGTTGTATGGCCATCCCAGGTACGCCCCATTGTCCCCCGGGTCTGGGCTTGCGAGAAAATAGAATACATATCTCCCTTAATCCTTCAGGCCGGATCTCAATCGTGTTACTTGAACCAAATACGGAAGCAGCGATATAATCACCGCAGAGGAGTTTCCATGAGGTGGTCTAGCTGATGTTCAATAGGTCTGTATTGGATATATGTTCCCTCACAAGGCCATCCGGATTACTCAAGTTCGACGTTCATATGGGTAATGAATTATATAAAGTTGCTCAGATAGCACTCTAGATCTATGCGTGCGAAACATTGACGCGGCAAAGTTCTACGAAAACGGCTGGACATGTATTGTAAGGGATACCCACATGCCATATGCATATGCATGCGTGCTACCCATCATCCATGCCTTTTTTTTTTTAAATCAGTGTTTCATTTATTTCTGGGTACAAGAATCCATCATCCATGCCTATGGTGGGCGTCACGATATCGGGGTCGGTCTTGGCACATGTAAAAATCTCCATCAGGTAAATCATCACCTATTTAGGTGTTATTGAGCCCACAGATGGCAGATCAACGCCCTTTTGGTAATAAACCGAGTGCTTTATGGTGATGGACAGGGGTATTTTAGTGGATTTTGATCTGGCCTTAACAATTTGTATGGGTAAAAATTGACCTGTCTCCCTACCAAACTCACCCAACTTCAAAGTCTATCTCCTCAACCACAACACAAGATAATTAAAATTAAAGGCCGTAGAATGATTCTCCTCTTGGTTCTCTGTCATTCTACGGCCTCTAATCAAAAATATATTGTGTTGTGGTTGAGGAGATAGATTTGGCGTTCATGTACTTTTACCGACCCGATATCATGACGCCCACCATACCCCTCACTCCACCTCCCGATCAGGTCAGTCCGATCGATCGAGTTCTCCAGTTCCTAGTCTATGTGCTTGACCCCTCGGCAGATCCAACCCTACTTGCTTCTCCCAAGTGTCGACTTAATTGATAACCATACTCGGACAATTAAATCTCCTTACATATGTTGTGGAGTAATGCGGGCCGTGGTAACGACATTGATAAGTCCTGCATATAGATAAACTTACTCGTTCATGGGTCATTAAGACGTACACTGGCTGGTAGTGATGGGCCGGCCGTATTGACGGACAAGCCAAATATGAGACAGCCAGGCCCAGTTTTGCCTTTGCTTGCTTGCCAAAACGCCCCTATCCATCAATACCCCCGATGAAAACAGTATCCACAACAGGCCGACTAGATTACAATGAACAGGACTATGGGGTACCGTAAACCTTGAAATCTAGCCTCACCATTTTTCGGCCTGTAGCTAACGACCATAAATCAGCTGCAGGAATCCCGGAAGAGGTCATAGCACTTCAAGGCAGTGATGGTAATTCCGGCTAGTACATATGTATGTATGTTAGTAAAGTAAAGCATGTGGTGATTATTAGCACCAGGGCGCTGTGAGACTACCTCTCTCCCCGAATTAAATCTTGATGTAACAATACGGTTGCGCAATTGCCCCAAACCACAAAATTAACAGCCATGTTAAATCTAGGCGTACGTTAAATATAGGACTGGTATTCTACTCTACTCTACTATACTCTAGATCTACACCTCGATACTCTACGGTTTTTCAATCGTACGTACTTTACTCTAGTGCTCTACTGTATATACAGCGGTGGGTAATAAGTCATTGGATGACCAGCTACAATTTTGCCTGCAAACGCGTATTTTGGTGGCGTTCCGTCCGATGATTTACTACCCACCGCTGTACTCTTACAGTCGTACATAACCAACCCGCGTGATGTACATACTAAACCTTCTTTTTATTTCTTTTTCCCTTTCTTTTTTCTTCCCCTCTATCTGCGAGGATCCCTGCATCCAGCATCTAGAGTACTCTACTCCAGCTGCAGCTGGCTACGGTATATTCCGTCAGGTAAAGAATTTACCCGCTTATTTAGTATCGGATTTAGAGGTTTAGAGGTAACCGCCCCGAGTGATCTAAGTACAGTCGCTAACCTAGTGACGGCGGATCCTGTCTGATGGTTGTGTTTGCAGTAATTTACACTTGGCGTCTCTGCTATTGGCCTCAAATATCCCTGACCGCCATCAGACAGGATCCGCCTTCACCCTGGGAGTGACTGTACAGCGGTGAGTAATAAGTCATCGGACGGAACGCCCCAAAATACGGGTTTGCAGGCAAAATTGTGGCTACGTCGTTCGATGACTTATTACCCACCGCTGTACCTATCCCTTCGTCTGTGGTCAGCACCTGTGTGTGGCTTTCTGTGGCGGTCACTGTTTATCTTACTTCCGCTCCCCATTCGGGGCCCTACTTGGCCCGATTTGGCTGTAAACTAAAGAACCGTGAATCTCCGGCCCCCCATGACGGAGATGGTGGCTTTTCCTCTTCAAGGGGCCCTACTAAAATAGGAAGGTCCCGGAATTAAATTCAATACGGCCAGTGGTGCAGGTGAGGTTCCACTTATGCATGTTTCTATCCTGCAAGGCAAGGGTCCACGATATGCTTTTCAGAATTAAACCTCGAGCCTATTAAGGCCCTTTTGATGATGTATTGATCTGAAAAACGAAAACTTAGCGTACGATGGTTACAAGCCATGGGCGCACGAGACAGAGTGTAACAAACCAGCAACGTCAATACTCCACCTCATTCTCACCAGGAACCAGCAAGGCACTATGTTTTTCTGTGATGATGGTGGGACTTGGTAAATGACGAATGGCGAGCAAAGTAAAGGGGACCGGCGCGCTTCTATTAACTTTTTGAGGGGTTTTCTGGTCAAATTGCCATCTGTCCGGACAAGGCTCGCCATTGTCTCAGAAAGTAAAGTACGCCCATGACCACGCGGCGAAGGCGGATCCTGTCTGATGGCGGCCAGGGGTTTGAGGCCAATATCAGAGATAACTTTGAAGCGCCAAGGCTAAATTACATTAAATACAACTACCAGACAGGATTCGCCGGCACTAGGTGAGTGACAGATTACCACTAGATGTCGTCGTTGATATAAGGTTTCTTGGCGAGGTCTTCAGAACTAAGTGGGGCCAGTTATCCCGAAGCGGCGCTAGTCCTACCGCCTGTTGGCGCCGGGTATCGACGAACAGGGCCTAGAGGCTTTTTAGCCACAAAAGAAGCTCGGCTATGGCGGGGGACATTGGTTTCTGACGATCAATTTCTCAATCGGGTAATTATTTAATCAATTTACCGATAATAATTCGCCAAAACCAGCCTCTGGGCACTGACAAGGCCATATCTAGATACAGACCTTCCCAATCGGGAGAGTGACCTGTCCCAAACAGGTAATTATGGGCGCGACATTGGTTGGGTCCCCCACCAAAAGCCCAGCTTTTAGAATATTCATAGCGCCACCACAACGAAAGATAGAATTAATCTCGCTCTGTCACGTTGTAGAGAAGGAGCAGGACTATCGAACAACAGAGAGGAAAATAAATTAGGGTGTGGTTGGGGAAAGTCATTAGCGGTTGAGGTTGACTCCCGAAACCAGTCCGTCTCAAGGTGTCCCCCGCCATATTACTCTGGAGACACCATTTTATTTGTGACAGATGCTACTAGTAGTACCAATATTGCGATCGATGGTGGGGCAAAAAGAGACCAACAAAAAAAAACTATCAACAGCCGTTGGCAAATCGCCCATTTGGCGAACAAGAATACAAATGCCGCTGTGAACGACTGACTGTATTTGCGTTTCTCTGGTCGTACAAACTCTATATGGTTGGTGTTGATTTTTTGTCGATATTTTTGTTTTTTAAAAGATCCATCCCCCATTTCACCGCTATTAGAGCGATTTAACCAACTTCTGAATCTAATTATTTAGTTCTTGGCGACAGACAGATTTGGTGCGAAAATCCCGCCAAGACCTCGAAATTTAGGCTCAAAATTTGAAAAACAGAAATCGGCCTATTGCATGCCATACAAAAACCCGCCAAGCCACAGTCCTATATGGTATGCGATGGCGGCTGTGGTGCACGGATTGCAGGCAAAACTGGCTTGGCTGTCTCTCTTTTGGCCTGTCCGTCAACACCCAGGGCCCGCCAATACCCCGTGAACTCTTCTCCGGGACAATGGCAAGCTGAGCGTCAGTCAAGGCAGGCGGCCCAAAGCGCTTTTTTGTCATTTGTTTGGCTTGATTGGGCAGCTCGCCATCCAATGAGGTTCGCCATGCATTCTCTCGGGGAACACAGTACGTATATGAATATGTAGGTACATGTACTCGTAGCTTCATAGCGCTTCCAAACACGACCAATATTACATGACATACAAAAAGGTGGATTTGGCGCTTTTTTGTATGGTACGTAATATCGGTCGTGTTCGCAAACGCTATGAGACTAAGAGTAGGTACTAAGGACGCAACATTACAGCGTATTTTTGGAGCCCAACCCATACGAGATAGCAAATATACCAAAATATACGAGACAGCAAATAGGTTTATGTGGAGGAAGGCAGTACCTGTCCCGCAAACCCGTACGAGACAGCAAGAGATCCGAGATATCGAATTACGAGATAGCGAGGTGCGACTGTACTCGCAATTTCATAGCGTTTTTGAACACAACCAATATTGCATACACACCAAAAACCGCCAAGACTACATTTTTGTATGGCATGCAATAGCGGTTGTGTTTAGAAACGCTATGAAGTTGCGAGTACATGTATGTAGACTGATGACGCATCCAATCTCTGGCCCCTCCTTCATGCAAGCCCGGTAGAGTAGCCAGTGGTAGAACAGCGGAAATGATGCTTGCTGGATGCTTATTGGCTTAAGTCACGGGAATATGCATACGCCACCAGCCTTCCTTGACTTTCATCCGATCACTGTGCTTTAATTATAAGCGATATGTAGATAACGGCACCGGCCTACATAGGCTCGCCCCTTGCTTTCATCCTTCCAGGGGACCGGGAAACATGGGTAGAATGACTGCTGCAGTCTTTGGCAATGCCGCACCACTGCGGTAACACCGTATAGTTCGTTGAAATACGGAGATAAAGCGGCATATTCTCGAGGTGCCGTACTGATGCGGTCTCAGTTTTACCCCATTTATGATACTGTAGTACAGGCCTACATATATTCTCAGAGATTAGTCTAAATAAGGGTCTACACACATATATGTACTCTACATAGGGTCCCGCGGTGCAACGGTTATCGCGGAACCCAGATAAGAATATCGGCGGAAGTGACATCTACGTAAGAATTCTCCTTGAGTATAGTATCCTTAGCCTAGCTTGTTTTAGTTGGTAAGTGCGCATGCCACACGCCCGTGTATGAACATACCATAAGAATTTACCTGCAGCATGAAGTCATTAATTAAAGTACCAACAACTTACTCCAACACGATCTCAAACATGGGGGTGGGGGGAGGCTCCCTGTTTAGCTTAAGGAAACCTCCGTTGCTCTTGAGCCTCACACTAAAGGTTTACGTGTATTACTGAGAGTACATATAGCTTAATAATGGAGGTGAAAGGCGCTAAGAGGTGTTAGCCGAGTTATGTAGAGGGACATGAGACTTGGCGCTAGGCTATAGTGTTAGATTAGTGAAAGGGGATAAGAAGGAGATAGACTCCTCGTCCTCTAAGGATATTATTAATATATCAATATAAGTAACTATTTTACTATCGGGGTACTTCAAAAGGAGCCTGTTGGTGTTCTAGGATATATCGCAATATTTAACTAGGTACGCTTAGCGTGATATTCTAGGGCCTAGGGCAGTACAGCGATGGGTACTCCTAATAAGTCATCAGACGGAACGTCACTAAAATACACGTTTGTAGGCAAAATTGTGGCTAGGTCGTCCGATCACTTATTACCCACCACCACCACCAGCCTGTTGCATTATATATCATTGGCACAGAAAGTAGTTTAATCTTAATTTAATGATGACACCGCAAGAGATGTATAGATGTATATATATCAAGAAGGAGGATCAGTGTTCTCCATGGGACCGTTTAGGACGAGGCTAAGGCCCAGTCTTATCTGGTATTGTGAAAAGATGGTTCTAGTCTCGTCTCGTCTTGCCCAGCGCCTTTAAGCCCGAGACAGGCTTGCAGCTTATGAAAATTCATTAAGTACATGTGGTTGTGAGCTAAGGTGTGTATGGTTCCAATAAAATCTTGCACAATAATGAAATTACAATTTCGCTCGATGCTTATATTCAGGCCTTACATATATATATATGCATGTTTCTTGATCTACCTGACAAACCTGTAAAACATAGTTGATTGAGGTTTATATGTTGCTCGGGAGTAGTAAATTTAGTCACTAGCACATATTTTTGCGCCAAATATGAAGTCATCTCGAGACCAACCAAGAATATTTGGTGTCCAGCTTTTTGAGAGAAGACTTCAGGACGCCTCGTTCAGGCCCATGACGAGCACTAGCCCGGAAGGTTTGGTTACCTTAACCCGGTCATAATTGACGGTATCAATATTCTTTGAGAGAACAATAGAACTCGATCGACATCAAATATCTTCAGCTTCCAGATCGGGTTGAATCAGCCAACTAGGTCCACTAAGGCTTAAAATAGTGGTGGAATGGTGCTTATAATATCCACTTTATCGGTCGATCAAGAAAAAGATATCACAATGTCAAGTACTTTACAGGCGCTCTTAATCACAATTAATCACTCGATTATCTTTAAGGCTACACCCGTACCCCCATTCCACAAAATTAAAACGAAAGAGATATGTATCTTTCCACCTCAAGTGCAGTGCTTGGGTGGGTGTCTGGATAACCTCATCACAGGTTCCTATAGTTCCTTGCGCAATTGCTTTAAGTAGAGGACAGTCACCGACTGACACTAGAGATTTGAATAGACTTTAGAGATTCTCAATGGCGGATCTTCATGATTGTAATATCTATAGCTACAGTCGGGTCTCCCTATAAAGTTACTCTTTATAAGAACAATCCCCATATAAGGAGCGGGGCCTAGGGCCCCATGTTTTTGTATGGTGGCTTAAGGGTAAATTACTGTATTCTCCCTATAAGAATACCCTTACGGCTTGTGGGTAAGTTTTGGTGTATTAACCTTCTAGGGATGTGGGTTAAGGTTCTTTGTTACATGTTAAGGAAGAACCTGTGTAAAGCCCTCTGAATTGCAAATCATCTAACTACAATTATCATGTCTTCACTCGTCACCCCCCCAGCTACCCCTTCCGCCCCACAAGTAGCTCTCGGTATAAAAGAAAAAGGCAAGTCTTTAGCGAGTCTGAGAAAAAACCAATTTGTAACTGAGCCAATGACCAGTATGCTAGGTCCGGAAAGCAACCCACCTGGCAGGCTGTCGTGCATTGGTTCAAAGCCAAATACGGAAAGGCCGTTTCACAGATGACTGTCTACAGTACAGCGGCAGGTAATAAGTCATCGGACGGAACGCCACCAAAATACGCGTTTGCAGGCAAAATTATGGCTAGGTCATCCGATGACTTATTACCCACCGCTGTACACTAAGGCGTTTGGAGGACCTGTTGTCGCAAGTACAGTCGCTAACCTAGTGACGGCGGATCCTGTCTGATGGTTGTGTTTGCAGTAATTTACAATTGGCGTCTCTGCTATTGGCCTCAAATATCCCTAACCACCATCAGACAGGATCCGCCTTCACCCTGTGAGTGACTGTACCAGCGGATTCAGAGAGGGAAAAGAGAAGAACTGTCGCTTGGCCAAATCTTGACGAGGTTTTGTTTGAGTGGTATAAACGGCTGGAGGAAAAATCAAAGGACTTCTTTGTTAGATTTTACCTTAGTACGTATAACGGTTAATACTATATGCAGAAGTATAAAATTCTAATAAATATTGGCTTTAGATGATACAGTAACAGCTTTTCCCGTGGGTTGGCTATATACCTGGAAGAAGAGACATGGAGTGAAGCAATTTGCTCAGCACGGTGAATCTAGGGGGGCCATCGCTAGCGATTGTGTTTTAGGCCTGGACCAAATGAATAATATCAGAAATATGTTAAGGGAATATGATCTGGAGGACATATATCACTTCGACGAAGCAGGTTATCTTTACCGAATGCAGCACAGACGACATTTGGCTACCGAGATTTTGTACGGAATCAAGAAATACAGTTACGTCTCATCCGTAACGGCATAGGTACATGGACACATAAAATGAAGCCTTGGATAACCGGAAAGTACGAAACTCCACGCTGCTTCAAAAATATCAACAATGACGAATTAGGGGCCTTCTCTCGACATAATAATACATCTTGGATAAAGCATGACATTATAATTGACTATTTGTTATGGCTCGACCGATGCATGCGTGAGCATAGAGTGGTGTTACTTATGGACAATTTCTCTGCCCATGAACTTGCTGTCAAAGAGATTGGTGGACTTGAATCACTACAAAATACCCGAATTCTCTAGATATCAGCAAATACCACATCTATATGGCAACCACTTAATCAAGGAATCATCAACTCTTAGAAGGGTCATACACGCCGACACTATGTTTATTTCCTTGTCAACGAGATCGACAACTTGAGGCTCGCTCCTAACTAGGAGAGCGAGCTACCAAAGATAAATATTTTGTAGGCAATCTGTTGGGTGGTAGAGACCTGGAACCGCGATTTTAAACCCTCGACCATATTCAATTGCTTCACAAAGACTCGGATCACTATCAAGTTTTCTGAGCCTTCGTACCTAACGGAACAGCAGCTGGATGTCTTTGAAATTGGCGAATCCAGAGGTCAGTTTCCGGCAGCTACAACAGGATACTCCTGATACAGAAAACTTCGAAGAGAATTAGAGCGAGCCTGAGGATAACGAAGGTATTCAGTCTGTTAGGGATCGTGGAACATTGATAGGTATTCTGCACAGGGAATCTCTTATCGAAGAGCCCATTGACCTTGATGAGTTCCTCTACCCTACAGGTGAGCTTGTTATTGACAGCTCCGAATCCATTGATGTATGTATACCGAACTCCCATCGTATCTGATGTTGCTAATAAGAGTTGTAGTCACACATACTCGACAGGTTTCTTCCCATTGACCCTCAAGAGCAGGAAGAAGTCGAGGCCAATGAAGTACAAGAAGAAACAAGCGTTGATTATTCTACTGCTATTCTCTGACTCGAACAGCTAGAGTATTTCTATCAACAAACGGGTGATCCCTATTATGATCCTTCTACTAACACTAAGGAAATCCGTCATGCATGGTAATGAACAAAATCCCACTGTTCCGCGCTTGAGGAAGTTGAGGGGGAGTACAGAAGCAATGCGAATGCGCTCCCTAGGACAGCAACCCAAGCAAATGATTTCATCTTACTTTTCTACTCAGCCCGCACTGTAGTGGTGGCGGTGAATAAATTTAGTAAGATATTACATTAAGTTTTCATAAGGTGAACCGTAGATACTACTACATTAAATCTTTATATGGTGAACGCCAACATGATCTACACATAAAGGTAACCCGCACCCGCGACCACACCACCCCTAAGCCACAAAACCCTATGAGTATCTTCTCTATAAGATTACCATTTCACGGTTCGGGCGTAACCTTATTACAAAGACCCGACTGTATCTATATCTCAGATCGCCCTAAAAGTTCTACCCTCCACGGCCTGCCAAAATGTGCAAGACGAAGGCTTAAGCTTATGATACATGTATGTATGTGAAGAGGCTTACTTTTAAATATGTGGACACACCGTCGTAGCGTAAATGCAAACTACATAGCTGTGTGGTAAACTCCTACCCGGGTTCTGGCTGCGTGCTATTAGAGCTGGGGTTCGAATCTAACCATGATATTGCCGACTTAATCAGCCACAGTCACAACCCGCACTCACCGCGCATCACCTATATACTATCACCACACTATACATGTATGTACCCGCCCGCCCACTCCAACCCCAATAACCCACCCGCCAAGCCGCGCATCAAAGCTTACTCACCTCATCTCACCTCGCCTTACCTCCGCCCCCACCCACCGGCCCATCACCCCCACGCGGCCCAACCCAACTAAACCCACCCCACATTCCCCAGTATCCGGTACCGTGAATTCCAGCACTTGCCCCCCCGGACGCCTGCAAGGCACGATGTGCAGCATGTTTATGCGGTGAAATAGTGTTTATAGAACGTAGTACGTACAGCCACTCTGCGAGCGCGTTCGTGATTAATCCGATTTTGGAGTGAACCGTGTGGCGTACCACCAAAACCCCGAATTAGAAGACTTTCCGAGTGATCAACGGTGCCCGAAATCAATGAAGGAATGACCTACTTCTTTTATATATAGTCACGTTGTTTTGAATCTCAGCTTTAGCAATATCAACCTAAATCACGAACACTTTTGCAGAGTGGCTGTACGTACCGTAAAAACTCGATAGGTGAGCCCGGCCGGGCCTAAACCAAAAATAGCAGTGGAGAAACACAAAGCAACCAATCAAAGAGCTCGGGCTCGATAGACGAGCCCGGGCTCACATATCGAGTTTTTACGGTACAATCACGATTTAAACTCCACGCTAGTGTTTGAATCAAGGCCTGGTTCACCAGTACAGCAGTGGGTAATAAGTCATCAGACGGAACGCCACCAAAATACGCGTTTGCAGGCAAAATTGTGGCTACGTCGTCCGATGACTTATTACCACCGCTGTACAAGAGCTTCGATTTTACGCCTGGGCGCATCATATCGATCGCCCCTTCCGGATCGCCCAGCGGTCGGCGAACTACTGCTGCTGGCGTGAGCCTCAAGGAAGACGATAGGGCGTCGATCTTTTATCATAAGCTAGCCATAATATAATCTAGATCAGCTTGGCACTGATAGAAGTGATATTGCTTTATTGAAAGTACACCACATAACTAAGCTGAGTAGGGCGAAGACATGAGACGAAATAGATCAAAATGTGGACAAAGGAGATAAAAGAAATATCTACCAAGTATGAGCGGCAAGTGTGTCAATCAATCTTATCGCTAGTGATATAAGCACTGAATTTCAGTCTCTACGCTGTGCGGTGCTATACCACATAAGTAAATTCTCAGTTATTAATGAAAATTTCCCACCGCGAGTGAAATTCCCTACTAGTAAACGGCGTTCGTATATACTGGCATTATATGGCCTCTTTGGCCAAAAGGTCTGTGCTTTTATTATAAAAATTGCCATTATAAGTGGTAAATAATTTACTACAGGCAGCAAAGCTACTTTTGACACATTACCGCCCCATATTAAGGAAGTCCGCTGCATGACTGGTTCATTGCATGAAAGGAAAGAACAAGAGTTTTTCTACCGTATTCCATGCTGGCGCAGGTGTGCGCAAACCATGCTGCGGTTCACCCGTTGTGTGCAAATCATATTGGCGTTCACCCTATGAACCATGCAACGCCTTTGCATATCATTTTATAGTTCATCTCGTATATATGTAAATCACCGCGGGGCACACCCTATTGGCTGTGCAACGTCTCTAGAAACCATCGCGCTGTTCATCCCAGGTGCTCGCTAACCAACACAACCTTCAACCCCCCATTAATCTGCCATGAGTTCATCTGATCTTCCGCTTGCTCCCTATGGCTATACAGCTACAGGAAGAGTCAGAAAAACACCCACAAAGCAACAACAGGCCTCTGCGCTAGCATCGGCACCTCCTGCCCCTGAACCTCTTCCAATGGGGAAGCTCACAAAGTGTCCAGCATGCCCTTCTGACTTTAGGCACCGGTCAAATCCTAATAGGGCTGTTTGGCAGCATCTCCTTCACTTCGCCACTGTTGCCAAGGATAAGAAACATCAAGAGTCTCGAGATGCTCTGAAAGCAGCTAGACAACCTGTCAGGATTTCTGGTATGTGTGTTTTATGTTTTTTGTTATATATTTTGCTTAATTATTTAAGTTAATTTACTTATTATTTGAGATGATAGAAGATGATAGGAAGGAGCGGGAAAGGGTCAATTCCGCTAATTGGAGGTTAAGAAATATCAGACAGGCAAGGCGTGCATCGGCAAAAGGGGCAGCAAAACTCAAGTTTGAAAGGAATTTGAGAAGGGCGGGAGATTTTTCTGAGGAGGCTTTAAAGAAACTGGTTGATGGGAAGATGATTGAGTGGGATTCTAAGAATTAGTTTGTTCTCAGTTTTATGATTCCTGTAACAATTCCGACTTCGTTTCAACATATGAATAAAGCGTTTCCCTTTAATTTGTTGTTTGGCCCGACCAATTCTAAAAACACAATGACCACATAGCTTCTGTCATAAAATATATCAGCCTATATAGCTATGTTATTTATACTTCTTAGTAGAGTATAATTAGTAAACTCAGGCTCATGTATATGCATATGCTCATGGTCGGCTCGACAGCCAGAGGTGCCTCTAGCCATGTAATACATGTAAGTATATAATTATAACCTGCATATGCAACGTACCTTTATAGTCTTTTGATTGGCTCATTCAGAGAGGTTTTGTTCCCTTGAAACATGTTGTGTTGGATTTGAACATTGGGGATTGTTAACTGGTTCTGGGAATCGATTAGTAGTTAAGTTTTAGCGGCTTGGTGGCTGTTAATTAAAGGGATACCTATAGAGAAATTTATGACCTATTCACTGATATATGGGGGATATCAGAAAAGACACATATGAGATCGACCAGAGCAGATATAGTGGTGGACTTTGCCTACCAGGAGGGGTCGAGGGCCGCGCAGCGGCTTACCCGTATATTGAACTGATTGATATACGTGTAGTACTGACCGAAGGCTGGAAACCACTTGTAGATCTGTATATCAACAAACTGATTCTTGTCTAGTACCCCAATTACTCGGCACAGTAAACGGTACCGGCACTTAGTGGGCTCCTACCGACCTCAATGTCAATGATTTTATTTTAAAAGCCATCAGTATATATATCTGATCTATTACAATAATTATAAAAACGGATTAATATAATGGTTTAGCCGACTGCGGTAGAGTTACCCCACCAGCTCCAAATGGTTGAAAGATTAACCCTGGGCACTCACCAAGGCTCTCTGATCTTTAGGAAGATTTGGAGCTTATCCGTTGTGTGGCTCTTCGGAATAAGGATTTATCTACGCATATGCAGACGTACATGTACAGTTTTGCTAGATATAGATAGTAGAGCAATCCTAATTAGTTCTTAATTAGTACTAGTTCGATCAGCCGGAGCATTAGCGCGTCGCATCTCGGATTATCACTCGACTCTTTGAAAAACAGAGAGAAAAAAGGTGTTGCTGAATGTGGTAACGCAGGCTACGGTGCAGGACCCGCGCTCGCTATCAGGCGGACTAGCTATCTGTCAATTTGTTTATTCGACCCTGCTATTAGGTCTAGATATCGATGAGAGCGTCATGTTACTTCAGCTGCAGATCCATGTAGCTATATTGCCAGCGGAGGCTTAGTGAGTTAAGAGATTATAGAAGACGATATATATAGTTGCCATTTAATATTAATTATATTAGATACTTGATATCGAGTCCTAGCTACTTGTAGCTAATCTGCACCCCCGCCCACTCCCAGCACACGCCCGCAGCGGCCGACACCAAAGTGGCGCCGGCGGCAGGAGACATCGAGTGCGTGGGTTGCTTATTTAATTTTCCCACGCACAATAGTCTAACTGGCCAAAGTAAAAGTTTCAGTCCCTACGCGTACGACTGCAGCTGGGAAGTGACTATATAGCAAACCACGCAGTATAAGGTACACCCAAGTCCAGTTAAATGCGCTCTTACGCTTCTATATATCTATAGTCAGCTCTGAGCCGGGTAGATATGGCACCTCAAGTACTTACACCTTACTGAGCACCACATGTAGCTTTAACATGTATCTACTCGGCCCCTAGCTATGGTGCAAGAAGGAATAGAGGGCGACCTTGTCAACCCTGTATACACCACTTCAGTCAATTCTTTCATTGGCTCTGGGAAGCAAACATTGAAGAGCCTCACCTCTAACTCGACTTTATGGCTGTATAAAGGGCGACAATAGTGAACTGGTGTGAACAGGGATTACAAGGTCACCCCCCAAGGCCTCTCGCACCATAGCTACGTGCAACACCTACAGTTAATTGCGACCCAATCACGACACCCTCCACACCTTCTATCCACCTTTCACCTCCCACCGCCCTATCATCCATCTCACCAATCCACCAATCCACCAATCCACCAACCCACCAACCCACCAACCCACCAATCCACCAATCCACCAATCCACCAATCCACCAATCCACCAATCCACCACTCCACCACTCCACCAACCCACCAACCCACCAATCCCACCTACATCCCCACCCCGCCAAGCCGCACATCAAAGCTTACCCACCGGCCCCCACCCGCACCCCCCCCCCCCCACCACAAGCCCAGCACACAAGTGTATCTTCCAGCACTTCCACCATTACCAGGAACCTGATTGGCGCCACCCAACGTCACTCCCAGAACATGCCAACCAAACCCGGCGATCGCGATCTCGCCACAACCATGGCCTGCCGGGCAGGGGTGGATCTTGGTCTGGGGAGCTATTTATACCTATTACCAAACAGCCTGTTGGTCTTTTTCGCCGGGTAACCTAGACGGCGGTACAGTCTGTCATTGGGCTGCACACAGACCGGGCTGCCGGACCGGATTGGATTGGATTGGATTGGATTGGATTGGATTGGATTGGCCATGGGAACTTCACCTGAGCTAGCTAGGGCATCTAGAGTACATATAGTCACCCCCCCTTGGACGCTCGGCAGACACAGCTACATACACACGAGCATTCCCAGAGCCGGCCACATGCACATGCACATGCACAATCCACAATCCACGGGTGCCATGAATCGAGGCGGCGACAAGATACCTACTACACTAAGACCAGCTAGCCACACACCAACATACACCACCACCCCTCCCTCGCCAGTCTGAACGCTATACATACATACATCCACTCCCCACGCAGCCTCATATAGCGGGCGGGAGGTATATAATATAAGCAAGCGTGATATAAGCCACTTACCCACCAGCCATATATCATGAGCCATCTAGTACAGTTAGCTTGTAGCTAGTCGGCTGGCTGGCTACATGTAGTCAACTAGTCAACTAGTCGTTACGTACGTCCAGATCACATCACCCAGACAGCTAAACATACATGTAGTCGATAACCACATCAAGCCAGAAGGCACAAATTCAAAGTAAACACACGTACGTATAAGCTAGCCAGAAATATATCGAATATGTCAGTACGGGCACATACATTACATTACTATTCCCCACCATGGCTAGTTCCTGACTTGCACATCTCAAGATCAGACCAGACCAGACCAGACTAGTTCCCCCCCCCCCCTGGCCCAATGAATTAAACGAAAAAAAAAAAAATCCAAGTTGGGCGGTCGAGTGATAATCCATGATTACAATTAGTGTAGTGTAGTACAGTGATTATATCCCCACACCTGGTTCTTCGGAGACTAAGCAAACCTCCCATCATCACCACCACAGGGACTACATAGTACGACGTTTGTACGTATAACATCACATTGCACCACGTACGTACTACACTGCACTCACGCCGCCAGCTCGCAGTACTGGGTATATATGGAACCAAGGAACCAAGCAAGGCCATGCATTAAGATCAAGAGTCTATTCACCACCACCACCACCCCCCCCTCCCTCCCTCCCTCTTTACACCTCTATCCCCACCCTCCCCTCCTCTCCCCTCTCCGCCCACACATCCCACACCACACAAACCCCCACAACAAGAAAAAAATACACAAAAAGTCACCCCCCCCACCCCCGCACTCCCATTCCGTAAATAAAGTACAAACCACACCACATCAATACCAATACCAAGAGTCGATTGCAAAAGAAAACGTCCGCTCACTACCATCCATCCAATCAAATCAATTCAGTCCGTCCATCCGTCCATTCGTCTCGTCGCATCACATGAAGAAAGAAAAAAAGGGAAGAAAAAAGAAGGTAGAGGAAAAGAAAGAAAAAAAAAGAAGGTAAAAGAGAAGGTAAAAAGATAAAAAGTAGAGAGAAGGAAGGAAGCATCACAAAACCAAAAAACCAACACATCACAGTACTAAAACCGTTAAAAAAACGTAGGAAAAAAAAGAGACGTAAAAAAAACTCCCAAACACACACAAACAAAGCAATGAATTAGCAAGAAAGAAAAAGAAGTTCACAGTTGTTTACTACTACTAAAAGTAACAAAAGAAGACCCCTCATTACCACCACCCAGCACGTGTGCACTAAAAGCTCCCATCGTCCTGCACAAGCCTAACACTCGGCGGCAGCATCTTCCTACTAATCTCTCTCTTCTCAGTGATGCCCACCATCGGCGGCGGTGGCCGCTTCGGCACTGGGCGTCCCAGCGCCAGCGGCGACTGCGGCTGCGAGCCCCTCGCACTCGCGGGCAAGCTCTGCGGCCTCTGCACCGGTGGAGGCGGCGGCGGCGGTGGCGGCGGACGGGGCGCTGTCACCTTGACCCTGACTCCCTGCACCTTGCCCCCAGTCTCCTTCTCCATCTCCCTGCGCTCCATCTCCCTCTGTCCCATCTCCCTCTCCATCTCCCTTCTCTCCCTCACCGGCGGCACCGGCACCTGCACCTGCACCGGCGCCGGCACCACCACCGCCTCCTCCTCCTCCCCGTCGCTCTCCTCATCAGTAGTCCACACCTCAAAGCCGCCGAGCCCAATCACGTCCTCGCCCTCTGCAAACTTGACGCCCTTCTTGCGGCGCACCCTGCTCTTTGCGCGCTTGCGCATGCCCCTGGACTTTTCGGCCGCGCTGCCGTACAGGTCCAGGTTGTTGTTGAGCTCGCTGTTTGCCTTTGTGAGGCGGTCCCACTCGGCCTCTGCGGCGGTCGTGGGCGCCAGCAGCGCCTCCTCCGCGGGGTCGATGCCGGGAGCCTCGCCGTTGAGCAGGGCCAGCTTTGCCGCTGTTTTGTCCTTCTGCTGCTGCTGCTGCTGCGGGGCGGGGGCCGGGGCGGGGGCCTGGACCTGGGACTGGGACTGGACGGGGGCGCGGGGTGCGGGTGAGGGTGCGGGTAGAGGGGGTGCAGGGGAGCGGGAGGGTGAAGGAGCTGGCTCGGGGGGGAGCGTGACGGGGAAGGCCATGGGGCTGCTGACGGGCCTGGGGGAGCGCGGGGGGGCGTCAATTGTGGTTGTGGAGATGGAGTGGATGGAGGGGTTGGCGGTGTAGGGGCGGCAGAAGCTGGCTGCCTGGGACTCGGCGGAGAGGGTGCTGGCGGGGGAGGAGGAGCGGGTGGGCGAGGTGCTGCGGTGGGGGACGATGAGGTTGAACTTCTTGCGGACGGATGCCCATTTCCGGGTCTTTGAAGTGGGGGATGACATTTGTGTGTGGGGGGGGGGGATCGTATTGTTGTGGTTGTAGTTGTAGTTGTAGTTGTGGTTGTGGTTGTGGCCGCGGTTGTGGTTGTTGTGTCGAGGTGGTTGTGGTGGCTATCGGGGGGTGTTGTTGTGGTTGTGGTTGGTGTCGTGTGTCCAAGTCCTCCACAGTCCACAGCCAAAGGGGGGGTCAAGCGAAAAGCGAGAAGCGAAAGGGGGGGGGGGGCTGATTGATATCCGCGCCAGGCGTGTATATCTATATATGTCGAACGTAAAAAATAAAAACAAAAAAAGAAGAAGAATCAATGTGACAAAGTATGCAATACAATGGTCGTCTTCTCACACGCAAGATCCAGTCTTAGGCCTCGATCTCTCCGTTCCGTCCGTTCCGTCCACAATTGATTGTAATGGGAAGGGAGAGAGAGAGGGAGGGAGGGGGGGGGGGGTGAGAGGGGAGGCTGCTTCGGTAAGTAATATAGAATTTTCCTTTAATTCCTCCGAGCTGCTCCTGTTTTGTCCAGGGGCAGGCAGGCGATGGATGATGGATGATGGATGGATGGGTGGATGAGATGGTGTGTGTGAGCGTGGATGTGGTAGGTGTGTAAGTGGAAGGGTGTTGGTGGTTGTGGTTGTGTGTAAGTGGAAGTGGGCAAGTGGGTAAGTAGAAAGTAAGGTGGGCAAGTACTCTAGAAATGGCTGGCTGAGAGAGATAGCCTTCCTTCCCTTCCCTTCCCTTCCCTTCCCTTACCTATCTTCTCTTTTTCTCTGCACCCACCCGCCCACTCACCCACCCATCATATCTAACATCCCCCCCCGGCCCCTAATAATAGCTCCAAACCCGGTTCCGAGAGAAATGGCACACGAGCAGCAGGAGCAAGAACAAGGAGATCAATCTGATAAGATGTCGGTGAGGACGCCGGACGCAAGCGGAGTGGCCCGCCCCGCCCTCCGCCCCGCCGTTATATACATGTATTTACTGCACCTTGCACTATATGTATTTAGGCAGGCACTGTATGTATGTATGTATGTACTCTATCCCCCACCATCACCACCTCCTCCACTACATATAGTACCGACCGCTCCGATGCACCTAGAGTACATGCCAACCTAGCCTCCCACCTCCCACCGCGCAGGGACACCCCCCCGCCCCCGGGAGAAAAACAACACTTGGATACGATACGATACGCAGATCCCATCTCGCCCATCTCCCACCAACCGGAGAAACCTCCCCCCCCAGCGCACTGCCACTCCGCCCGCGATCGTGCGTGCGCGCGCCCCCCGGCCACCAGTCTCACCCTCTCACCCTCTCACCCACCCACCCAGGCCATTGTAGAGTAGTAAGCAGCTCGAGAGGGAGGCACAAAAACGCAGTCATGGGGGACAGGACAGACCAGAAAGCCCGTAACCTACTGACTGTATGTGGTACATTATACATGTATGTACCTACTCTAGAAATTAAGTAAGGTATGTACATACGTATGTAGAGTAGGTACAATACATGCATGTATGTTTCTGTCGAGGTTATGCCATAAACCACGCCGGCCCCTCTGCGCACGCACACATGTCTGGCTGTCTGCCTGTCTGCCTCTGCTCACCTACACCTACACCTACACCTAAGCTACACCTACACCCTTCACACCTACCCCCGTCCGCGCCGCCGATGATGTGACCGGCCGGCCACTCGCCCGCGCTTACATACTTTCTTTCTCCATGTCTGTCTGTCTGTCTGGCTGGCTGGCTGGCTGGCTGTTTGTCTGTGCCAGGGAGGGAGCGATGGAGCGAGGGCCAAAAATAACAGCCCGGTTGCCTATCAAGACTCGCACTAGAGTAGCTACTGCCTCGAGTCGAGTCGAGTCGAGTCGGGGTAGAGTACCGCGCGCGCGCACTTTGGCTGCTGCGCTGGTTAGAGCAAAGCAGTAACAGCAACAGCAACAGTAACAGTTCAGTGGCTTCAGTAGGCAACTACATACATGTATGTATATACCCGCCCCCGCTAGCCGTCTAGTCTGTCTCGCTGCTTTCCAAAACGAACAAACGTCAAACATCCATCCATCCATCCAGGTATAGATACATGTATGTACATAGATAGACCTCTACATCCAACTAAACCAATGGAAACAAGTACCCGGCTAGCCAGGAACCACAAACAAAAACAGCCCAGGACGACAACTAAAAAAAAATTACTATATATACTCCCCCCCTCCCCCGTCCCCCCGTCCCCCTCGCGCCATCCCACCCCACCCCGTAGCGTGCGCGAAACTTGAAACTTGACGTTTTTTTTTTACACTAGCTACCCTACCGCCAACCCAACCCAACCCACTAGAACCCTGGCTAGCCAGACAGCAACAGTTCACTGGTACCAAACCCGCGGTCGTTTAGTATCCAGCCCAAATTCGGGGGACTACCCTTTTTTTTTAAAAAAAAAAAAAGAGATTCTCAACACCAAGGGAATAGCTTCAGCTTTTTCATAGGCTTGTAGACATAATCCTGATAGCCATTAGTGATTGTATTGTGTTGTTGAGCGACAAAAATTCTAGAGAGCATCAAATCCCCACCAAAAAATCGTGATTCTACTGTAGTGTAGTGCAGTGGCAAACCTAAAAGATTTACTACTTTATCAAATCAAGACAATAAAACTTCAAAAGAATATATGGTGATTTTTGAAGCTCCGTTCATGTTCCGATAACGTCTCAAGAATAGTGGGAGTTTATTTTCCCTCCAATCATTGGCATTTTCGGTGTGATTTGGTTTTGGGTTTACTACTACAGTTGCAACTCGCGCTATGCCGGATCCCTTGCTGTCCCGTACGAAATCCTGGGGGATTTTGATTTTCTTCCTGTGAATATTTGCTATCCCGTACGAGATCCTTAGCATCTTGGCAATCCGGCATATCGAGTTGCGACTGTACAGCGGTAGGTGATAAGTGATGGAACACCCTGAGACAGAGTGATACCTGTTTTGGGTAAAACGCCACCAACATACGTTGTTTGCAGGTATAACCGCATCTCAGGGCGTCCCATCACTTATTACCTATCGCTGTACATAGTGACCAGTACATATTAGATATATGGGCGGATCGGACCAGATGACTAATATATATAGCTCATGCCCCATATACATATTACATATTACATATATATCGCCGGGTACAGGCACATAGCTAGAGCGCAGGGGCCGAGATATAGATAGAGATTTCTAAGCAGATTGATGGGTACCGTGTAGCTAGGTATTCGGATAGCTTGGGATGATGATCTGGGTAGGGTATGTTTACAGGTATGGAGATGATATGTTTGTCGAGGCTGTTGACGAGGCTGAGGTCCAGCATATGCATCAAGGGGCCAGTTTGTCTCTTCTAGCTAGCATCATGCAGGGCAGGGTGGATATATACTGCACCCGGTACATACTCCTCACTACGAGTAGGTACTCTAGGTATGTACCTACATACTCGTATTCGAGAACCGACATGTACCGCTCTCTGCGAGACGCGAGCCCATCTACTCTATATGTATCTACATCTTCATGTCCTCCATGATCCCCACATGTAGTTATGTAACGTGAACCCGCAACCCTGAACCCTGGCATAGCCTCCCTGCTAGCAGCACTCGAGTACTCTCTGCCGCATCCTCGCTCCAAAATAACAGCGAGGAGATCCAAGTAACGCTTCCCCGTATTTAAACCCCCCCCCCCCCACTAGCCCTTGCCAGTTATGTTTATGTTTACCACCCCAACACATCTACATGCTCTAGCTGGGGTACGTACGTTTCAAGATGTCGCGACATCGCCCTGTTCCTGGTTTGGGTACACCTTAAGCTAGCTACCATGGCCATGGTGGCCGGATGCATCTTGTATATATACCTGCTGTTGCCCGGCTACCAACTACAGCGCCCGTTTCAGGTACATACCGCCAAAACTCGGAAAATTGGCCATCTCCGCCCAGGGATTATCTCTAAAACGATTGGCTGAAAGGTATCGATCAGCCTCAGAAGTATCCGTTTGTAGCAAGTTTGATCTTGTATGCATAGCCAATTTTTCGAGTTTTGGCGGTATATGTATGTATATGTACTCACATGTATCATTTTCCGACAGTGATCACCAGGCACGAAAAGCAAAGTCAAAAAAAACAATAAAAAACAATAAAAAATAAAAAATAAAAAAAAAGTGCAGAAAGCAGGAACCATCCAATTTCGATTCAACCCGCCCACACACCCTTCTCCTTCTTCTCCTCCTTCTTTCCCCCGCAAATAGAAATATTTTTCTTCCGTGATGCAAGGTACCACCTTGTTTTATTTCCCACACATGAAACACTTGCAAGACAACCCTAACCCGTGGATAACCTGAACCTGGTCCCGTGGTAACCCTAACCCACGTTCGGGTTTGCTGGTTGGGCTACATCGATTATGGTTGTGGTAAGTAGATAGTTACATGCGTCCATAAATGGATTCTTGTTAAACCAGGAAGATCTTTGCGCCGTTTTTGACGGCCGGGCTGCATGAAGTAATAATCCGTCCAAGACAGATATTTTCCTGATGTTTGTGGACTGGACTGCATGCGTGCTGTATATATTGCATACCATATATACAACATTAACACGCCAAGTTCATGAACTGATACCGGGACCCCTTTAGTAAAATGCAAACATATCAGAGTATTGAATGCATGCGGTAGCTAGGTGACATAAGATATTACGACTTGTTCGCTCTTTGTCCTTTTTCCAAAGATCGAAGCCATTCGCCCGGAGTAAGTACTAGTATACTGCCTGGGCAGTTGAGATTGTTCAGGCTCTCAATAGATTATTGCAGAGGCCAATTGTAAACTGGCTTCCCTCTCTCAGAGTATTTATACCAAAGACAGTTGAAAGGTCTCTTCCTGTCTGAGATATATTCTAATGTTTTGTTAGATCATTAAATTTATCCCTTGGACGGATGAAATCGTCAAATGCGCAGCCTGGACCGTGCACGCACTGAGTTGGGTATATCCGTTGCTCTTAATGGTTGAAAATAGTCATAGAACCAATCAAAAATAAGTGTTAGATACCTGCTTAGGCTAGTATTAGCTCAAAGAGGCAAGCTGCGAATTTGAAAGTTTCATCCGTCCAAGGGATAGTGTTGGGCACGAGTCTGTTCGAGACGAGTCTAGCTATAGCCTAGAGCTCAAGCTGGCTCGGATTATGTGAACAAAGGCTCGGGATATTCGACCTAAGGAGGATAGCTCGAGTTTAGGCTCGAGCTCTAGTGGATATAGTTAAAATAGTCATCTAGGTATACCTTTCATTTTTAGGGACAAACTCAGAGTATCTATCTTTGTTATATTATCCACTTTCACCATCATCAACCCATTGCTAATAGGCTGAAAAGCTCGAGCCGAAGCTCGACCCTTTCCCATATTAGCTCGGCTGGCTCGGGCTCATGAGAACAAAAGCTTGAGGTGTTCGAGCTTAAAGCTCACGCCCAGAGCTCGAGTTAGCTCGGCTCGTGCCCGACACTACCTGAGTAGTGATGATCATCATCATCATCATCATCATTACAAACAGCAGTTGCGGTTGTGCAATATGCTCGCCCCATATATAAGGACACAACCGGCCCTTGAGGTGGATCCATAGAGTTATCTTCTATTGTACCGACTTTTTACTACTGGCCTTAATGCAAAACGAAATCATAAGTGCATGAACTTATTCATGGTTAGCCGTCGTTAGAACGATTCTTTGTGATCGTCGTAAATTGTTGAACATCCGCCCAAAACTCAAGATTCAATATGATATCTCATTCACTACCAGCTCTGGGTACTCCGGCTCCAAGACCGGCCCCCACAGAAATTGAGCTCAATGAATGGGCCTGCCCAGCTTTATATGCGTCAAGATGGTCCTAAAGGAAGCACCTAAATATTAAATATCCAATCAGAGACACCATAGATGAATCTCCGGCCCGGCATAAAAAAATATTCGTGGGGGTCGACCAAATGACTTTTATCTTGTTTCATGGCTCCTTAGAAATCTATCTCGGTTCCAAAAGTGCGAATTATATATCGCAGGTCTGGTCTATTGTGGATAGAGTTGATTAGGTAGCGCTATACCGCACCGGGTCAACAGAAATATCTGGCTCAGGTTGATATGGTTCCGAGCCAATAAGATCAATACATATACCAAAATTACTCAAGTTAGAAGTCGTTGTCGTGATATTTTACTATCCTTTCTTATGTGAGGATGCTTTCTTGCACCACCATCCTAGCACTCCCAACTCCGAAACCGGTCATCTACCGGTTCAGGCCAACCGGTAATAGAGTACTTTTCGCACCAACGTGCATAGGCTCAATCAGTATTCTGGGCTTTGCCCGTCAGGGCTTAGCGACACGACAGCCCACAATGTCTTCAAAACATTCCTCCGTCCACTGACAAAACTCTCAACCCAGCCGTCCATGAACGCGCCGATTGGCAGCTTTTCATATATATATCTGCAGGCTGAAGGCGCAGGCTCGCTCGCTAATTTAATTATATAATATATACTTGGCGCAAGAATGAGTTAATGTCAAAGCAGGCCCCCATGATCCGACATATCTACTCACTGGTGAATTAGTATTGACAGCCTTTATGGGACGCATTATAGTTCTTGGCAAATGTGGAGAAAGGTTGGGAAGTAATGTCTCCGAATGCCAGTGGACCTATATTTTTGAAGGTGGATAGAGATTTCGCCACAGAGATATGAAAATACGCCGATCTTGTATAAATCGTACCGTAACTCGTTAAGGCAGCGAGTCATGCGTTCGATTTAAATGGTTATTAGGCAAATGCCTGAAGCTTGGGAACACAAATCCACTCAAAAAGTGATGCATTTCCCCTCCCTTTACATTTTACAAAATCTCAGCACTCAATAACGGGGTTAGTCAGTCTCTTTCCAAGAAAAGATATCGTCGTCGGTCAGCAGTGTGAAAAAAAGGCCTAGTGTTAAAATATCTGTCACGGAAAGTCTCCCGGTTCCACGCGTGCGGCACGGATGAGTTTATTCGGCAGCATCGAACCGACAATTGGTCTCGGAAGCAGGGGAATCTTCCCTAAGGCTGGCTGCTGTACTTTAAGTGTGAAGCACTGCATCCCTGAGATGATGTCAGGGGAAGTACATGTAGTTCATGTAAGCCTTAATCATGTACACGTCCCAAACCGGTCAAAGAACGTAGAATTAATTTCCCCACAAAACCCGAAGTATTGGATTTCAGAGCCTCTATTTTATTCTCGTACCCAGGGTATCAATTTTTCCCCATATTGCACTGGACTGCTGTAATTTCGGGAAGTGGCGTCTCATGAGAAGGAAATCCCAGGGCTAAACTGCTAATGTGCGGTCTCGTTAAGCCCCTCAATTACTTCAATATCTATCCTAACCAGGATTATAATTATGGGTGCCATATGTTGTGTTTCCTGACCAGGTGATGTGGGGAAGTGGGGATATATTAATTTGTGTTTCCAAGGAGCGGTGCACTTTCTGTCGATATCAAACCCAGCTTTCAAAAGATATGACTGGGTATCGGGAGCCGGCCAAGTGTTCAGATACCACAGACAAATATCATAAGAAACCGACATCTGTCTTGGCATACCGTACTGCAGAGCCGAAGGAGGCAAGAACTGTCGGTGTGCGGTCCGCACAACCCGACCCCCACGTGTGATAGATTCGCCCCAAGCCAGTGAAATCTACCACCGTTCCTTCCCCACATATAGTGGTTTACCCCAGAATCGCGCCTCGAGTCTTGTTATGGGGCGATCACCATTTAGGTTCAAGACATCCACCGGGGAAGCGGGAGTCCTTCAGAAGTCTCACTAACGTCCTAGAGATTGTTCAACTTGCTTCTGGGGTATTTCTCCTTCCGGGTAAAGACGTTAGAATCATGATTATGCATATGAAGCGGCTGACTTTACTGTTTTTTCCGACTGATAGGGATCCCCTCAATGCGGGGTGGTCGCAAATACCCAGGTTTATTTTTTATCCATTTATTTCATCCTGACATGGGTGTATCGAGGAAGGATTTATGGACCCTTTAAATTGTCCCTCTCCCCTTCTCCGATTTTGAAAAACTGTGGGTTTTAATATTCCAGGCCGGTTTCAACACCATACATCAACCCAAAAGACAGAAAAGAAATACTCTCAAAATGGTTGTTGGAGAAAAAGCTGATCCAGTGGTAACTCGATTGGTTGAGCAGGATAAGGTGCCATGGTAAGTCGTATATTGCTCCGGTGCTTATACAGTCCTGGGGTTGTGGCTAACAATATCATTTACCATCCAGGTACAAGAAACCAAATCTTCGTTCCATGTACTTTGTCATGGTCCCATCATGCCTCGGCGTCGAATGGACTTCCGGATTCGACTCCTCGATGATGAACGGTATCCAGACAATCGATAACTGGCAGAATTGTATGTTCAGGTCGGCTCTTTTGGTGTGAATCATGCTCCCCTGCTAACCTGGTAAGTCTTTGACCAGCCGGGTGAGGCCAGGCTTGGGTTCATGTCAGCTTCATACTCTCTGGGTTGTATTCTTGCGCTTCCATTTGTCCCGTGGGTGAACGACAACTATGGACGTAAGAGGAGTATCATCCTTGGTTCCCTTATTATGATTGTCGGCTCCGTTCTTCAGAGTGCAGCCCAGAATTGTAAGTATATACATCGAGCTGCATAATTAAAAATGCACCTACTTACAGATTGGTAGTCGCCATGTTCGTCATCGCTAGAATCATCCTCGGTTTCGGTATCCCCTTCGCTATTGTTGCTGCCTCATCGTTGATTGGAGAACTCTCATACCCCAAAGAAAGAGCTGTCTTGACATCCCTTTTCAACTCCTCATGGTTTATCGGTGCTATCGTTGCTGCCGGTGTGAATTATGGCACTTTCCAGATGACGAATACATGGTCATGGAGAATTCCTTCTCTACTTCAATGTGTTCCTAGTATGCTTCAACTTGGTAGTATCTGGTATGTTGAGTCTGGACTTTTCTCCTCTCTCTCGAAGGATATCGCTAATTACTAGCGTCCAGGTTTATCCCAGAGTCACCGCGTTATCTTATTGCCAACGATAGGCACGAAGAGGCCCGTGACATCTTAGTGAAATACCATGCTGAGGGAGATGAGAGTTCTGAGCTAGCCGCAACCGAACTTGCTCAGATTCAAGCTACCATTAAACTCGAGCTTGAGGGTAAGAAGATGACTTGGCGCCAATATTTCACTACTGCCGGGAACCGTCGTCGTGCCCTCCTCGCCCTCTGCATTGGTGTCTTTACTCAGTGGTCTGGAAACAACCCTCTTTCATTCTATCTTAAGAAGATTCTTGAACAAGTCGGTATCAAAGATGGAAAGCGTCAAAACTTGGTCAATCTTGGTATGACTTGTTGGTCATGGGTCAACGGTACCTGTATGGCGCTCGCGGTGTTCAAATTCAGAAGAAGACAGATGTACATGACCTGTATCTTCGGTATCCTCACAGTCTATATCATCCTTACAATCAGTTCAGCAAGATACGCGGCAACAGGAAGCACGGCGGCTGGAATATTGACCGTGGTAGCTATTTTCTGTTATTCGCCATTCTATAACATGGGCTTCAATGCTCTTACCTACAGTAAGACTACCTCCCTTCCTCGTATAATATCCCCCGTATCGGCTAACGTGTTTGAAAGCCTACCTTGTTGAACTTTTCCCCTTCACGATTCGTTCCAAGGGTATCACAATGCAGCAATGGTGGAGTCGTGCAGCAACCTTCTGTAACACCTTCATAAACCCCATCGGAATGGACAATATTGGATGGCGATACTATATCTGGTACTGCTGCTGGATTACTGTTGAGGGTACTGTCATATACTTTTTCTTTCCAGAAACCCATGGGCGTACTCTTGAGGAATTATCTTTCTGTAAGTCTCTTTGATTAAACCCTCCGTGCTCACCCGGTGAATCTGCATACTGATGATGGATCTCGATAAATAGTGTTTGAAGGTGATGATATCAGGGAAGAAGTTGCGCACCAGATGGCGAAGCAGGTTGGAGAGCATGAACATCATGAGACTGTAGTAAGCAAAGATCACTCGGTTGATAAAGTCTAGAAGTGTATTTGGGGGGATGATCTAGTCGGGTGGATTAGCCAAGCTACCACTAAAAGGCATGCTGGCTTTATGAATCTCATATTTGTTTTTATTCCTGTGTTACCAAAAAGAATATAGCCGCTAGGCACCAGTGGGTTGATCTAGGAAAAACTACATGTATTCGTCTCTGGTGGTTGTGTGCTGTAATCTACAGAACACATTCTGTAGTGCTCACCCTCGGTATGAGGTGACCATCATGGGCCAATATATCTTGGTGATGGTCTAGTCTGGCAAATGATAATTACTCGAATTTATGTGACAAAGTTGTAATTAATCTTCCAACTTTAACCACTAGTTATCCAATACTACATATTAGGCTCGTCCCCATTAACCCCCTTGCTTCCACTCGTACTTCCATACGAGACTACATATCTAAGAAATCATAACATGCGCGAACCGCTAGCAACTCTTTGAGGGATGATAAGTTAAATAAATATCAATATGAACTTTTGTTCGACGGTATATATCAGAGTTGGGGGGGGAAAGGTTCACCGTGAATCATTCGTATCGATGCCAAGGTGCCAAGTATCGAGTGATGGGTTATGATTCACATAGTTACATGTAGGGGTGATGTAACGGCTTGGAATTGGATGAGGTCTTATAATTAGTGAACTCGCAACCACCTTAATCTCTTTTGTTCAAATGCGGTTGATGGAATCTTTATACTCTCTTTACTTCATATACATATCTTGTTGCTTCATTAAGGTCAAAATTGGGTCGCATGTTGGCTGAAATTATGAGTGGTAAATTGAGTCGTTACATCACTTTCCGGCCCCTCCTGGGTACATTTGATTGATTCAATACCTCACTGATTGCATTGGTTACATGCACAGCGAGAGGTGGAACTATTGTAGAGATTGAGGTCTAAAAACAAGGTTTACGTGGCTGACCCGGCCAATAGAACTCTTGCCATACTTATGTACAGTCACTCATCAAAAGTGTTCGTGATTCGGATTTAATGTGACATGCCTAGCTCAATTACAAGTCAGGAATCAAAGTGTCCACGGAAATGTTCAAAATCTCAACACAGCAACAGTCAATGGTGGTCAAAGTCGATATTAGACATTCATGGCATTTTTATCCTCTATCACTCACTGGATACAATTATATAGATATATTTTAGCTCCTCAATTTGACCGTAAAATCTGGTAAGCCACATCACGCACTGACCAACTTGATGTGAATCACGAACAATTTTGATGAGTGGCTGTACTTCCACAATAATTTTACTATACGCTGTAGCAAGGACTCCTGCACTTATTTATATGCCGCTGTAGATGTGGGAGATTGATCATGAATTAGCTTTGAAAAAAACTGGTAACTATGTACTTAATTAATTATCGTCTGCCGACTGTTCGAAACCTACATCCCAGCCCCAATATATGCTTGTTACAAGCGTGGCCGGCACGAAACGAAAACTTCGTCTGAGCTAATGGAGAGGATGGAACGAGACCGTAATATATCAAAGGTGTGATTCAAGACCTCGAGACTTTCGGGGTAATAAAAGATATCTATATTCATTCCTAAACCAACAAGACCATTCTAGCTATCACACCAGCACGTTTAGCTACTTTTATGTTCACAACTCTATCCTCCGACGAATGCATAAAACCGCGATTGGCTAAAGCAATGAACTAACTCAATCGTATGATGGTTGATCGATGACGAAGAACATACATGATATGAAGAACTAAGACACCTACATATATCCACTGCCCGCATTACGGCAGCCGCCGCCTCCGCCGTGTGGTGTGGCTCGAGACTAGCAAGAGGAAAGGTCGAACCGGCTCGTGATAATCAATAGCTGCTCGGCCCGATTCGACTCAAGCTTGTAAATAATAGAGCACAGCCCGAGCGCGAGTCACTAGAGATCTTTGTTGGAAATACATATCCCTAGGGTTAGGGTTTTTCTGCAACATTTTATAAAAGATATCATTAGCAGCTTTAACTACTAGGATTGAAATAACACCCAAAAAGCTCGATTTTTTCTAGTAGAGTAGCGGAAAAAGCTCGACTCGTGAGGGTGTCTGTTCGTAGCTGCTCGTAATCTCGCCTACGTTTTAGCTCGCCTGATCCGCCCGCCCTACCACCCCTAGCCTCTCCCTACATTTGTATGTAAGCCTGTTATTCTTGGAATCACGTATAATACAGACGCGATAACTTGTGATCTTTACATCCGATCACTACACACATCCTTTCAGCTACTAATTGGTTTCATGACATCTATATTGGTGTGGTGGATGATCATCTTCTTTCCACGAGTCTTGAGAACCGTGGACGAGATAGCCCTTGCCTTCTGATCAATAAACCTGTGTTGCACCAGACTCAAGCTCCAGGTCGCCCTGTATCCCTAGGTCAGCCATTTTAACCCCTTTTCTCATATATATGGTGCCATCATCAGGCCATTTCTAATTGAACCAGTCCAGTTTAGTCCAGTCCAGCGCTAGTACGGGGGGATTGACCCCAAGCTCAAGACTAATGCCCTACCTTGTTTAGGTTTCGTTGGGATAAGTAAGTGCACTTTTTTTGAACTGATGGAGAGAACCGCCTGAGTTGATCCTGCAGGAACTGAGCCACTAGCTGTCTCACTCGCCGCATTTTCGTTTGTTCGTCGTTTGTCGTATCTGATTCGGAAACTCTTTCCTCTAGGTCGTTTGTCGTACCTGATTCGGAAACTCTTTCCCCCGACCGTTATCACGAAGTCAAGTGGAGATAAGCTCCTCATAACCCAGAATTCAAAAGCAAACGATTCCTTTCTTCTTAAATACACCAAAGTGTCATCAACCTCAACTCCATCACCCTCGCCATTAAGGGCCAATCGAAGACGTGCCAGAAGGACGGTACGCAACATACAGCGTTGCTTGCAAATGTGCCAACCCCAAACGGACTCTCTGTAGAAAATGTTCAAGCCACTGGCACAACTAGTGGGACCCCACCAAGATGAGTCCATAAACCAGGAAATCAACTCATGGTAGGAATCCCGGTTCCTTTCGAAACCCCAGAATCACCAATTCAGGATCCGCAGACCATAAAACAACTGCTAATATCCTCTCCAGTATGTGCGCACTGTGTCCGCTTTCGTTGCTCTTGCCTTGGGATCAGATGGATCTGGATAAGCTCGTGCTACTCTGGCCTTGATCAAACTATGGGTCCTTCAGCAATGTTCATCTCAACAGTTGCGTAACTCCAGCGCACGGATATAAACCTAAAGGTCAACAGTTGGCACTAGGATCAATACTTGGCGGCGGAAAATCCCCACTCGTTGTTATACTAGGAACAGGATGAGGAAAGGATGAGGAAAATCGGTTTTGTTTATGGTGGCAGCAACCCGGCGCAATAATGTCACGACAGTGGTTAACTGCGATCCCATATATTTTCTTGTGGTAGGATCTGGAACGTACATGAAACAGGTAAAAACACTTTGAATAAGAATCCAACAAAACTATGTATCGACCAGCTAACTGGATTAATATAGTTGGGTTTGACATCCTACTGTAGACCGGTGTCCCAGTTTCGTAAAGATTGAGGGCACCCAAAAAAGGAAAGACCCCAAAAATACTTGCAAATACTGGAATCTAAAGGAGAATTAGAAGACATATTCTTTGACGAGTGCCATCAAATTGTTAATAATAATGGATTTCGTCCAGCATATAACGGTATTAAATGGTTCAAAAAAGACTGGCTGTCCCTGTGATTTACTTGGCAGCAATACTATCAATCCATATTGAGGAAGAGTTGAAATCAATAGCCTGCATCAAAGATACCACGATAATGAGAACCAATACCAACCGACATAATATAAGGATATAAGTCATATACTCAACAGCTAAATGCAGATTCGCGAATGCATCAATCAAACTAAGGGATAAGTAGGAAGTACATACGTATGGGAAGACTACGATGTGTTATGGAAGAGCTACGAGGGAAAGAAAATATTTGGCGCAAGGAGAAAAGGAGACAGCGCAGTTGTTTTTGTGTAGTTCCTTCTCTTTTTAGTCTTGTTTTGTAAGTGGTGGAGACTGTTGGAAAGTTCTGGGGTAGTGTGGTATTGCCATAGACGGAAGTCTACATGCAATTAATGAATTAAACAACCAAAAAGAAAAGTGGTATGAAGGAGTCGAGTGAGCTCTAGTGAAGTATATTATTATTATTTATTATGTAAGCATGGTGGCTTCGTATCGAGTGATTGTTTGTGCCGGATTCCGACCCCTAGTTAGGCTTGCGACTATACTATCACACTAAAGAGTGGGTTTAAGGATTGCGCTAATCTTTGAATAGGGCCGTTCAGCAGTTGACTTGAAAACAAAACGGGGACCTTAAAGACCGAGGACACCATACTATATATGGAGTTTCAAGACCGAAAAACATTTCTATGAACCCACCATAAAGCGACACAAATAAATACACCAATAAATACACCGTTTGCCCTCCAGAAAAAAATCCCGGTAAATTAAACAACACTCATCGATTCCAGCCCACCCCACCCCAACCAATAGGCATCATCTTTAATATCATTACACCAACAACCACAACAATCACAAACATCAAAACATACATCAATATGAGACTCTTTATCACCCTTGCAATGATAGTTACTGTCGTCTCTGCCCACTGCAACGACTTCCGCCTCCGCGTCGCCCATGACACCAACCAGGGCCTCCTTAGTGGGCAATACCTCACAAACCACACCGTCGACTCTAACGCTACGATCAGCACCAAATTCAACACTACCGTCACCGCAAAACTCGCGACCGCATTGAACAAAACTGAACTCCTTATCCCTGGATATGACAGGATGTGCGTTATGCCCAACGGAAGAGTTGGGTTCAAGTGTGTTGGTGCACAGGTGTGTATATCCAATCTTGCTTCTTCTAATATATAGAGAAATTATAGTTATTAACAATGAGTGTATAGGGAAATCCGACTGGGTGGAAATTCAAGCAGCACGAACTCGGGAAGATTCTGGTCCATGGAGATGCAGAGGATGAAGGGTGGGTAGCGGCGCAGAGCTTACTTGAGGGTGTGGTTGAGGGTGTGGTTGAGGACGTGGAGCCGGCGTGGGAAGTTTATTGGGGTAAGGAAGGTGTCAGTGGGCCTAATGCGGAGGGACATAGCTTTAAAGTCGTCCAGGAATGTGTTTGATGCATGACTGAACGACGTGCAGGGTTAATAAAATTCTTTTGTGGGTTTGATTTCCCTGCTTTCAAGGTACTATACAGGCGCAGGCCTCTTTTGAGAGTATTTTGTCTATGGGCGTCTATATATATAGTTATGAACCTGTACATACGCTGGCAGTCAAAATAGATACATGCAATAACTGGACTGTTTGGCAGTACAGTCGACTCTAGCTCTCCCTATAAGGGTACGGAAATACCGCGAGGTCGTGCCCTTATAGAGCAGTTACCATTACAGTTATTTCAGGGTTAGGTTTGGGAAGTAGGAAGTTCACTCTTGGGGGCGAAGGGTTTGCGCAACACAGAATTTAGTAGAGTGGGAAGGGCTAAATCACCCATTTCGGTGGTACATGTTCTCATAGCAAGAATATGAGCATTTACCCTTAGCACTACATGCTCAAAAAAGTAGCCTGCGGACCGGGCTCCTTATAGGGCGAGTATTCTTATAAAGGGTGCCCTTATAGCGAGAATCGACTGTATACGTAACTCTCTGGTACATCGCTCGGGCTAGGTCGTTTCAGTTTCCAAACTACATGTAGCTTGGTAATATTTAGTAGGCGGCCCCCACAGAGTATTCTCAAGCTAGCTTAGCAATGTTTGATCGTAGGAGCACGGCCCGAATCGGGTCGGAAATACAATTCTCCGCCCTCAACCGGCAACGACATCTTCTCTTCACCACCTTTACTCTCATGGTACGACCACTACCAGATCTTCATCTACTTCTCATCCTCCCATCGACCACCATCCCTCCGCCTTCATCACTAATGAGATGGACTCATCTCTAGTTGACACTTGTTTTGTATTATCAATTGTTAACTTGGTGTCATTTATTGCGGGTTGTCAAAAATAATGGGACGCAACGGGAATGAACACCGCAACGACAGGCCACCAAACCCCGCCACCAACGAACGACGAGACAGGATGAAAGTATATTTGAGCCTCTTATATTCCTTATTATCATTTGCCGTATCTATGGCCTCTTTGTGATCAGTTGTGATTGAGAAATCATTACAAAGAAGCCTGTTGCGTCCCATTATTTTTGGCAAGTCGCAATAACAGACTAACCAGAAATTCTTCCCTAAGAACGTCATGAATGTTCACATTATATTACCAGGAAGAGCCGCATCGCAGACATGACGGATAAACAATGGAAAGACTGCCTGACACCCCAGCAGACAGCATTCACAGATTCCATTTCATTCTTTCCGCCTCGTTTCTTCGTTCATGTTGGTCGTAGTCAGCTTCAATTATCTTGTATTGGGCGATGATCAGTCCACTCGAGATTGATTGGATCTCGATATATACCAGGGATAGTGTTTCCCCTAGGAGGGAGCACTTCAACCAGTAGTAAATAATATCGGTTACCGGCAAAGAAGTCTCTTTTGAAGGTCTTGATGTGGAATACCAAAGTGAGTATTGCCTCTCACAGGCCTGTTTACCTCATAAGCTCTAAACACTTCGTCAGTATATATATTTATTCAAAGATCACTGCTCTGGGGCCTCGGCCGTTACACGACCGGGTGCATTATTATGTCCCTTACTCAATAAGCGTGCATCTTGGGCTATCTTTCCTACAGGTTATTGAACCCGTGGCTGTGGGAAACGTCACCTCAAACAGTCAAGATTTTAAGATAGCTCGGCTCATCAACCACGAATCCATGGATCGGTGATTAGCGGACATTCCTGTATATTTCCCTTCCTGGGAAAAAGGTCCGCTCACGAAAACCTCTCGAGTGGACCAGCTTCTCGAGTAGGCCGCAATAGACACACCTTTTTCAAAATTTAAATCAGATCACTGAACGGTGTGTTCTCGAATGAGGGTGTTTTCCAATCATGCATCCGTGATGTGGTTCCCTCCGTAACCACGTTCATCATGTTGTAAAGGCCGATGGCACCCTAGCTCGATTTATCGATAAACATATCCACTGCAGATTGTTGATAGACCTTGACGTAATGGAATGGATCTGCATGCCAGTAATAACTTTACCAGAGTTGTCGTCAACTACACCGCCAGTAAACCTTCTTCTTCTTCATATTCACCTATCACACTATACCACCAGTTCACGATGCACCTATCAAGCCCCAAAGCTATATTCAATGGTGTAACATGAGTAATGTGAATAACTATTCAACTCTACTATGCATGGGCATTTCTTCTCGTGTCATGTCAGCCTTATGCATCGTCAGCGCAGTCTCCATAAAGTGCCAGGTTACGAATTACCACACCCACACTACATAGGAAATAAGCTTTCAGTTTATACCACTCTCAATGTTTCCAAGATACACAGCATTAATTCGTACGCCGAGCCAACAATTAAACAACAGAACCAGTCGTCGGTCCTGCAGTACATGTTGCTCCACAAATACGAAACCCCCTCATCTTCAGCCCCAACCCAACAGATGACACTATATGAAACGAAGCTGCAACCTTCAACCAACCGAGAGTATCTCGACCGTTCCGAGAGAAATTTCTAGAGAAGAAAGAGCCTATATTATATAATAAATCAAGATGCAAGAAAAAGGAAAGGATGCACCCTGCGTCCTTCCCTTCCCTGTGCAGCTGCTTCACGCTTGAGCTAGAGTTACGTTATCCCAGACTGATCATTTACAATGCAATGGCTATGCGCGCATTCACCCATCTCCCCCCCTCCTCCCCCATAAATCAAGAAACCCTAAATAACCCCTGTAAAAACATAGGAAAAAATAAGACAAGAAAATGAACCCTTTTGTACAAAATGAAAAGTTATAATAAAAAAAAAGAACACCGATACCGATAACTGCAGGAGACTAGCTAGGCCGCCTCAACCGCGTTACAAAAACCACCCCAATACCAACCCTCCAACAACCACGGTGAGCATTGTGCTTTTGTCAATAAGCGAATTGGCCATGGCTCCAGAGTGGGTGGTATAAACCATGTTGAACCCAATAGTCGACGAATTCTGGCACATTCCCTCTGGCATTGGGTCCGCATCTTCTGGCTCCACGAACGTGATATCCGCACACTAACCAGCTATCGTCAGCACATGACACATCTCGCACCGCCCAACGCGCGGGCACTTACATTGTACAACGACGCTCCATGTAGTGCGACCTGAATCACCTGGATTGTCGCATTATCGCCGACCTTAACACTTGCGTTCACCGGCAGTGGGACCTGTGTCAGGCAGAAGCTGCCCGGGTATGGATTCTTGCTCGGCCCCGTCATCTGGAATACTGGCAACATGACGTTCGTCATGTTTGGTGGTGTTGATCCAAAACCCATATTGACATAGAAGAAGGCTGTCGGATGCCCGGCGTTCCATCCTGGGACAATCGAGATATCACCACCAGTTATCGGCCAGTTGGTGCGATTGTTGGTCGTTGAAACACCGGCGCCTAGTATGTTGTTAATTGTGGGGGGTCTAAGAAGGAGAGCGGAGAAGAGAGCGTACATGGATAGTTCCATTGCATATCATCTTTGAGAGTGTTACCGCGCCACGAAGGATATTGAATCTGAAAATGTGCGGTTGCGAGTTGGAGCGTTGACAGTACCGTTACCAGTGCCAGTTTCCATGATGATGATGATGTTGAAAACATATTTAATAGATTGGTATGTGAAACTTTGATCTTCCTCCTAGTGGCCAGCCAAGTATTTTGTCGAAAGTACTACGGCAGTATTCGAGTTGTTTTGGTGGTGGTTGCTGCCGAGTTGAATATCAATATTACCGGGAACTTGAGAAAGAAAGAAGAGAAGGAGGAAAAATGGGGGAGGGGGGGAGGGAGGGCACGCCAATATGTATGTTGTGTGTGGGTAGGGGTGAGCAGGTAATAGGAGGAGGCGAATCGAATCGTGACTGGAGGCGGCATTATTAGAGGGGGAGGGCATCTTGCTTGTAATGAAGTGAACCGGCATGGGCTAGATTTTAGTGACCAAGGGTATGCACTTACTCCTCTTCTTTACGAGGTCTACAGTTACTATGCTCTACTATAGAAAACGCCCACGATGTTGGTATTTGCACTCCACAGAACTAGGAATCAATTCTTCGTTCTTCTGCAAGCTACAGTCTTCATAGCCACACGAATGCGTAGGTATTATTATGAAGGCCCGCGAGTCTTCTCGGTCTCAGTGCCCACCCATCGAGCAACCATTCACCACTCACTCCTGCACCTGGGGTGGCGCTGACTGGAAATCCTTCCCATACTCGGATCGAGCCAATCAACCCAATACCGAGAAAAAACGAGGAAAGAACTGATCCGTATCGCCGTAATTAGATACCACTCTCTCCTCCAACAACAACCGGTAGAATTGGGAGTAATAGTAGACCCACATATGCCCCCATCCTACAACTCCTCTACGCGCCGGGACTAGAGCAAGCGGCTGATCTCCACTACCCCCGCGACGCATTGTGATAGGTCGGACCGTGCCTGGGACCATGTTCTTGGCGTCGAGCTGCATCTACCTAGTTTAGGTGTGGGATCGCTTGGAGAGACGTGCATGATGCAGTCAATTTTCAGCAGGTATATGTAGTGATACTTTGTGTTCGCGGTGTCTCTGCTACAAGATGGAAGTCGAATATTTACTGAAGTGAGACAATAAGAAGTGCAATTGCGCAAGTATCTTCTACTTCTTCGAAAGTCTTATGAACTAAAAACGAAACCAAATGTAGGTACATACCAGTTCAAAAGTACTTTGTATAGGTACTCTAAATCCTTGCCACCTACTGCGATGAACTTCACGAACGATCGGTACTTTACCCTCTATATCCTTGCATTGCTCATATGCTTGTTCGGCTGTAAGCTTTCCCGGATGGCCATGTAGGTACTTCACTCTATGCACTCTATTGTAGAATACTACAAACACATACAATTACCCGCGCCGTACGCTCGCTTGACCCGTGTGTGGGTGCTTACTCAAAACCACAAAACATGAGATGGTGGAATCATTTCCATCGTTTCCAGCTTCGTTAAAGCCATTAGCAGTGAATGTGAATGGTGGAGGCAAGAGATGGTGGTGCCGAGCCGAGATGACACTAACCAACTCTTAACTCTAACGTTAACCTTCGGCCCGACCCTGGGCCTGCCGACCTTCAGGGTCCTTGGAGTGACACCACCACACGCGGCGGTTACAGCCCTGTGTTGCCTGCCTGATGTTAACTCTAGTGCGAGTGATAAATCACCAGATTTCGAGCCCTTAAAACTCACCGGATTAGTACGAAAAAAATAAGCTTCCTAGATATATACTCTGAGGGAAAAAAAAAGATGTCCCACGCCGTTGAAAGCTTGGGCCACCACATGATATGGCGCCATCAGCCAACAGAACTGCTGCTGCCCGTGGTAGATAGCTGCACACACAAGCGCCCATACTGATGTTGTACCTGCATAACATGGTGGGATGATGTTGGGGACGGTGGTTTTATGTAGATCCGGAATTCGGCCGGAAGATCCAAGGACCTTGGCGAGGATGGGTATCCTTTCTTTCTGTGAGGCCTTCGAGCTCCTTTCCGAGCGCTGGTCGGTATATGCGACAGCAGGAATGTTGTGGGGTACATACAGAGGGCATGAGCATGACTGAGTGGGCGTGGATGATGCTGGGAGCCCACGTATGCATGTGTACGAACTAGTCTGCTCTACATACATACATCTACATCCCAAAGTATACATATGTACCTACAGTGCTTCTTAAGAATCAGATCTAGAGGAGCATAAGTGCGGCGAGAAAGCATACATATGCCTATTTCCATGTACTCCAGCTCCGCTCCACGACTGTACATACTCTACGATGCCATGTATATAGCATACTATTAATACCACCCTTCAAAGTGCACTCTTCCCTCCTCCGCCTTCTATCACATTGATCATGCCGGCTATTATAATTATATTACTTCCCAGCCTCCAATTCCTCACACCCACCCATCTAGAAAAACACGTTGGGGAAACATTGACACTACCGTCGAACCGGTAATAAGCGATCGGTGCTGTATAACGCTATATATAAAGCTCCCCGCGATATATAGAACAGAACCACATATACATCATATCACGATACATATATTTCTTCACATATATGTATGCGTGGGCGTGGTCTGCTGGCCAATCAGTGGCCATGGCCATGGGGTGGATATCTAGTATAGGAAACCCACTCACATATATCACACGCCCGATATAACATATGTATATCGATCCACATAACGAGGATCGCACACTACAAAAAAGCTTAAATGCATTCCGCCCTGCTAACTATGCATGGCACCGACATAATTAGAAAACATCCCTCTAATTCCCCGAGACAAGACATTGCAAGAGGTGAGTGAGTTGGATGAGGTGAGGTGAGGTGACAGTAACACCACGCGTTTGCAAGCGCCGGGAACTGAAACTGTGGGTGGAAGGGCCTGTCAGAGTCTACCAACAGAATTCAACTGCATCCCATCCCGAGAACATGGGAGGAGGGCGTGAGTGGTTGTGGTAGCGAGTGTCAGGGAAAGGACTAGGCAGACAAGTAGGTAGGCGGATAGGCAGTAAGGCTGGCCTAGCTGAGTGGTGATCTGCTATTAATAACGTTGCATGTGGGGGTAGGAGGAATTCGAAGTAGGGAGACGAGATCGTGGGAGCGTTGATAGGTGGGGTGGACCATGGGACTGTTGCATGCTGTAGCTGTAGCTGTAGCTGTACCTGTAGCTGTAGCTGTAGCTGTAGCTGTAGCTGTAGCTGTAGCTGTAGCTGTAGCTGTAGCTAACAAGTAAGTAACAGTCGGGGGGAGGGGGGGTCTGTTCTTGCAATTGGAGTTTTGAATAGCAGTTTTGAAGCTGATTGCAGTACTGGGCGACTGTTACTAGCTCGAAGTACTGGTACAGCCAACATCTTGTACAATTGTCCTGCTAGGTACAGTACACGAGTAGTCTCACGACTGAAACGCTATGGCAGGCCAGGCGGGGCAGTCACATGACGGCCATGTGCATCTCCAGAGAGTATCGGAGGTTTAGAGTTTCACCCGCTGAGAACCTAATCGGGTTTCATTTATGCTCCGCATCATATCTCAAATATTTGGACCAGCTGGTACTAACTATTGACCTAATAGGTATGTGCATGCGTATATATACGTACCTACATGTATTCTGGCCCCCACACACCTAAACCCGTCTCGGAACTAGGCTATCGAGGAGACTAAAAATCTCCGAGATCTGTTGTGCTCACTCATATCTTGAACAGACAGCGGAACTCCGGGGGTCTCTTTTCTCCCGTTGATGTGAGATCGATCAGTTGTTGATACGCAGCTAGCTACACGCCTTACCATCTCATCCCGTGGTTTCAGTTCAGTCGCCTCCCCCAGACGCTGAGAGACAGCGCAGTACCGATATTTAACACTGGATCATGATGCATAGGATGATGATGCAGTATTGAGTTTCTGTCGCGAGTAGAGTATTGATTGATTATAATTAGAAGAGCCGTTCTCTAGCTGTGGTGGGTGGTAGTTACGGTTAACATTGTTGCAACACCGGAAAGAGAGTTTTTGTAAGACTGCTGCTAACTCGAATCGCACACCTACTAAACACCATCTCTTATGTCTCATTGGCCATCACCAACTCCTCCACCGACACATCGGTAGACAAGTATTTGCAATACCGAAACCAAAACCACCGCGCAAGCCACCCACCACCACGCATCCGGCAGCACACTGTAGCTCCCACAATCAACTCCGAGTAACGCCATACCACCTATCCAGTACGGCAACTCCCTACTAATAGTCCTCCAATATCCAACCTCCGACTCCCAGATCCTCATCTCGACCTCGAAATTAATTAGCCTCCAAAAACACCCACACGTTCCAGCCCTGATCCGCCCAGTTCTGGAACCGGCCGGCCTAGCTAAACGACCGTGCCCACGCCAAATAAGAGTTCCAAGCCTGAGGGCCGTGCCACACCACACGCCCACGGAAATGATTCCCCACAAGAGTAGGAGGTCTAGATTTATGGCGGACGGAACGTACATGGGGTGGATTAGGGATTAGAGTGGCACTTTACGTATGGTATACGTATGGGGAGGTTGCGGATGGGTCGGGATGCATGGCTAAGGCTAGGGAGGTAGCTTAGGGAGCCGGAGATGCATTATATATTAAGCTATGGAGTCTGCTCTTGTGTTGGTATTTTTTTTATGTCTTTTTATTTCTTTTCTTGGTGCTGATCCTTTTTTTCCCCTGCTGCTGGACGGACGAAACGGACCAAAAGATGAAACGAATTAGACGCATGCGCAGCCGCCGGTGAACGACTAATCGACTGTTTGATTTTTGTTTGAGCTTTGCGGCATATTGTCGAGAATACTCAATTGCAATTCAAAATCTAACCCATAGCTAACCCACTAAACTTTTAGATTTTAGCTTTTGACGTCACTAATGAAATTTTCAAACCAGGAACAGAGGAAGAAAAAAGTTGACAGAAAAACTCAAAAGGTAACAGGGCCATTGTTAAGTAGCTACTCTTTATAGAGTTTATTTTAGAACCCCCCCTGGCTAGACTTTAATTGCATAAGTTTTTTTTTTAGTTTTTTTTTGCTGGTGTCATGGCCCATTCTAACCAAGTGATGCGTATCCCGTCTCCTTCTTCTTGTTTCTTTCTTCCTTCTTCCTTCCTTTCTTTTCAATCCTCCACCTTACACCTTTCACTATCAATTTACCACCCATTAGCTCCGGTCTCTTTTTCTTTCCTATATATACATTTCTCTCGACCTTAAATATCCTCACCATAAGTACTCACCATCACCTCAATTCCAAAACACACCTCCCACCTCATTCTCTCCATCACACCCAACACTCGAGCTCTCTCCTCCAAAATATGACAAACGAAGACTCCTGTACATGTATCACTCCCAAGGTCCCAACACTTCCCTGTCCTGTCCTTATTCCTTGATATATACGTACCTGCAGGACAGTGTAACGTTACCCTCTCCACCCACCCCCCGGCTCCGGCCATCTCCATCTCCACCTATCTCCGTCAAAAAGAAAGAAAACAGAAAGAAAGAAAGAGTTACAACCCCTTGTACCACCACCACCACCGCCATCATCCGGATCCGAAAATTCTCAGGGTCCAAAATGGATATCATCCCCATGGGGTGGGAGACCAGCGTGCTCCGGGAGAAGTAGGCATGCAGACCTGGGATCGGCGGGGAAATTTAAGACTGGCACCAGCTATCTAGGATGGGAAGGAGAGATAAAGCTGAATTTTAAGGTTCTGGCTTCCGTGGTTCTCCTTCTCTCCTGGCTGGCCATCATCTCTCCTATATATTACTTGTCTCTCTCCATCTTTCCTCTTCTTTCTCTCTCTCTTCAAATTAAACCCCTTTGCTTTCTTTCTCGATTTTTTGTCCTAGGCCTCTTGTGGCCTTGCCCTCTTCCTCTCCTCCCTTCGCCCATAGCATTGAGTGCTGCCTTTTAACAATTTCGGACTGCTATGCTCGGCCTAGCTTGACAATTTCGAGCTCTCTGCTGACGATATTCAATTGGTCCACCGATCCGAATATGCCAGAAGTCATCCAGTTAACCTAGATATGTTTTCGTCCCTCTGGCCCCTCGGTCCGAATGAAGGTTCAAACAGTTCAATTTGATCCCACCATTGAAACTTCTCGACTCTAGCACACCCTCTAAGCACACCCTCTAAGCACACCCTTAATGTTTATTTTTTATTTTCCATTTTTTTTTGCAAACCAGAGCACTACTGCAAGCAACTGTCTGCCGATATCACCACGCAACAAGTGAGCCCGCCCCTTCCCTCGAAGCCCGCCCAGGATGTGGGCATAACTACCAAAGAAACTTGGATTCATCCCACACCAGCACCCGCCAAAGTGAACACCCAGACATACACCACCTTGAACCAGCACCGACACTGAACGTCCGCAGCCTATCACCGTGGTCATAAAGCTAATCAAGTCCGAGTCGACCATCCGCGTACTGGAGGCAGTAATGATACCAGATTCGGTCGCCATATCATGATGAACGAGGACGACTGCTCAGTGCACCGCAGGTATGAGAGAAGAAAAACCACAGGAGCAAGACCGGACAACAAACCCTCTCTAGAGGCCGACCTGCATACGCGTGCTAGCGGCCAACGGCTATTTCGGCGGTCGGCATTGACAGATAACGTGTACCCGGAATCATTTACGCTGCTTAGATGGCTAGCTGTGTGCCCACGTCTCCGGGCCGTTCCTAGTAGGTGCGGGTGTGTGTGTGGGCTGCGGGTGCCAGTTGGATAGCTAGCGTCGGGGTGCGGATACACCATCGGCGCCGGCGCCGCACCTGTACCACTACCAAATGCCGAAAGCCCTAGATGTGTATGTACCTGCGTCACCACACAGCCAAGCACCAATCGTTCCACTCCACCAACACCCCAAAACAAAAGTCTCAAGACACTCCCTAAAATCACCGGATATCACTCGCCCCCAAACCAGTCACCAAGATTAATTATTTTAGACGCTCCAATTTCCATTAATTCTAGATACAAAAAGCGTTCGGCCCCAAACAGCCACCCTCCCTCCCCCCACCCGCACACCGCCAGCGAAAAACAAACGAAAAATTCAAACCAAAAAAAATAAAGTGATAAGGAGACCATAATAAACCCAATTATACACAATGCACCATAACTACCCAGTTATCCAAGCCCTGACCCGCTTACCAAAAGAACCAAAACAGAAAACAGAAAACAAAGAAGGAAAAAAAGGAAGAGGAATTAAGGGAAAAGGGGGAGGGAAAGAATTATTTGAGCCACTAGTCGAAGCGTCTCATGACCTTCTGGCGCTTTTGGCGCTTTCCTGAGGCCGCATGGTCGCGGAGGATACCGTCGGCGACCACGTCGGCGATGAGATATGCAGATACTTGCGGGTGGTTGCTGGCGGGGTATGTTAGTATGTGATTGACTTCAGTGGGTCACTCACTGGATGCAAGGGGAGACTTACTTCATAACGACGGGGATAACGCTGGTATCAGCAACCCTCAATCCGTCAACACCGACAACACGGCCCTTGGAGTCGACAACCCTCATCTTGTCACCGGCCTTGCCCATTCTAAGGGTTCCCATACCGTGGTAGCCCTGGTCGAGACCCTTGTTCCTCAACCAATGCTCGATACCCTTATCGGTCATCTCAATACCATTGATATAGAAACCGCCATTCTGCTCCGCTTTGAGGCGGTTCTCCTCTGCCTTCTCAGGCGAGTCCTGGATCCAGGCTGGGTCCTCGGCGCAGCCCTTGAACTCCATCCCCACAAAGTGTGCGGACAGGGCCTTGGTCTTGAAGATCTCGACGGCCTTCTTGATGGTCTCGACACTGATGCGGACGTCGTAGGGGTGTGAAAAGTACTGCGGGTCGATGACAGGGGCATCGGATGGGTCGGACGAGTTGAGGCTGATGGTTCCGCGCGCGAGATGGTTCTGTTGAAGGAGGAAGAGGCGCGCGTACGAGTTGGGAGCAGTGTCTTCGGGGAAGTCCTTCCCGGGGGGCTTGTAGCCGAGAAGGTAGAAGATCTCGGTGTCGGGGCGACCCTTGTCCAGGAAGCGGGTGCGGTCCTCGTCGGAGAGGGCCTGCCATTCGGGCCATTGGTCGCGCTCTTCCTCGGTGAACTTGATGAAGGCAACACCAGCTGAGGCTCCGAACCGGGCCATCTCGCCGCGAGCTTCGCCTTTGCCGTTTCGGTAGGTATCGATCCAGAGTTTCTTCTCGGCCTCGACACGGGCGGGCTCGGAGAAGAGAAGGTTTCCGGTGGGGACTTGGAGGTCCTGCTTGAAGATGGGGTCGAGGAGGACGGTTGAGTGGTCGAGCATATTCCTTCCGACATTGGGAGAGTCGAGGACAACCTTGATTCCGAGCTCCTGGAGATCGGCCTTGGGCCCAATACCGCTGAGGAGAAGGAGCTTTGGAGAATCGATAAATCCGGCGGAAACGATAATCTCCTTCTTGGCAAAGACTAGAACACTAAAATTAGAAAGGTCTGTAGGAACAAAAATAAAAATGAACTTACACTTGCGGCCTCCTTCGACCTGGACACCAATGGCAGTCTTGTGGTCGAAAATGATCTTTTCAACCTTTGTGTCAGTTCTGATCTCGAGGTTTCTAGGGCGGGTCAGACCGCAGCCGATATCCCCCTCCTCGTTGAGACACTGGGTAGCTGAAGAGACACGGGCACCCTTGTAGATTGCCATATTGACTAATCCAGCGCCAATGTTCTGACCGCAGTTGGTGTCCAAGGCTCTGGGAATACCGGCTTCAACACAGCCGTCTATGAAGGAACCCATACCCGGGAGTGGGTTGCTTGGGAGAGTGTTATGAATGGGCCCCATTGTACCATGGTTAGACATGTCCGGGGAGGCATATTTCTCATAGGCCTTTGGCAAGCCCTTGGGATCAAACGATTCCAACTACATCAACGGCATATTAGTACAACTTCAATCGCGCAAACAATATCACAAGGAGCCACAAACCCTCTTGATCCTCTCCCAGCCCTCGTTACTTCCATAGTTCTGGTCGCCAGCAATCTCTGCCCATTCGTCGAAATCGCCCTTGTAGCCCTTAATCCAGGCCATATAGTTGAGGTTGCTGGTTCCGCCGAGACCGCGGCCTCTGTGGTATACCAGCACGCGGTCATCGAGGTGCTTCTGCGGGACTGTCTTATACATATAGTTTGTATCCGGCCTCGCCACATTCTCGGCGAAATTACCGGGAATCAGTGACTTCAGGTTCGGGTTGTCGGCCGGGTTGTTGGTGTTATTACTCAAGGTGTTCGGCCCGTTCTCTAGGAGGAGCACGGAGGGCGCATAGGGCGAGGTGGCGAGCTTGTGTGCAAGGTAACCTCCGGCGGTACCGGCTGTTGGTTGTCAGATTATACGGATCCAATGGGAAGTGAGAGAGAGAGCAACGGAACTTACCCCCGACGACAATGAAGTCATAGGACTCGGAATAAGCGGCGCTGAGGTGGATGTTCATTGTAGCGATCAATGCGCTGAGGAAATAGCCTGGGGACTTCATCGTGGGAAGAAATAAGAAAAAGCAAATATCAGATCAGTCAGGATTCACCAATCAAAAGACCGCTGCAGGAACACAGGCAGGTACGAGGAAAAGCAAGAACGTGGTGAGAAGTGAAGAATGAAAAACTTTGAATGGACAGAAGGGGGGGAAGAGCTCTTTTAAAAGCGAGTGAGTGGGGTATGTAAAGAAAGTGCAGATAATTGAAAGAATACATCTTGATACCGACAGTGACCAGATGGGACGGATGGACGGATCCATCAGTGAGGGGTAGGTAGTAGGTATCGAGGGATGAGGATGGACAGCTCAAAGCTGCATTTGCAGCGATGAAGCTACACCAAAGGGGCGAATAGAACAAAGAGATAATACAAAATCCATCTGAAACCCGCAGCATCGGCGACCGGATGAATATTGCAAATATCATAAATTCCCTGTGGACGAGAGAAATTTGAAAAAAAAAAAAAAAAAAGAGGTGACCAGCTCATACTTACACTCGGGGTTTAGCTACTAGCTATCTAGCAAAGTATACTTAGCGCAAGCAAGCCAGTTGATCGCAATGGTATGCTATGTGGTATGCTATGCTATGCTATGCCACTTCTTTCTTTCACTTCCGTAAACAGTCAAATACGTAATCACCTAAGCTGTAGACGCCGACGACAGCACTTCTTTTCTCTGGTATTGAAAATAGAAATGGTGGCGCGCGATAACGATAAGTGAAGTTCGAATTCTAGACTCTTAATGTTCCACCGAAAAGGTCTCTCATGCGGCGAGAATCAAGTATCTCGTCTCAATCAATCAATCAAAACGATTCGAAATTTCAAAGGCGTTGTCCACGACCTGAAAAATGTGATGACTGGTCAAAAAAAGGCTCTCAAGATCTATGATCGATATGCCTAAAGCAGCAGATTACTGATCAGCTGCATTGTCCATTTCATAAATCCGGGGAAGGAATTGGTCTCATGAGGCACAGGCGGGCTGGGCAAGGTCAGGGAAGTAGCTTGCTGATTCGATCAACACAAGGTACTCTAGTGATTCTAGGCGGTAGTTTCTCTCTTAGCTACATACATACCTGCGAGAAGTTTTGTATCGGGACAGTTGCAGCGCGAGAAAAAAACGCACACCCAATATTTTGCTTTTATTTCTATTTTGGCGGGTCCGCCAGGTTGTTAATGCCTGTTGTGGTGATGATGATGGCGAGACCGGGGGGATAGGTCTCCGTGGTATCGTTTGTCGTGGGGCAATGAAGCGTAGGTGGACAAGCGCAGTAGTCTGGTATGCACTTCGTAGATAGGAAGATTTGTACCTTTTGGTCAGTGCTTTAGGAACTTAGAAGCTAGTAGGTCCTCTTGATGTTTTTTTTCCCTTCAAGCACGCCAAAGATGCTCTCCTCGGAACCAACGTCTAAACCTAAGATTCAAGGGGGCCGTTTATGTACCCTCAGCAGAGCGCCCAAACTTACTCGAGGGGGGAATCAGTATCAAAAAATAAATGTTCTTCAGAGTGGAACCAAGACACCAATCCTAGCAAATAAAGGCCGTGCTGAATACTGTTTTTGCGAGACCCTCTGTTATTCCCCCACCCCCGCGGGAAACCTTGGTAACTTCCTCGTGTGGCTTTGATTCACTTGGTGTTTTGCGATCAGTTCCTCCTAGCCCGCAACTAGCAAAAGAAAGAAAATGCCAGGCGAAAAAACACGAGGAGGGCTTGTGCCCAAGCGTTCCGTTGATGATATCGACCCTGTCGTGCCCCCCTCTTGTTCCTCCTGACTTGGATTTAGGACGAAGACCGTGATTGTTGAGCAACCCCGACAAAAACCTTGAGCAAGTAAAGCAGGGGATAGAGAGGCTTTTTGTAAGACCTTAGGCCCTCCAGAGGAGCTAAAGAAATTCTTTCTACAAAGTTGACCAGTATTTTATCACTTGGTGCAAATCCTATCAGCTGCGGATGCCACTCGTCCTTGACATTGATAGACCGATCACACTGTCAATGGCTGAAGCTAGAGAGGCATATACTTCTCTCCATTATACATCCAGTTTACTCTACTACAGATGTAGCCTGGACGATTTTGGAACCTATAGCTAAGAAAGGAGAGTAATAGTTATAATGGCAACATCCGATCTGGAGAAATCCGTTAGCCATGTCGTCTAGCGCGGAGTATGCTGGCCTACGAGGGGGAAGGCCTAAAAAGGAAGACATCGTAAGAGAACCGTGTAGAGTACAGTACGAGCACGTCAGATGTCAATCAAGCAATGGATGGGTTTGACTGAGACATACCTACCAGTGTACAGTACCCGTGCCCATGGAGTACGTACCAATAGACAATAGGTATCCTGTTCATGTTCATTGTCCCCTGCTACCACCCTCCCAACTAATGGCACGGATTTCCCAGGTACTTGGTACATTGCAACAAATAATTAAAAACAATACGTTTCTCAATATCCCTGCCCCGCCTACTCCCGTACCAACGAAATGCGCCCAGTCCAACAAATAGTAGATGTCTACTACTCTATGTGTCTAAAGCTCTTTGCATATTGTTTTCAAAAGTGTTCGCATCAAGTGAATTTCTGCACTTTGCTATGCAGGTTCACATATGACTTTGACCCCTGAAGATTGGTCTGTCGGCTCCGCAAGCAGCTGCCTTTATCTCACATCTCGCACTATTCCATCTGTCAAGCTACCAATAACAGCGGTCCATTTCAGAAGTTTTCCAGATCGGGAACAAATAAGTACGGCGCTAACACTAAAAGTATTTTGTGTGTGTTGTGCCAGTTTGAATACCTTACTCTACTTACTCTACTCCCCACCCTGAGTCTCTCACAACCCACCACCACCCCACGACACCCACTTCCACACCTATATATGCCTAGTACATAATATTTTGCCTGTTCTCGTGAAAAATATATTCCCGAGCAGGACTCTACGAGTCACATATTCTAGGCATGTAGGTACGCCAAAATATTTTCTTTTTTCTCTCGCCTACTTGTATGGAATCTGATTCGTGAATGAATTGAGCCCTGATACATCGGCGAATAAAGTATCATTACTCCCTAGCCGAAAAGGCTCCGGTTATGAGCTCCTCCGAAAAACGGTTCTTATTAGTTACCCACACCACATATGCATACATCATACATGATAGAGTATGTAGAGTATGCCTAGCTGTATGTATGACAGTTTCCTTTTTGAGGCTATTTTTTTTTAACTCCATCATAAGAAAGAGCCGAGGAGACTCGAGTCCTAGGAAGTAGAAACTACATGCATGTAGATGAACCAAAACGTATGATTTTACTCAACTCAAGAGCAGCAAATAAGTAACCTCTAGAGTAGCTCAGTAGCGTTAACGTCCCATCTCTAACGTTGATGACTAGGGAGACTATGTTGATAAAAGAGAGACTCGAAGCGGATGTCTTCATTACAGCTGCGCTGGCTAACTCTCGCGTGTGTATGTATGTATGCAGATGCTTCCCCTCTTCTCGGTTCCCAGCCCATTTCTCATCCCATCCATCCCAATCCCTCAATGAGCATCCCATGTAGGTACAAACCTACATACATACATGTACCCAAGTAGAGAAAAGCACTCTAGATGCCCTGAAGCAAAAACCACGTTGCTAAGAACCTCACTGAACCAAAGACGCTCCGTTGGTGCGTGATATTCAGTCACATCGGTAGGGTACTAGTAGATCAGTAGCCAATTATGCATCGTTAGGGAAATGACCCCACTTAGCCTTGAACAGATATCTGTGCCGCAGCACTGCAGGGGTCAATGCCACCTTCCGCCCCAACCCACTTCTTAACATCTCAGACGATCACTCGGATTCATTCATAACGTACGTCATATATGTATTCTAATACTCTTGGGGTACATGGCCGATAAAGGTAGAACACTGCCACTGGCGGACAACACGGATTCGACAATGAATTTCTCGATGGACTGATTGGCACCCCTGCCGGGGCCTCGCCGACATTACTAGACCGCAAGATAGCTATTGTAGCGTTTCCACCCTCAGGCTAGACCTCTAACAAATGTTCGTGATTCAGATTTCGGAGTAAGACACCTCCCTACGCAACCGTAGCGGACCATCATAAAAACCCCAAGGGAAGACTTTCCCTGTGACCAATGGCACCCGAAGTCAATGAAGCATAAGATTAATAACCATCTTCTTTTATCTATAATCACAAACTATGTTATATATTTTTCGCTATTTTGAATCTCAATATCAAAGGTAACATCAACATTTAGGGTGTGCCACATGTACACTGTGCACTGCCATTAGAACCAAATCACGAACACTACGAGGCAGAAAAGGATTAAGATCAAACCATGTCGGTACGCGTACGGGTGGCATCCGCCCGGACGTCGACTCCGTGTTGGCTCATCCTAATTATTACCACTATGATTAGATGCGGCGGCCCAGAGATATCGAAGCTTTAGACAAACTTGCCAAATGGTTGTATGTAGGCTGCAGCCGCCGGTGGGTAGAGACCGTCAATGATATAGGTACATAGCCAGATTTGACCTTAACACGTCGCATTATAATAGCCCGATATAGTTAGAGGAAATGTAAAACTTAGGAAGAACAAACCCCAACAATATATGGTCTACTATCAGCACCCATGGAGTGCCTTGTTTAAAAACCTCCTGTATTAAGGCCGTCTCTAGAGCAAATAACTAGCGCGTCAATTAATCGCTATTCGCGGATATTGGGTGGCGGTCACAGCGCTTGATTCTACCCTCTTAGGATTCTAGGCCACGATTGACGACGGTTCCCCTCAATTGCGAATCTCGATTGCTGCTCTAAAGGTCCGAATTTTGTATCAGGCGGATGTCTCATCGGCCTCGGCGCGAGGCACTTGCCTATATACGCCACTCCCTTGCTCTATGCGCCCAAGAGCCTGGATTACTCAACTCTCGTCCCTTCCGCTTATCGGAGATCATTAACTTCCTGGATTATATAAAGTGCATGAAAGTGGCGTGGTTTATCGGGTCATTCACTACTATACTAGCTATAGTACTAACTCGTTCTCTACACAGTAAATCACAGTCCAGTGGTAACTCGATATGTCGGAATATCCCCAAGATTCTGATAAGTCCATATATGGGATAGTAAATGTTCATCGTAGAGTAGTAAGAAAATAAAATTCTCAGGTGATATAGTACGGGACAGTAAGATACCCGGGGTTCTGGCCGGCATATAGAGTTGCGAGTGTAGGTAGTTAGGCGCCATGAACAAGTCAAACCAAACAATGGCCCAAACAACCCAAACAACCCTTCCCCTCAACCCTCACACTACACGGTGGACCCCATGACAATCTCTTCATCCCCGGCGTCAAAAATTTCATCGTCAGCTCTAGGTAATGTCGGTATAATATGGCTATATCATAGCGTACTAGGATTGAGTCTCATATCTGATACTTGTATTTTGTTTATAGAGATACGGTATATATACCTTAATCGTCCACCAGGTAATTAAAGGATTGATTATCATACCTTACTTAGATTATGTACTTCGAGCAGTTTGAGATTTTTAAAGGCGGGTTTCTCCTCGAGATATGTGTACGCCGATGCTTTCACCTGCATGTAGTAGCAGGGTCAGTCACATGCCTGAAGCACTCTATTGGTCGAAGATCTGTACCTTCAAAGTTTCCTGTGAAATAGCCCCCACAAAATAAACTTTTGGATTCTGAATGACTTACCTTGGAGCAAAGACAATATTTCCTTATAAAGCAACGCCTCCGGGCGTTTTGATCAGGCTGCGGATTGTATGATCGTTTTTCAGAGACATGCACAATCCAACAAATATGTTGGTGTGAGGGAATTGTGTAGCCCATGCCATATATAAAAGAATTCGACTATGCAGTAGACGTATGTTATACCAACAATTTATATATTACATACTTGCTCCATGAAGCTGATAGAGGTCTTGGCATTTATTTTACTACTTTTACCTATTGAACATTCACTACCACCAAAACTCGAGAAATTGGCTATGCATGCGAGATCAAAGTTACTACTAATGGACACTTCTGAGGCTGATCTATAGCCTTCAACCAATCGTTAAAGAGATAATTCCTGGCCGGAGATAGCCGATTTATCGAGTTTTGGCGGTATATAATATAGGCATAATGCATATGATACCCTTTGGGAAGACTTTGGACTCTATTCTGGTCGCGTTCCGTACATTTGTAAGACTTACATGTAATTTACCAAGACTTGAAGTTGAGTTAGTACTTTCCTTCCATAAGAACTGAACCCTAACTTGTAGATGGGATGCACATAGACACTATCAGAGAAAATAGGTTTTGGTATCCAAGCCAATACATGCCACATTTGGCAGCAAAATCTTTGCAAGCTTATGGGAGCTGATTGTTTGCTCTGTTTGAGACCCTCGGGCGATCAAGCACACACCTCCGAAACATCTCCGTGCGTAGAACCGCATACCCTCATATTTTTGTTCTTTCTCCGAAAGACATTATGTACTCCAGAAGGACTCAGCTTTCTGTTTCGTCTGTGTAATTGATATCACGGTCTGTGTAACACGGTTGGCCAAGTTTCTCCCGGGACCTAAGTTGTCGGACAAGTCGAGCTATAGTAGCCGTCCGACCTCCTGAAATTGAGACCGAGCGTCGAATCAGCGCCTCTTGTTCCATGTCAAATGCTCCATATACATGTATATGGTTAATATCACAGGCGCCAAAAAATGATTGCTTGTTGAGGAACAAGGGGTTGAAGAAGAACTAAGAATTTGACATATAAATTAATATTCCTAAGTGTGCTAAATTCCATGGTCCATATTTCTCGTTAACATGATTTCAGTTCTGTTTGTCATCAAATGTCTTATCATTTTGAGTGATACCTTGTGACTCGGGCCGTTGATTGCCCCTCACCCGTCAATAGATCATTTTCTCACACGTTACCGTTTTGATATATATCTGGCTTTAATTTCCCAGGAGAATACGGCAGCACTCTACTCGGATATTTCCATTGATTTCCGCGGGTATCCCGATTATGTTTCACCGACCCAATAGAACTCTATGATAACGTTGTGGCTAGATTCGGTAATTGTGCTCGTTTAAAGACAAGAAGGGGTTATGTACGCACGGTCTCTCAAGTGCAAATAAGGCAAATCACGAATCACAGTTCTCACATTATGGAACATGCCCTTTGATGCGGATCCATCGTTTTCGAGCACGCAGAAAATATGCACGCCAAATATATACACATGTCACGCTTAGAACTTCTCGATTCTTCTCTCCTATAATTGCACTTTTACATTCTTTTTAATTTTCGTGGTTGTCCTTTTGAAAGCCAAGCATTCGCTGTCACATAGGCCTCTAATCAAGGCCACGGTCTTTCGGATTTACTTATCACCGGTACGGTGGTGTAATTACTAGAGCTTGGACTATGTTAGGTCATAATTCAGCAGAAAGCGGGTGTGGCTTGCAAACTTGCTTATCTAAATATTGACAAGCAATTCAACATCCCCGGCCAGCGGGATTGTGTTACCCACAGGTTAATCTATTGCTAGACCGTTACTTATTATTAAGAAGATCCGTTATAGAAGGTAAATAATAAACCGTTCAGACCACTGCATGACTCAGGCTTATCGGTATGCTTTAATATTCCGATGCCCCGCATTCGCCAACTGATAGAAAACATATCACAGCATTATCATAAGCCTCACTGTTGGGGGAAACGGTTTAGACGTCAAATATGTCCTGAGTATCACCAGTCGATCGATCTTCTGGTTCAGTCCGAGTGCTATATCGCTAAGCTTATCATTATTTTATTTTTGAATGGCCATTACCAATCTTCAAGTAATCATAGCAGCGATCGAGGAATATGATTATAGTACATGCATGGACTAAATCGGCACGTTTAATTTGTAAGGGTAGATGGCATGCACGGGGGGTAGTATATATGCATATATATCGAATGAAGGATCGGTAGCGGTCATTAATTATGCCATAGTCTTTGACCGCATGCAGAGTTTTGTACCTAGAACTAATAAACTACATGAAGAAAAAAAGAGAGAAAAAAGATGGCGGTCATTAACTCCGTCATAATGCGTTAGTCAGGATGAAATAAACACATATCGCAGTAATATGTAGTCGATTATAAATTGCACTTGTGATTCGGTAGGGTGCGTGTAAATAATGGAGTAATTAATCTGCAATCAAAATAGGGTGTGTGTACTACATGTAGTTGTATGTACATACAAGCACATACTCGCGACCAGCAACAAGAACCCGAAAATGCACGTCCTAATCTGCAATTTCCATTGGGGTAGAAGTCAAAGATACACCAAAGACTTGCAGCTGCATATTCGGGTTCTTGTTGCTGGTCGCGAGTACAATGTATACATGTACCTACCTGTACATAAGTACATGTAGATGTACAGCGGTAGGTAATAAGTGATGGAACGGGCTGGGACAGAGTGGTACCTAGGCCTGTTTTGGGTAAAACACCACCAACATACGGTGTTTTCAGGTATAACCGTATCTCAGGGCGTCCCGTCACTTATTACCCATCGACGCTGTACTGCCAATTAAAGACCCAAATCGTAAGACTAGAAATGAAAATGAAGAGAAAAAAAAGGATTGGCAGATTTATTCAGCTTGTACAGACAATCATTTCTTGCTCGAGTGCCATAATACCGTGACTCGAATATCAATTAATATTTACTCAATACGTAGTTGTGCAAGCTGCACGGGTTCATTTGATCTCTACTCGTATTTCGCTGACGTTTGTGGACGCGACTGATATTGCATGCCATACAAAAAATACGCCAAGCTCATGATTTTGAGTGTATGCAATAATGGCCCTTTTTAAAAACGTCAGCGAAATACGAGTAGACACCCCTCCCCCAACACACACCGCATACACCTCTTTACGACTCTTGATTCAATTAGGCTATTCATCGGCTATATATAGCACCAGCTATACAGATACAGGGGCTGTCCAATAAATCTCACAGTCATTGATAGAAAAAGATATGTAGATTTAATTAACAACCTCAAAATATCTTCCCACTACAGTTATACAAACCTAGGTCATATATACGATCATATAATCATATGTAGTTAACTGAGACTACCCATCTATACAGGACGCCATTATCCAACAGTTGGTTTTAATTTGTGACTCTGGGTATAGTATATGTAAATTGCAAATTGGCTTGCATTAGCGCTAGTAAGAATTTTCAATCATTAGAAATCACTCGAATGTCCCTAGATCTCTCGAGATTTCTTTTTTGTTTAATTCATTTTCTCTCAAGAGATAATACGTGCCAGATTACCGACTGCGATATAAATAAACACATGTAGGTAGGTATACGTACATACATGTAGCTAATGTCTATATCTGCATACGCTGGTGTTACCTTGGTCGGTTTTATAAGGTTTATTCAGAATGTACACGTACACTAGGCCTGCAAATACCCAATATGAGTTCTCGGGCCTCTAAATGTGTGTAGTCTCTAGGATCAAAATTCCTGCAGCTGTATCACATGCATTACTATAGCTTCTTCCTCTCTTTCATATAGTAACTCGAATCACGACCTAGGCCTCATCGACCCCCCAGTCGATCGATTTTGAGCTGGTAATATTTTGCCTCCTACTCACTCCACTTCATAGGTAGTGGCGATAGAAACATGGCCTTGGGAGTATGTGAATCAATAATATACCCTCGGAAAGAACACGTACAGTTTAATTTAGCCCCCCAAGAAACTCTACTTGAGACATATATTGATCATGTTCATTGACACGTCATGATGAATACCTTCAAAAGCATGTGAAGCTCTATATAGAAGGTATAGCCACAGAACAACTTCATACTGATCCTCTCCACACTGAAACATGAGGAGCGGGAAGCTGAGCGGAAGTGAGCCTAATCTACTCCAAAGATATGTCTCGAATATGCGCATACATTGGCGGTTTAAAGGCCGATAGTCTCTGATAACTTCTCGTACCCTATTCTTTAAAAATAACTTTCTGAAATCCCCGAACCCAGCTATATGGAACTTCTTCCACTACAGGGCCAGCCGTGGTTGATTATGGTCAGCTTATATCTTTTACTGGGGGATCAACGCCCGGATCATCAAAATACCAGCAGGTGGCCTAGACTGACCAACTAGGAATGATCTATAATGTTGAACCTTCTCCTGAGTAGTTCAATGCCAATTATCAGGGAAGCTCAAAGATCACCAACCCGCTAAGATAATTTCTAAAGGCTCAAGGACAGGACAATCACATCTGACCCACATAAGTAGGATGCAATACGATTTTATGTGATCATACGTACGAGTTGTTTCATACCAGGCTACCTTCTGACGATAAGTATTAAAACCTAAGATACATACATTCTACATGATCATATCTATAACATTGACCAACGTGATAATATAACGTACCTTGAAAAACAGGGAAGGTCTTGAGAAACAGGGAGCACATAGGTAAAGCAGTCCCGAAGTATGCCTACGTTTTGAAGAAATATGATGCTACTCCGCTTCTCCACTGCCACGTTATGAAGCTGATATTCAGTTACCATTGGTCGCTCGCTTATTTCCCCGGATAGTTCAGATATATCCCTCAATAGCTCAGCGCAACCAAACTTCGAACCCGGGAGCTAGGTTATCATCGACTAGATTTTCACGTTTAAAAACAAAATAAAACCGACTACAGGGAACTCTCATTTAGCATTCTACGACCTCAATATATTAAACATTCGGATAATACACCGAGTGGTCTAGGCCAAAAGGTGATCATTGCTGACAGCATGATATACAGCAGGTAATGTCAGGGAACATAATTTTAAGACTCCACTCTTCTCCTAGTACACCCCACCTCGAATTTATGTTACAAAGAATTCTCTGGATTTACGGCTTTTAGAACTACTTTGTGGACCCATCACAAATGGCATAACTAGAGTTGAGGTCTAGATATCCAACTTCTAGACTAAAATAAACGTGCTTAAGGACTTCCTTGTGATACAGTTGGACGAACAACTGTGCTTCAGGTCCGAGAGACCACAGCAAAATGTACGCAATTAACGGATCTTTTACTTTCAAGGATATATTCACATTCATGAAATGCAATTATATAAGAATAATTCGGAGAAGATATAATCCTTGATTATTGACACAGTTATCCAGGCCGAAGATACATGATCTACACTGCATACGAATGATCAAATAGGAAATCTTCGCTCAGTATTCAGTAGGTCAGAAAGGATCCGCGTGGATACAGCGGCTGCAAGGTTAGTGACTTGATATACGAGAAAAGGATTTTCGAGACTTGCACAGGCTATGATAACAATGATTGGGTTCGGCAAAAAAAAAAAAAAGAATTTGCGCAGAAACCCACGGAACTCAGGGCAAAACTTCTTTGGGTCTACACCACAAAACTAAAATTAAGTTAACCTCTACGTTGTGCTAGTAAAGTCGAAACATGATCTTCGAGGTTCTTGGGTATATCCTAGCTAATTGGCGGTAAGATTACCGCAGAGTCAAGGTTGCTCTTCTCCGTGGCTGGAGGATCTACGATGCTGTTTCAGCAGTGACTCTAGAGAAAGGCCATCAGATTATTTACCGAAACTCAGGCACGCATGTCCCCTATTCCTGGTGTTCTTTTTTTCTTTTTTTCTTCCGCTAATTAACTATGTATGTACATGTAGAGTATTCATCTCAAAGTTTTTCACTATCTGAGAATTGTTACATCCTTTATATAAATTTAACCAAGTTATTTTAATTGGAGAACCGACATGGAATTGAATGTCCTATTTTGATACCCATCCGAGTGATCTTTTTCTATGTGTGAAAATCATCATCACGGTTAAATATTGTCCGTGAGGATATCAAAACTGGTGTCTCCTCTCCCCTTAGTCCGCTTCCGTATCTTCGAAATTCTATTCGCTAAAATAACTATCTTACATGTCCATGGCTCACTACCCGCTGCAATGCTAGGGTGGAGGTGATATTCCGAACACTTCCCCACAAATCAACGGTATTTGGAGTGGATGTGGTGCTAACTACAGCGGTAGGAATGACCTATAGAAAAAACAGTTATATGGTGCACAGAAATTTCGCCATACAATTCACCCCCCCTGTTTTTCCATGAATCATTCCGGTCGCTGTAGCTAGCTTCCGGCCGGGATTATGAAAATCGGCAAGGACTATCCCGGGATCATCGGTAGATCACAGCTCTAAACCAGTAGAGATCCGAGAGTCACGGCAGCGGTATCCTCGAGACCCGCTACCTCCCTTTTCGAGACCCCAAGTTTCATTCCACTCTAGGTATTAGGGTACACACTTGAATTATCCGGAAAACATTGCGGAGAACTCTATTTAAATAATAAACTAGCCGGTAACCTCGCCGGCGGGCCCGGGGCCGCACTGAGACTCAGAGGTTCAGGGTGCACGGCGATTTCGAGATCGAGATGACTCCTACTACTCCTTCCATATCGGATTCAATATATTAACATGAGTGAATATTAGAGTTGGCAATATTTCTTTCTAGTCATAGTTGGAAGTGGTACAAGACCCCCGCGGGCCGGAATTATTCAAGGATATAGATTTAAGATGCTCGACGAGTCCTGATCGATCGTTTACAATCCCCGAAACGAATACACCACTGCGGAAAATATCTAGCTGTCTCTAGATACCGAACGCTTTCTAAGCCTTTAGCACACTATCCTCGTTGCCAGATGTCAAGAGCGAGTGACGGCTGATGTCGCTATAGCTAGGCACATATTACCAAACTCTGCAGGTCATTCCTCATGCATAGCCTGCGCAGCTGCATCCAGTACTTGATCTCTAAGGTTCTGGCAGTGCTCAGCTGCATCCAGTACTTAGTCTCTAAGGCTCTGGCAGTACTCAGCTGCATCCAGTACTTAATCTCTAAGGCTCTGGCAGTGGTCAGCAAGAGCCCTAGCCTCATTTACAGCCTCGGAAAGGTATAACCCGGCGCATCCGTGCAGCACCTACTATTTAGGCATCGAGTTCATGGAATAGACGATTTTAGTGATCTAGGTTTCACCGCCAAGAACGTGGTGTTTCATACTGTTGATGCCAGGGGTGACGACATACGGAACCTCCGAACGGTACTGCACAGACTTCCTGGAATTATAGCTCACGTAGGAACAATGGAATCGAAGGATATTCTGAGGTACCTACATGTGTATTATCTCCACATACGTATTCAGGCTTTTTATCAATGAATCCCAGACCCGGTATAATGGTAGACTGCAAACTTTGAACTACCCATTCCACCTCTGTGACCGATGCTCACGCAGGACGAGATGAACAGCCTACATATGTACTTCATATCGATAACCACTCGAGTCCGCAAACAAACTACGCAATTTTGCATCGCCACCCTCCTCATAGCACGTGTTTGCGGCTAAACTAAAGAAAAATGGAAATGCGAGTAATACGGAGACCACCACCTTTGTCCGACTCTTAAGAGATACCGTATGACCTCCAATATTATGTATACCACCTCCAGCCCTATTCATGTGTCCCCCAAAAAATTTAACGCCGGGATGAAAGCAGGCGCATCGACTCTCTCGTAGAACCGCAACCTGCAAACATCAAAATTGCGGGGTACGATACAGCACCCCTGATCATGTAGTTTAGGACAAGCATCCCCGCGCGTTTCTTTCACACGTACCATTGAAGCAAGCACAACCCGGCTCGCTAACTGTGAGATTTTCAGTGTCAATGATTATATTTTGCACATCCCCCCGTTTCGATTAGCTTGGCATATATTGCTCGGGGGTACCGGAGAATGCATGGTCCAAGCTTCCTGAATATCCCGACTAGTTTTTCTTTTATCTTTTTTTCCGCTCCTTTTTGCACCTGAGACGGTTTCTGCCGACTGGCCTACGCATTGTGATCATGATAACCACAATTTATTACGGTGCGCTGCATAGAGTAAGGACTCCGGCTGATTCAACCCTCTCTAACATGTGGGCTCTAACTCTAGTTGGAGATCGAAAGGAAAAGCCATGTCCGACTCCACGGCATAGTGTTTATTTGTTATACTTTTCTAACATCACATTCTTTCTTTTTGTGCGAAAGAACATGATCACTGAGGTCCAAGATATCCACCGATCGGCCATTAATTCCAGAATCAATCAGTACTGGTACACACTTGTTGATTTCTAGTTAATCTTCCTAACCCAGCTGTCAGAATAGAAGAGTACATACCAACGCTGCACGCAGTAATAGCAGTGCTCTATGAGCATGGTCTGCCCCTAGTTTACTAGAATACATATATCTGATACTCTACTCTAGCGAAAAGGCAGGAGGCCCGGTGAGAGAAGTGTTGAGAAATTGAATCAATTGATAAAAGCTAGTTTTGGCAGTACCATGCTCGCGCTCGATCACCTTACCAATGCGATGGGAATATATCATCAAGGCATCGCAATCTGAGACGGTTAATAGGCCTAAAATTCTTCATTGTTTTTTATTTTCGGCTGTTCTTCCTTCGCCTAGAAATGTACCCAGGCATCCCGGATAGCGTGCATACATACGGACGCGTCGAGACAAAACTACATACATATGTAGGTACATACCTCCTCAAACTTCAAGAGTGGCTAACTTGACATCACGGAGCAAGTAACAACGGAGCAAGGTTCTTTACAGCACTATTGACGATTAGTGGCATTACCAGCTTGCTTCCTTTATTTTGCGCCCCTTTTCTTGTTCAAGAAAGTAATTATCCAGGGGAGCTACTAGGTACAACTCCACATGTACACAATTCGCTAGTCTCGCTTCAGGGTTGTCGGAGATTCATGTGGGCTGAAGATGCATGGTTCACTGGCTCCGGGTACTTTGGATAGCTGAATACCTAGTGTCTATAGAGGTAGTACTCTAATATATGATGGGATAAAGAGGGTAAGTAGCACCAACTACTGAAGCCATGTGAGGGAAGATGCAAGTGGGTACTCTACATATGTATCCACCTAGGCTACATACCTAGAATAGGTACAGTAATATAATAACGACATCGAGTTGTTGGGTTTTGTCGGGAAAGCGTGCCACATGGCTTACGACGTCCGTGTCCCTTTCTGGGACGTTCTTGCGGGAAAGAGTGCATACTTTGAGAATGTGTATTGTGTATGGAAAAGAGTGTCTACATATCTGTAAGTAGCTGGTGGTCTGATATGATATAGCTATACGATAGCGAATTTTTTGCTGGGTAGGTCACAATGGGGAGATCTCGAGAGGATCCTGATCCATTTGGCAGAAGGAAGTGAGTGAGATCACCTATCATTGATTTAGAGCTGATAATGACAATACCTATGTATACAGCAGTACCTACAGGAGGCTTAGGAATCTAACCATTGCCCTCATCGGATTATCTTGCCAAGTCCAGGTACAGTAATGGAGAACAGCGGCTACGGATAATAATGTAGCTCACATCATGCCGGCGTGCATGAAACATTTCGGAGTCGCGAGACTTTGTTTGCTGTTGCCACTCACGAGAGAACAATTAAAATCACTACTGCTCATTTGCAAGCTGAAGGAGACCTTTCTCTATCGTTGCCTTGACAGGGCTCAACACCAGTTACACCACGGATATCGCCGTGATGTTCTAAGGCTGGATAAGTGCTTTTTTCTTTAGACGATTCTTAATCCACATCGATATATATCGCGTAAACGTTAAATGGTCGGGTCTTGCGCACCCCCTTTCAGGAGGTCTAGACATATGGGTACATATCTCAACTCGATCACACTCCCTCACTCTACTAAAGTCCTTTACCTAACTCCGGCACGTGTTTTTCGTATATTGCAATGCAAACCCGGTCGGAAAAATAAAAAAATGAAAAATAAAGAAAAATAGAAAAATAAAGAAAAATAAAAAATAGTAAAGAAAGAAACAGATACAGTACACGTATAGAGAAAGGACTCGGGTTATCCATAGTACATTCTACCTACTCTATCAAGGTACGTCAACATTAATTGAATTGCCGGTAGCTATAGGTATACTTGTATATTGCCAAAGAAAGTCCGCAAGCGTCTGACCCACATTCTCATTCTTCTTTGTGGTATCACACATGCTAATACCAACCACAGGATGAAACTATACGGTCACACTGGTTCTTCTGAAAACGTACCCATTGTGAGTCGGCAATTTCCCCCTTTCAGGTTTCAATCAGCCCAAAGTCTGTACTTGTACCAGGCTGCCATGGCGTAGATCGAATCTATATGGCTTGCATTCAGACTTGCATCCTCAGTGGGCGGCGGAGCTTTCTGTACCAGGGCGTTCACGATTTTTTTTTGTTGCTGCTTGTGCTGATGCTGGTGGGGGTCCATGTATCTAGCTGACTCTATTCTCGTGAAAGGCCCCGCATCGGGATTCCTGAGGTATTGGGTCCGCCCGGCCATGAGTTTTTAGTTTTCTATTTTATTTTTTCCACCTTACATACACTATCGTTAGGTGGTGGTGGGATGATGTGATATATTAAATATCCCTATAGCGCCCGGGGGTCTTCAAGATTCCCATATTGTATTAAAGCACTTGAGTTCGCCCTTTATACTTTCACTGTCAATATATTCAGCAGTATTCATTTATTCCTTCGACCAGATCAGATCACTTTCGACAGCATCTACGCTTTCAATCAATCATGAGTACCTCAAAAGTTACTTCAAAGTCGACAGCCAGCGCCATTGCTACACCGGTGGAGATGGATGCCTCTTCTGATATCAGTGCTCCCTCTGCAGGGCACGGTGGGTGGAAGAAGAGTGTTTATAAGGATTGTGAGTAGTTATAATGTCTCGAATCTTTCTACAGAAACACTTTACTGACTCACCTTCGTACAGATGCGCTACAGATGGTTAGTCAAATTAGCTTTACCAGTACTAGTTTATACTATTACTTGACATCGATCGTACTATTCTTTTTTATTTGGGATGTGCTAATGTAGTTGATATCCATTTCCAGATCGTTGAATTCATAGGTAGGCCTGCAGTGCACCGCTGATCATTCCCCTCCCTCACCTAAATGTCTCATCTCCATGATGATCTCCAGTAGAGTGTAAACTAACCAACGTATCCTTGCTCCCTCCAGGCACCTTTCTCTTCCTTCTCTTCGCCTTTGGCGGCACCCAAGCCGCAAAAGTAAACTGGGACTACGCCGCCCCGAACCCCGCCCATAACCCCACAAAAGCTGTTGCATCGCCCGACCTCCTCCTCTACATCGCCGTGGCTTTCGGCCTCTCACTCACAGTAAATGTGTTTGTCTTCTACCGTGTCAGCGGTGGCCTCTTCAACCCCGCGATCACAACGGGACTTGTGGTCATTGGCGCAATGAGCCCGTTGAAGGGAGCTTTGCTCGGCGCGTCGCAGTTACTGGGAGGGATCGCTGCGTCGGCGGTGGTTGCGGGATTGTTGCCGGGAGGTTTGGCAGTCGGGACAGCTCTGGCACGTAAGTATTTTCAGGACCCCCGGGAGTCGGATATACACAAAGTTGCGGGAGCATGCTGACAATGTTTGGTGTTTGTGTAGCGGGAGTTTCAACTGTGCAGGGATTGTTTCTGGAAATGTTCTTGACTGCGGAACTCATGATTACGATCTTCCTTGTACGAAATCCCTACTATACTCCGGCCCGCAAGTTCCACAAAACATAAAACTAACCTCCTCAATTCAGCTTGCCGTTGAGAAACACCGCGCAACGTATATTGCACCTCTTGGAATCGGTGCTTCCTTCTTCATCACCCAGCTGTTCGGTGTCTACTTCACCGGAGGTATGTCGTATAGTTCTCTCCTATATTTAGAGCTCCTCCTCCTCCTGTTGCCCTAGCTGCTAGCTTAGCTACCATAGCTATCATTCCCAATCCGACTATCCCATATTTGTACTACCGGCCCAGTTTCTAACTCATCCATCTCGCTCGGCTAGGCTCCCTAAATCCCGCACGATCCTTCGGCCCGGCTGTCGTGACAGGCGACTTCCCCAGCTACCATTGGATCTATTGTAAGTTGCTTCTCCCACTCTTCTTTCCCTCCACCGATAATGCCAGCGCATTATATGTCCCTTCTACCTTCTTCATTCCTTCCTCTTTAATTTATAATCACCCCCCCCCCCCGGTCCCTGCTCCCAAGACACCCGCTAACAAATCGTTTCCAGGGCTCGGACCGGTAATGGGCGCATGCCTCGCTGCAGGAGTATACAAGATCCTTCTCCTCGCAGACTACAAAACCATCAACCCCGGCCAGGACGAGGACGGCCTCACCTCTGTCGAGGCTGTTCTCACCGCCATGCGCAAGGGTAACGGCATCACCAGAGCCGATGGTGAGTTGGGCAGACGCGGAGAGATCAGCATCGTCTAAGAGAAAAGGTTTTTCCGGGAGGGTGTTTTTGCTTTTTTAAGTGGGTTTTCCGGGCTGGATCTTGGGAGTTACTGCCATTCTCGGCACGGGAGGCTTCCTTTTTTTCTCTCCACTTTTACTTCTTCGGCTTCTACTTCTTTTGACGAGGCTTTTTCTTTGTTTTTATTTTCCTAGCTTGTATTGTGGTTTATTGTTTGTCATGACGGCGTCTTTGTGAGCCTGTTTTATTGTATCAGGTATATTTGGGTTATAGGGGAAAGGGTTTTTTGATTTCAATTTTTTTTTTGTGGGATCGAGAAGGAAGGGTATTAAATAGGGAGGACTAGGTTTTGGGGGGAGGTGGAGGATCATGCTGCATAACGCATTTTTTCATATCCATTATATCCATTATCCATTATACATCATCATCATCATCATCATCACTATCATCCTTATTTGTTTCTTTACTTGGGGTAGCTTGATTCTATCTGTCTGTCTACATGACGCATACGAATACCGTATTAATTGAAAGAGTTGAAATTTCCATATTTGGTTCTTTCTCTTCAATACGTCCCCCTAATCTCCTTTAAAAGGCAACTTCGACGTCTTGTGTGACCGGCCGTTCTTTCGAATAAATACGGTACGCATATGAGGAAAAGGGAACAAGAATTAATACATACATGCATGTACTCTACTCAAACATTTTCCGTTTCGGCCTGTTTCGGTTTGCCATGTGCGGGAGAACGTTTAGAGGCGAGATTCATGTAATGATATGCAATGCAAGTAGCGCGCGCGCGGCGCAGATTATCCAATTTCCATACTCTACAAAATATACAAAACGGTCACCCTGGGTTACATCCTACTCCTAACTCCTTACTTCTTACTGTACCAACTTCCACTTGACCCCTATCCTTACGCCTTTGTATTGTTGTTATGTTGTGCGTGAACGACCTGTAATGGGGTTGTATACTAGAAGCAGAACGGTTGAAGAGTCGAGAGACACTCACAGCATACCGGCTCACAAACATCGTAATGAGAATTAGGGTACTCAGTCATGGATCAGTCTCCACCCGCTGCTGCGCGCCTGCAGAACTGCAGAAAATAGGAAAAAAAGAAAGGGGAAGAAAATTAATCCCATCAGATGGATGACTTCTCGCCCACAATCGGTGGCTTATTTGCGACGAAAGAGTAAAAAAGAAAAAAAAAGAAAGTAAAAAAGGAATAACAAAACGCGATAAAAAAGTAAAAATGTGATCGCATATCGTGGATGGAATACGATATTGGCTACACATATTGACCATTGTGGGATTAGGGCTTTTTGGGAGAGGAGAGGAAATGTCATAATTGCTTTTTTCTAGCTCCTTAGCTCCCTTCCGTTGCTTTTTCCTTACCTTCCACAAAAAGTGAAAGTGCGGGGACATTCGCACTAACCGCTGTTGAGGGATAAGGGTTGGAGTCTCGCGATCGAATGAATGAGCGGCCGCACGGTCTTTAGAAGAAAGAAGGCTGAAAATATTGTCGGGACACGGACGGAGCGGAGGAATACGTAGGTGCGTATCTTCGGCCCCGTCGTGAATATGTCTAGCGACGTAGGTGGAGCATATACCGTACTAGGCGGTCGACCGAATTAGATTCTGCTCACGTCTCACTGGCATTGCGATCTGACCTGTTGGTGTTGTTGTCGCGATGAAAAGAAAAGGGTACTTTGGAAATATTGTCACTTAAGGGTGACGACAGGCAGAGCTAGATAGACAGGCAGGCAGTGCGGTGAGAGAAATTGAGTTGAGCTCGGGACCATTCGCGATCGTGCGAAGTGACGTTGTACTATGTGCTAAGGAGGTTACTAAAACCTCACGATAGTTGACGTGGTGGTGTGAGTGTGTCATGCGATGTCACTCGACTTGGGCCCTCATATCCAGTCGTAATAGAAACTCTTAACACAAATTACTAAGCCCCAAATTTGCCAACCAAGTTCCCTTGGGGTATATCGTCCATTGATATACCCAAACCAGTAGATATATCAAAACATCTCGCCACCTTTTAGCCCTCGTGGCAAAGCGGGGCGAGTGACATCTCATGCTCGAAACACAGCGTAACTGAATCCCGTAGGTTCCCAACTCTTACAAGCATCGATTCATCGGAAACAGAGATCGACCAAACCCGCTTTTTCTATCTCAGCCCACTTCTACCAGCAACCAGTGTACACTTCTAATCATTGCATTAGCACATACTCGAGTAACTAGGCGAACCAGCGATATCCCACAAACTGTCAATGATATCCATGTTTTCCGCTATGCTGGATAAACTTTTCGCAATCACCCCTCCCTTTTCCGATCAGATCTACAGTGCCTATGGCGAATCCCGGGTCACGTCTATTTATTTCAGTTTCCTTTCCGCTCATTCGCACGTCCCATTCTGCAGGCAGAATTCCCGACGTTTTGCCCTGCGTCATGTCACGGATGGCAATACGTACATACGTATAGTACTCTAGAGTAGCAGAGTACGTGCGGCTGCATAAGCGTGTGTCTGTCTTTTCGCCGCATGACTTATATATCCCGTCCAGTTGTGTTAGACACTCAACGATTCAGACTTCCGGGCTGTGAGCTAAGGTCGGTGGTCTCTTCCTGCTTGCTGTCAGTCAAGGCTAATCACTATATGAAACGTTAGGACCCTTTTTTGAGTGGGGGCCGAGTGATGGTGAAAAGCTTGGTTTTGTCTCGGGGGAGGTGTAGTTTGAGCCTTAAGTTTACATAGGTGGCTTTAGAGGCGGTGGGAAGCTCTAGGTCTTATTCTCACGATGGTGGTCAACTGAGTCTTTGGTGTTGTGGAGGCAGGGCTTCGCACGGACAGCGCATTAACAAGGCCGGCCGCAAAGTGATCGATAAAGCCCGGATTAATTAACGGAAAAACTGTCTGATTCTGATTGGGAGATAAGAGATAAGAGATAAGGTATTCCGGATCAATACTTACTAAGCCAGAGAGACATTAAATCTGGCCAACTGAAAGCAGCCAAATTCGCCGTTTGACCTTTCCGCTTTGGTTGGTCCAGAGGTTGATGCCGGAGGATTACCAATTAACATGTTAATCCTACGCAAGTGAACACCACATACATACCTACAGATATTAACACATATTGACTAATTTTCATCTTCCTGGGCGAGGAGGAGGTTAGGGTTACGTGCCTGTTAGATCGAGCCTACACGGGAGACGTACCCGCCGCCATGTGCCTTAGGGAAACGGTCCACCCACAAAAAACCTGATCAAAACGGTGAGAGATCTATGGCTAGGCTATTTATGGACGATGGGACGTCGCCAACGAACAACAATATATCCGCCTTAGCAAGCCAGTTATTAGAGACTTTGGAGATAGTAATTTATTGGCGAAATTCTGACACAGTTCCATGAGCAGGTCACTCCAATAGGATGAGGAACCGGACTTTGAAGACACCCTTCCCCTTTGAGTACTTTTTAAAAATCGAGTGACACGCGGTGAGTAGGATCAACCGGAGAAACAATAAGTCTTATAAGCTTTGTTCAAACATCTACGTCGAGGAAGATCATACCTACTGACCTCAGGGCATATACCTGCGGTCCTCTGTCTAGCTGCATACGGTCCAAAGATTAAGGCAGGGAGGAATGGGCGTTTTCCAACGCTAAATGTTATATATAGAGTCGTAGTATTATCTCAAGGCTCTATCAAACAAGGTGATCGCGATACCAGAACTTAGTTGCAGCCTATTTTCTGTACGTTGCAGTCATCGAATCCATTTCTACATCACTATATCGATAGCGTATATAGGTATGTAGTCCGGTGGCAAATGTTCTCATAGCAACGAGTAGAAATTGGCCCAAAAGACCAACCCACAAAGTCTGTAATCGCGGAGCAGATATAACTATCTTTATATATTTTGTGGTCGCGGATTTATAGTCGTTTCATGGCTCATCCTCATACAAAATCACAAGAGCTTTTGTCACGCAACAATATATCATGGTTCATCCTTCCCACATGAGCCTCACCCATCTTTACACGAGCTGGGCTTTAGGAGTTTCCCTAGTTATAATGTCTGCATAGGAAGGAGATGGTTTTAAGCAAGCTGTCATAATCTCCGGGTTTGATGCGAGTAGGACTGATTATTATTATTATCATCCTCTTATAGGGTTAGGGTTTATAGTGGCACTTCGAGTGAAGGATCATGATTGACAACTCAAAGTAGAGTCCAGTTTTAACGATTTCTTGGATATTGTAGGTCTTCGGTTATTCTCGTAAGTAGGAAGAAACAAGGCAAGGAAAGGTAGAACTTAGAGATTTCATTGATACACATTCAGTGATTGTGTCCTGGAATGTGGACAACGTCGTATGTATACAGTACCAAAAAAGGGGGTGGGGTCCTTACCGTAGCACTACAGTATTACTGCGGTATTCTAATCTATACGGTATTCTGTCCAATACCAATTTATTTCGGTATTTGGAGAGATATATATTGCAACGAATACCAATTAGTGCGTTCCGATACAGCAGATTAGGACTAGTTCTGCTTGTTTTGGGCTTAGTCTTGCCTTGAGGGCACGTAATGTACATGTATGTACATGTAGGTACTCTGCCTGTGCACCTTAATAACATCACCATCACCATCGCCATCATTAAGCCTGAGTCTACACCGGCGCACTGTCGATGATTGTGCCAGTGATTGGGTATCATCACCGCTATATTACCTGAGAGGGTTATTGATCCGCTTTCACGTGAGATATCATGCCTAGAGCAGTAAAATTTATTTTTTAAATGTAGATCCCAGTTCTGGAACGCCCATCGTCATAGGATGAATCTACAGGCATCTATTGATAAACCAATATCTGGCGATAGTCAAATTTGAGATGCTTCAAGCTTGAAATGCGGCGGAATTAGGGTTAGGTGATGAAAAGGTAGTGGGTAAAGTTCGGTATTACCACTAATGCAGCATACTCTGGAATACGTATTCTGGCGACTACCGCCGTATTCTTACGGTATTTCTTCAATTTCTGGTATTGCCACTAATGCAGCATACTCTGGAATACGTATACTGATAACTACCGTATTCTTACCGTATTTATTCAATTTCTGGTATTCTTATAAATAAATATTGTTCAAAATGCTACACTCATATAATTACCGTATTACTACTGTAATCCACGTATATCGGTATTTCTATGGTAGTGATTCCACCCCCTTTTTTGGTACTGTACGTACCTAACATATTAAACCACACTTCATCAATGTTCATGAGGTGTATATTTCCAACCTCGCCGTATACGCCATAAAAACTAGCCTTCATCTCCTTTAGTATACAAATTAGTCTATGTTTACATAGTGAAATCGGGCAAAGTCATGTCAGTTAAAGTGTGTCCTTGGCACCCCGAAAAAAAATGACATCTCACGAATTTATCCAATGATCATTGCACAAGTCAAGTAGTTGAGATATAGAATAAAGATTTTCAGCCCACCATACTTCTCGAAAGAAAACCACACTTAGTAGAAAGCCAGCTACCAAATTTAAAGATTTCAATGAACTAGGGTTAGGTTTGTTTCGAACACTGTTAGTATAGGCAAAAATGGTCCAGAGAGCTCAAGGGTGTATTTACTTCCGTTCGATCCAGATGGTCATGATTGGAATAGTATGATTGCAATTTATCGGGTGGGAGGGCTTTACGTTATTATAGAATCTCAAAGGCGTTAGGATAATGGGAGCTAAAACCTATTAAATATTGATTAATTGAACCGATCGGTGCAAGCTAACATATGTACATACAATACAAACTGACAGACATCACTCTCTGTCCAACAGTATATGTCACCATGACAGAATAGGTGAAAGACAGCACATTTACCGGCCACTTGACATAGAAATATTTCGGATCTATTCAATCCCATAGTTTTATAGTTCCGGCGACTCGGTACTCGCGAATATTGTAAACTACGTACCCAATATACAGTTTCTGTCAACTTAAAGCTGTAAAAGCTAGCATCACCTTACTTTCAGACTCATAAATCTGAAAGTGAACTTATACGTCACTAGTGACCCAATTCTATAGCTATACCATATGCTTAAGCACTTCCATCGAACTAAAAAACTACCCTTTACAAAACTCGAGCGCTGTGCTATTATCTGATGGAGTCCTGGGGGCCATTATATCTCATATAGAAAAGGGTTAACGTTAATGGTGTGAAATTCAGATTTCCTGTGTCACTTAAATCGCGGGCCAGGAGTTAGAGTGAATCATATTGAAGGTCAAAAGTCCGTACCGTACGGAAGGTAAGATTCATAGACTATGTCGTTTTAAAACATATATTGTGTCTCTTTGAATTATTAGTTATCGTACATGATCAAGTGTACACGTGTAGTTACGATGGCCAGGAAGTGTGTCACACATCAGGCCTGTCACGTAAACTTAATTAACGCCTTCATCATCACTGACTCAAATAATGATTAACCGATAGAAAGGCTACAATTCAGAGAAAGTTTACTTTCCTTCAAAGGAAGCTATTTTTGGTCATCTTTTGACCTATATAAATTCTCATCTGGTAAGGGTTTCATGTAGTGGCAAAGAGCAAAGCTCCTGGGCTTGATATTTTATCATTCTTATTTCTAGATCTCTGGTCTTAGTTATGTGTGTATATCAAGGCCAAATGAATTCCACCATTTAACCTTTCTCACTGTTCATGATCAGCTCATCCCGGCCCTGATCAATGTGTCTCCCTAATAGTTAAATAACATGGCCCCTTGTGCTTAATTAACGAACAAATGAGTTAAAGTCCTAGAAGTCTGGTGATCGGAATTCAATTTAACAAAAGTGTGAGCATGGGCTGGGTCAGAGACTCCCGAATATCCTCTAATATGTACATCTTCACCGTGTACTGATTGGCCTGGCAAAAAGCATACGCTTAATGAATTAATCAATCAATCAAAACCCGGCAAAAGGCCTTGCACACCGGCACCGATCGGGGCCATTATGGCAGACGATATGTCAATCCCGGTACAAAATTCCAACGCAAGAAACCGAAAACTTACTATCTGCGGGTGGATATAACGTTTCAATACAAGACATAGTATACAGCAAAACATACCATGTATCCACCCGATGGTGGTAGAATTCTGCTGGAAGTATGGTAAAGATGGAATTTAGCGGGAAGTATCTGTTAGAAAAACGCATGCTTGGTTCCCCCGAACGCTGGAAGTTTGGTAGGGATCGAATTTCGAGAGAGTGGAATTATGATAGGTTTCTGATCTGTACTTACATACTATAGGCCAGAAGATTTAAGTACTAGGGTGTAGCGAAAAGTGATCAGAATCTGATAAGAGAAATACACGTATTCACCGCAGCATTTACTTATCAGATTCTGATCACTTACCCTCAACACCCGGTACTTCTAGACAGTCGGCCGGGTCTGACGAGAGGAATTCATAGGACAACTTCTTTTGGTGATCCCATCAATTGCAATGCACGCATGTAAGTAGTGAGGATAGCCTAAACACCTGGACTAAGGCATTCGAACTAAGCTATTGGATCGTTGCTAAATCGAAGAGACTACAGCTGTCAATGATATCTACAACCATTCAAGGCGCCTCTGTGGCAGTCCTGCTGTGGCGATACACCGGTAACATACATGGACACCGTACATTGCCGTGTCAAACTCCAATTAAATCATTTTCCACGCCAGTGAACGATATATACACCACGACAAAACACGGGAGAGTGGCAGACCCCACCTCCTCACCCCCTTACCCCCTCACTCCAATGATAAGATCCATTCGCCATGCATACCCCTCCATATTCCTCCTTCATCTGCTGGAGCGCTCTACGAGTCTAGATTCACCACTGTAAGTACCGCTCTCCATTAAGGCTGGCCAGCGGGAATGATGGCCATATGGATAAACTCTAAGAATAAATTCAGTATTGAGGATTAATTGAATAGCGAATAAAGTTACACCCGGAATGAAAGTTACCCTGTTATCTGAAGACTAACCCGTGTGCTACATGTAAGCCTGAGTTCCGTATACGTACATACATGTACATACATGTACGTACACATCGCCATCTCAGAAGACCCTTCACTACCAGAAGTTTGCCAGGGAAAACCGGCTCTATTCACGGCGAGAGTGCCGGTGTGGGCCTACTTATCTACCAACATGAAGTTTGACGTGGTTTAGGGATATTTCGGCATTGGGCGAAATACAGGCAACATTTTATAAATTTACCTACTGGTCAGTGTGTTAAGAATATGGATCTTCGCCGCCGCCAAGTCTACCCCGGTGTCACCCCAACGAGAACTCGAACGGATATGTTGGGAGTATGGAAAGTTCAACATTTACAATAGCATAGACAGTAAGTTTCTGTCTATTTAACTTTTTCTGTTTAAGCTCAGTCAGTATACGTATGCCATGCTGTATTCCAGTATAATGTGACGTGACACACGTGACGTTCTACGTGACAGAACGTCCCACTGCACCAATGATCGTTTCCCGACCCAAACGAGCATTTTTGACACATAGACGACTTCCCTAGCCACCCGAACACCCCCCTCACCCGAACAGTCAACGTCAAAAAGAAAGGATCTTCGGTGCAACCGGTGTGTGTACCAACCATACTCAACTGTTCGGGTGAGGGGGGTGTTCGGGTGGCTAGGGAAGCCATCTATATGCAGTTACTTGACATTATGCGGTACGCTGATCGACACTTGCACGAATCAATTGGTCCGAGTGATACCCCATGATTCGCAGTAAAGACGGAACGGGTGTATACGCCGGTCAATATTGACATCCAAAGGGCACAATTGGGGAAGAATTACCTCGGGGGCACATGCTGAGTGAGCGGTATTAAGCTCTCGATTGCAGAAAAACACTTTGTCCATATGCGACATGGACGCCGGTATGCCAACAAAATGAACTGTATCGTCTCATTTTTTTCGATATTCCAGCTGATTTCCTGCACCCTGCAGTAGCTCCTTGCTTGTGGTTTCCGGAACGAGCTATTTTTCCTTTGAACACATCATTCAGGGACCGTCCTCGTGGCTTTGCAGAGGATTATTTTTTTTTGAATCAGGTGATATCACTCGTCCTTTATTCATGAATATTTTCGAGCTATATCGAAATCGGGGCGGCTCAGAGTTTCGCATGTAAGGGATCCTCGCACTCAAAGCGTTTCAAGACCAGACCAGTGCGGGCCATATGCATCGCGATTGGGTGTCAGCATTCGATTCGTTGGTGCTACATATGCGCCTAGCTTTAACCCTAGCCCTAATCCAACGACGCCACTTCCTTGCAAATCAAAATTCTAGAGTACCTGTTCTACATAGGTAGTTACGTCGGATCTTGTCATGAGGTATTTGACACGTTTAGGATTTTCAATCCTGCTAGATAAATGTGTTTCCCACTTTATCCCGTTTGGCCTTTATAAACATCGATATCTACCGGCCGATACTTCTTGGCTGCCAACGCTATGGTGCGGGAAGGGAGGGAAGTGGCTTGCACGAGGGAAACGTCACAAACATCGAATAGTATTCCTGGATTTGAGATTCCAATTGGACTGTCTACCATTTGCGGGCGTTGCCATAATTGCGGGGTACATGTTCAACTCGCTCTCTGTGCGATGGAATCCTATTGACGTGGTTGGCTGCATATCGAGTGATCATCTATGCTTCCCGATCGAAACCCTACCATTCAGATCTCATAGATTTCGCATTGCATGTGAAATTGAAAGTAGGTGAGAAAGAAAATGCCCATGATGAGAAACGTGGATCTCATGCACGGTCATGGTATTGGAGAGGTTACCGAGTACGGCCGGGAGAGGCACGCACGGCATTGAACCTCCAACGACCAGGTCGTATCGTAAAATGATACTTTTTTGTTCACGCACAGCTGTAATGTAATATTGTAACGGTTGGATGTCAAAATACTAGTCAATATTTGTATTTTTTTCTTATTTTACTAATTGGTTTCATCAGACGTTCCGTTTGGCACTTGCATTTTATTTTCTCTTCGGTGCCTCCCGCCCGAACCTTAAACCGATTTATACCGACGTAGGCATGCGCAACCACTTGCATATCAGCAACCCAGTCAACCCAACCTCCTCCGTTCCTTCAGGGTGTAATTTGTGCCCAATACGTCACAAGCCACTATACACTCAGGTAAAGTGGTTTTATTTCAGCTCGCTCTTGCCGGCCTTTTTTTAATTGAGTTCTGCGTGGCGAAAGGGGATCCTTGTAGATACACTCACGCGTGTGCCGTAGCGGTATATGTCCGACGCGGAATTTCGAGGCTTCCTTCTTCTGCCCGAACCTTCTTCTGGCTTCTTTCTGAGTGCCCTAGGGTTCTAGTGGTTGGTGGCTTTGGGGCCTGGTTTCTGGTTTCTGCTAGAGTACACCTACCCGGGTGAACGGTCTCGCGCGCACGTATGAATGAGCAGGACAAATGGTATGTGTCAGAATGGTTTCGAGAGCTGTGAACATAGGAAGCCACCAGGCGTTTCCGGCCGAATTCATGGATTCACCGCACCGGTATGTAGGGGCCTTAGCGAAACGAGGAGTAGAGTATTACTCTCTGGGTAATGGCGCCTATGGTAGTTTACTGCTAGCTGTACCTGAAGACAGTGAAGAGGAACCAACAAACAAAACGGATTGCTTCTCTGATTACTGTAAGAAAAAGCCGCTCAATTTTCAAGATGGCTCTTGTTTATTCTCAAATTTTGCCCGGTGGAAGGTCACACATGCGATCGGCGGTCCGAGCTGATGAAAGCTGAATGCATTGAACAGCAAATGCTCTTATCCTTTGACATGGCCCAATATAGTATCCAGCGGGCTTGCGCGCGGTTGATTCCCAGCCAGTAAACGAAACAAACGAGGAAATACCCAGACGATGATAAGTTTCTAGGTAGCTGAAACTGGGCCGAAGCTGGAGTTTATTCCAGATTCCTTCCTTCCTTGGTCTTTTATTCTCCATGGTCAGGGCCGTCAAGCATAGCCAACTGGTCTCGATTTTGTTGGTTGGGGTGGTCGGGTTGGCCCTAGGATATCCTGGCCCGCCTCGCGCCCCACCTTCCTTCCAAAGATCGATCGATTGCCCGCTAGAGTAGTTTCTCGCTAGGCGTCTTTTTCAGCCCATCACAATCTCCCGGTTGTCGAGCCAACAGCGCTAATGGAGGAGTAGGACCCTTGCTCCTTGGCACATCATTCTCCAATCCCGTCCTGTCGTACTCGCTCGTCGCCCTGAACCTAAGGGATCCACAAAAACGCCAAGGCCGAATTAGGAACGACTCGACTTGCTTGATCAAAACTGTCTGTCAGGGAACAATTGCGCTGAAGTCTCGCTAAAGAGGAAATTGAGAGGCTGGCGGCTCCTTTTCCATTTCCCCAGCCTCTCAGTTTCACTTCCCCGACTTTTTACTTCCCTTTCACCTAGACATGGTCTCATGAGCTGTCATCATCCTCCTCACTCCCTCCCTCCCTCCCTCATGGTGGTGGACCGGCGGTGGAAATAATGGCAGCTTCTTTGAGGCAATTCTGATCTTGATTGATATTCATTTCCTCATACTGACAATTGGTGCATACGGGGGTGAAAGGGGGGCTGCAGAGTGCAGCTAAGGGTAGCACAGTACCCATTCGGCCCCCGGTTCTGTTTCTATTCTTGTTTGCATGCTATCAAACAGAGATAGCGGACAGGGAACGAATTGGCCACCAACACGACCTGGAAAGTCACCAATTCTATGGTCAAATCCTGCTGAAAAGGGCAAAACAAAATCGCACAGGCCGTGCTAAGACGGCCACTCACGTGCGTCCACATAGTATGAGTTCTGGTTTCTTATACTACTATTTGATTTCCCAAGTAGGGTCGTTTATAATGGTGATTGTATTATTATTGAGATCCTGGTAAGAGTAAACAGCACCAGCCACATAACAACAAACAGATCTAGTTTTCCAACCCCCCTCCCCTCGAGAGGACCGTAGTTTTGTAGTCTCGTCTGGCAAATAGTGCTCCCTTGTCCTTAGTACCCTTCCCTATTTCGGCACCCACGCACTTTCCCACCCCAGATCTTCGTCTAGAGAATCCCCGGACCACAGAATACACCTGGAGTAAACCCACCTATAGAGATTTCGCGTCACCTCCCATCCCGGTCCCCGAACGCCTACTTGAACCCGCAAATTCATCACGAATTCAGGTTCCCTTTTGTTCCTCCTCTATCAATCACTCGCCTCACTCGCATCCCAACCGCTCCAGCCTCTTCTCAATCAGCCAGACGTGTTCATCATCTAGCTTGATCACCTCTTTCCCCTTTTTATAATACCACAAACCAGGGTATTCTCCTTTCTTGTCGCGTTAATTAAGGCGACAGGAAAATCCCGGAGAAATCACTAAGCAGACAAGCTGGATTTTGACGCCAGAGTACCGATTCCCTTCAGTGTCTTCCCCTCATCGTACAAGACACCTGGGACTAGTACACACGTAGTTGAAGAGACTACAATTGAGCATCACCATACTGGGGGGGTGGTAGAGCCTGTCCAGTATCATTCTCATCACGAAGTCGTAGAGCTGGAGAAACAACAGGGACATCATCTTGAGGGACATCATGTCCACCTATCTCATGGGGAAGAGGAGGATCAGCGCATTGTAATCTCTGAGACAGTCCGTCACGACTCTCACCATCACAATCAAAATTTCCACAATAACAATCATCATCTTCACAATCCCATGCCAGCGCCCGTGCACCATCACTCGACTCATGTAGTCGAAGAGGTTATTCACCATCACCATCATGACGAGCAGCCCTCTCAACACGTAGCACTTTACGACGAGGAGCGCCGCCACCATTCGGAAGAGGGTATCTTCTCTGACAGGTCTTCTGTCTCATCCCTTTCCTCTGAGGGCGGGAGACACCACCAAGGACACCACTCGCACCGCCCCCACCTCCCTAAGTTGCTGCACGGCACCAGCCACCAACAACACCACACGTCCCACTCGCACCACGAACACGAGGAGCACAGCAACCACAACCTTCTCCACAGCAACCACCTCCACAGCAACCACCACAGCAACCACAGCAACCACGACCACCACGACCACCACGACCACCACGACCACCACAGAGACCATTCCCCTTCTGGAATCGTGCATAAGGTTGTTGACAAGGTTGTTGAGCACATCCCGCACGTCCACCTACATAAAGACGAGCACTCCCACCACACCTCTTCCTCCTCTCACCTCCACAACCAACATCAGCATCTCTCGGAAGACCACCACCACAGTCACCACTCTCCAGATCCCATTGTTGTCAGTGAAGTTACTACTGTCGAACGCACAACAGTTGTAGATCCCGTCTACGAACAGCCCTCCCACCACACCGTTCATAACGTCACCGTCGACGAGTTTACTCCCGTAGTCGAAGTCCGCGAGTCTCATCTCCTCACCGAAAAAGCACACTCTTTCGAAGACCACTCTCACGAACAACACCCTTCATCTCTCACAATGGTTAAGTTCCACGACACCCACGCTCACGGTGATGTCCACAGCTACGACCACTCCACCGGTCTTAGCCACCACGACTCCCACATGTCCAAGGCAGCTCACATCTCATCTGCCCACGAGTCAACCAAGTCTACCTTCACCATCCCTTGCCACCACATCCGCATTGGTGACTTGGTGATCCTCCAGCACCGCCCTTGCCAGATCATCCGTATCACCACCTCTGCCCAGACCGGCCAGCACCGTTACCTTGGTGTTGACTTGTTCACCAAGCAGCTTCACGAGGAGCCTTGTGTTGTCTCTCACCCATCTCCCTCGGTCGTCCTCCACTCCCTTCTCGGACCCGTCTTCAAGCAGTACCGTCTCATCGACATCCGTGATGACGGAAAGCTCGTTGCCATGACCGAGACCGGTGAGATCAAGCAGGGTCTCAAGGTCGTCGACCAGGGCCACCTCTGGGGACGTTTGAAGGAGGCTTTCGGCCACGGATCTGGGTCCGTCCGTGTCTTGGTCATCTCTGACCACGGCAAGGAGTTGGCCGTTGACTACAAGATTGTTCACCTTGCCCACAAGTTGTAAAAGTGTTATATCTTTAATACCTTTTCCATTTGTGTGTAAAATTCATTCTTGGGGTTCCCTTGAGTGATCGTGTACTAGTCTCTGTGGGCGGGTGTTCTTGGGAGTAGCGTTGGTGGTCGCAATAGTTACGTCTTTTTTCCTTTTGTGTCACGTTTTCGAGATATCTTTCATGTTTAATGCGAAAAAACACCACAAAAAAAGAGGATGGTACGAATTTTAATCTGGGAGGGGAATTGGGGGGGATAATCATGTTTGTAGTCTTTAGGAAATATCAAGCGGGGGGTTTTCTTCTGTGTTTGGCATTTGATTAGTTTTTCTCTTGCATTCGCTCTTTTTTTTACGATGTCTCTGGCAAAGCGGGTTGTTTGGAAAAAATGTTCTATCTTAGGGAACGAAATACAAAGTGATTTTTTTTTGGTTCCCACCAAATTTTTTATATCCATCTTTTACCATGTGTGAATTCCTGCCATTGACCGGTTCCGATGTCTCGGGGGGCGGGTGGCTTCTAGGTGTTTCAATTCCAATGTATCTTGACGCGTTATTGTTGACTTTGCCGCTCTTAGGTCTGACGCGTATCGGATTTGTTTATCCCCACGCCTAAGCCGCGTGGTTTCCTGCTGTGGGGGTTAGAGCGGCAACTCACACACACACACACACACACACACTCTCTCTCTCTCTCTCTCTCACTGTAGAGTACAGACGGCCTGACATCCGAGTCGGGTGGAGGAGAGTCTCATGCTCGGGTCTTTTTTTTCTATCCCAAACACGCATATCGCATACCTACCATCATGCCATGCCCTTTCCAATTTCCCACGCTCGATCAGCGGGAACAATTGAGCCATTGGATCAGCTCGTCTGTTTCCCTTGCAATTGGGTAATCCCCTCTCGCGCGCGATGGGGAGAAATGATGATGGGTCTGATGGGATCTACAGTGCGTTTTGTTTTGGGGGAGGGAGGGAGTGGGGGGGGGGGGTGTAGTAGTGCTGCGTTGTTTTGCTGCACTTGGCTTTGGGGGAGGTCTCTCTCTCTCTCTCTCTCTCTCTCTGTTCCCTCTGGAGATTGCGATTGCTGTCTTGTCCCGCACGGCATGGACCCATATCCTGGGTGTTCGGATCTGGGCCTGCAATTGCACCATCCTTACCTTTTTTTCCTTCCCTTCTTCCCCTTCCGCTCCCCCTTGTCACGTTCCATCTCGAACCTTCGGTGTGCAGGAGTAGGGAGAGTACATACATGTAGGTACATGTACGTGAGGTACTCGTAATTTCACAGCGTTTGTGAACACGACCACTCTTGCATGCCATACAAAAAAGGTTGTCTTGGAGGTTTTTTTGTGTGTATGTAATAGAGGTCATGTTCACAAATGCTGTGAAATTACGAGTACATGTAGTTACATGAGTACATGTGTAGCAGGTAGGGAGGTACCTAGGTAGGTAGGTAGGGGGGGGTTTCTCGACATGTAGAGCAGAGGGAAATACAAAAAAAAAAAAAAGGGAAAGGCTGGTTGGTGTCTCTTCCCATCCGCCTGAGGAAGGAAGCGTGACACTGCTGACGTCGCCTTAGTTCATCATGAGCTGGGTCGGCCGGTCGGGCATTCTATTCTCCACAGTCTCACTCTGCTCTTACGCCACAAACATAACCAATCGCACGCACGCACCTCCTCTGTGCAACCCAACCCAACCACCTCTTACTCTTTCTATCTGCCTACCAATCTTTTTTTTTTTTTTTTTTCCCTTCTTCACTTTTTTTCTCGCTTTCATGCACGCAGGAAGGACCACAGGCTATGTAGCTAGTCGCCTAATTTTTTTCTTTCTCAGCTGAAGAGTACTGTGGATCCGCGGTGATGGTGCTGCTTTGGGCATGAGGAAACAAATGGGGTGGATGAAACGGACACGTTTACTTACATCTATCTCCCCCCCCCACCCCTCCCCTCCCATCCATCATCATCTGAGATAACGAGCTGACCTTGGGGGCGTAGCGTAGCCGCGGATGAGGGGTGAAGATGGTTATGGGCGGATTTAACAATCACACACACATATACACGCACCCTAACCCTGTGCTGGGCGTGCGGCACTGATATTGAGGGATGTTGCTGACACGGAATTGTGAAACGGGAGAGTCTTTGCGCGCGATAAAGTGATGGTGAATGGTGAATGGTGAGGGTGGGAAGGTGATATGGGTAAGTATTTCGATGGCGTAGATACGGAGTAAAAGACTACATGTATATACATGCAGAGTGTTATATGTATATGCTATGCTGATATGATATGATGTGATACTGCAATTTTCCGATTAATTAATTGCTTTGGGAATTAATTATTAGTAGTAGTAGCAGAGAAGCTTCTGTGAATAATTCCGTTCGAATATACTACATATGCTTCCTTCTCTAGCACGGAAGGGAAGTGTAACGCGAGATCGCAAGTAATCGCACGTCTCAATGCCCCCCCACCCGGGATACCATCAACCCAATTGCTGGAATAATTCCGAACATCTATGTATGTAGAGTATGCAGTTAGTTCCGCCTCTTCACATCATATCACTCTCTAGTTGGTGAAATCACACAAAACCGAAACCGAGTGCCCCCTCATGAATCACTCGTTTCTACCACCACCGGCCACCTTGCCGGTGGTCCACCCCCCCCCCCCCTCTCTCCCCACCATTGGACAGTTGGGCACCCCACTCTCGATCGTGAATCCCTCGTTTTCGGCCAAATCGCCCCCCGAGGCTGGTGTATGCAACCGAACAGCCGACTGAACTTCTGTGAGTCCAGTCCTTGGTCCTTGATTTTTCCACATCTCCAAGCACCCACAAGCAACAAGAGAGGATCATTGTTTACAAGCAGGTTGAAACATGCCGGCGGAACGTCGGAATAGAGCCTCACCGGCAAATACTACAATCTGGGCGGTAGGTCCATACCCGTTTTCCCCTACTCTACATGTCATAATTCAAATATGTGCAGCATTAGTAGTGGTTGGTCCCCTTAGTAGCAAGAAGAGAAGGCTAACTGTGTTTCCCCAGTGTACAGAATGCAAGGTATGTTTACTACCTTACCTCACCTCACCTTACCTTACATACATTACCTATGGGGTATCCTCCAAGTCGAGTTACCAAGGCTTATTCTCGACCGAACCCATAATAGCGTCGAAAAGGAAAGGTATCTATGCAGAACAAAAACCAACCCTGTCTTCTCTATTTTCTGTTAGCTGACTTGGAGATCTCCAGTGCTCCGGGGAGACACCCTGCGCCTTCTGCCAGAAAGCAAAACGAACATGCACATATGAGGCCCGGCCAGTCCGACTTCCACTGACCAGGAAGTGAGTTTGTTCTTCTTTGACCCACCCCCTCACTACCCCGCATTTCGGGCCCGGGGCAGTGGTTAACGTTGAGTGTGTGCCTGCCTTCTAGAAACCTGGACTACCTCCAAGCCCGATGCGCCAAACTCGAGACACTCCTCCGAACGCTCGACCCCAGCATCGACATCGACGCGCTTCTCTCCAGCCCCGACTGCAACTCTTCCGACGATGGCGACATAGCTGCAGAGCAGTACGGCGATGGTGACCTGGAAGAGACACTACCCGAGAGCGAGAATGTCTGCGGGTTTGAGTGGCACGAGCGGGAGATCAATGAGCTGTCGGATGGCATGGCCAGTCTCAATGTTGACAGTCGAGACGTTGGGTACCTTGGTGGGTAGCTTTCCTGCCACACTTCTCCACCAGGGTGCTTGCTAACTCGCAGGTATAACACAGGCACATCCTCTGGCGCAGCCCTCCTACGGACAGTGCATCGCCTGATTTCTAGACAGAACAATTCGCCGCAGCCTTTGTTGCTAACGCCCACACCGTCAATTTCGAGGATTGCGCAGAGCCTTACCACAACACTGACGGCGTCGTTCCTGATCGATGCTTATTTCGAACACTATCATCCATCGTACCCGCTTATCCATGAGCCTTCATTCCGGCGTTCATGCAATAATCTCAACACGCTTCCGCCATCGTCTTCGTTTCGGCTGGTCTATGGGATGGCACTGACGCTTGGTGCATTCACGGCGTACGATGGTAGCAACGATGATGAAATGGGTGTAGACATGAGGATCTGGGCTGCTGTCCGTGGAGGGCTGTCATTGGCAAGTATTCTTGAGTCGGGCACGCTGGAGCGTGTACAGGCTCTTGCAATGATGGGGCAGTATCTGCAGAAGAGGGACCGCCCAAATACGGGGTATAACATGATGGGTACAGCAGTACGGATGGGGTTCGGATTAGGCCTGCATCATGAGGGTTACCTATGCGTGAGAGAGACACTGGGGCGGGAGCTTAGGAGGAGAGTGTGGTGGTTATCGTATATTTTCGATGTCGGCGCGAGTATTACGTTTGGGAGACCTGCCGTAGTGAGCGACAAGGCCTCGACAAGGATTCCGGTGAATGTGGACGATGCCGTACGTACCCCAGTATTCTGCTGTATAGTGGGCTTTCGTTTTAAGGGCCGGTGAATAGGGCCTCTGTGGAAAGATGGTGCACTTCTTAGGGTTCTGGATAATCCTTATAGGCTACTCATCCCCCTTGTCCACTCACGCCGGGGTTATCTTCTTGCTTTTGATGCCGGGGGGTCGATTATGATTTGATATGGCTGGCTGCACTCATCTCAGAATGCAATTGATCTCCCGACATCTCCAGTAACAGGCGGCCCCAGCAAGAGACGCCCCAAGACGAAAGTCCCTCTACACACTGTCAAGGATCACTAACTAAACCTGGCAAACAGGAACTCACGAGCCCCACATCCCCACTCCCACCTGCTACAAGCGACATAACGACCTATACCGCGATGATTGCCCACGCCTCACTCGTACGCCTCGCCGCACGAATCCACAGCTACTTCAGCTCCCGACAATACCAAAACCAGCTCTCCCGCGAGCTGATCCACGCCTTCGACACCCAGATCCACACCTGGCACGTCTCCCTCCCGCCCTTCTTCACCACCCCCACCTCCACCGTCCCCGCGTGGTTCCGTGGGCCACGCGCGATTGTGCTTTGGAAAGCGCTCAACCTGCGCATGATCATGTACAAGCGCTTCCTGCCGCTGCTGCAGAAGGGCAAGCGGCAGCTGCCCGACCGCGACGCGGCAGTCTGCATCTCGCTGGCGCTGGAGACCATCGCGAGCGTGCGCGAGTATGTAAAGACCGAGACGCTGCGGCGTGGCGTGGCGTGGTACTGCACGTACTTTGTGTTCCAGGCGGCGCTGGTACTGGTCATTGCGGTGCTGAGGACGGAAGAGCAGGAGGCGATGTGGGTGGAGGGGTTGGAGAGCGCGGAGGTGTGTTTAGATACGGCGAGAGGGTGCTTGGGGGATGGGGCGGGGAGATGCCTGGATGTGTTGAGGAGGGTGGGGAGGTTGTGGCGCGGGGGCAACGAGGAGGTGGTGTTGGAGGGGAGTGGGAATTTGTTGGTGGGGATGGAGGAGTGGAGTGGTGGGATTGGGATGGATGGGCTGGGGATTGAGGGGATTGGGGGCTTTGATGCAGCGGGTGCGGTGGGTTTGGAGGGATGGATGAGTATGACTGATCAGGGTTACGAGGACTTGTTGGATGCCAATCTGTTTACGAGTGACACGTAAGGATGGGTGCGGTTAAGTTGGACAGGGCTGGGCTGGGCAGAGAGTAGATATTGTTCCTTGTGCTGTGTGTGATCTACCGAGTGATTCTCTATGACCCATTTTAATATCTGTAGTTGATATCGTGCCAGCGATATGCATATAAAGATCCCAAAATATTTAAAACTAACTACACAACCACTCTACATACATGATTCATTGCCTCCAAGAGCTTCAGAATCGGTACCTGCAACTAGCATGTCTAAACTAAAGCCGAAATACCACCTATAATCACCAAAAGTTAATAAGACATGTCTGCAGAAAGAAAGAAAGAAAGAACCATTCAATACGTACCATCAACCTTGATATCCGTCCCGGTTATGAACTTCCCAGCATCACTACAAAGCAAGATCACAGCCCCATTCAGCTCATCAACGCCTCCAATTCTGCCCAGCGGCGTCCTCTCAAGCCATATCCTCCGATGCTCGTCCAGCCCGTCTCCCTCATTCAGCACAGTATTCATATACCCCGGCGAAATCGAGTTCACCCTGATGCCATAGCGCCCCCACTCCGCCGCTAGGCTCTTGACCATCATTAGCACGCCGGCCTTGGAGACATTGTAGTTGACCTGTGGCTGCGGGAAGTTCGCTGCATGGCCAGAGATCGACGCAATGAGCACTATCGATCCCCCACGACCACTCGCTTCCATCGCCCTATCCATCATGTCAAGTCAGTCTTATAATAATCCCCCCCCAAAAAAAACCCAACTCCAAACCAACCACAGATCAAAACTCATACTTAGCCACCGCCTGCGCACAAACAAACGACCCCGTCAGATTGACATCCAGCACCCTCTTCCACGCCGCCTGGCTCATACCCAGCGCATCCTCACACTTGACAACCCCCGCAAACGCAACCAGTATATCCACACCTCCCCACATCGCCACCACCGCATTGACGGCCGCAGTGACGGCCTCTGCGTTTGTCACGTCGACTGCGACAAAGGTCGCGGTCCCAGCGGTTGGATGCCTAGTGCGTAGGTTTTCTGCTGCGGCATCGCCGGCGACGGCGTTGACGTCTAGGAGCACGACTACCGCTACGCCGTGCTCGAGGAGTGCGCGGCAGGCTTCGAAGCCGAGGCCGCCGGAGCCGCCGGTTACTGGTGTGTGCGTGGGCGGTCAGTGTGTGTGTGTGTTGGGGTTTGTAGATATAACGGGAAGTGGCCACAGAATGGGACGTGGGTACGTATACTGGGAGGTCAGGTATTGGGTTATGTATATATATACATACCAATAGCCACTTTCCCCTTGAGAGAGAAACGCGCTGATGCTGCGCTCTCTCTTTCGGCGTTGTCGGCCTTTTCCTGTGGTTTGAAAGGTGGTGGGGGCGCCGTTGGGCGGGCGAATTCCATTTTGGGGACTGGGGCGGACATTGTGGCTTTGAGATGGTGTGCGGTGGTGGTGGTGTGCGGTGGTAGCTGTGGTAAGGGGTTGTTTAGCGTGCTAGTTATTTGTGGATTCGGAGATATTGTGGTGGGGCTGGTATGGAGGGGTATGATTGATGCGTATATATATATACTCATCGCCGAGGGCTCATGTATGCGGACGTCGGTGCACCGTACTCCGTACATACCCAGTAATCAGGTCCACACGGTTATCTGCAGCATGTGCCCCATCTGATATCTCGCAGTATCAATTGCGGGGTAGATTGTGAAGGAGGTATGGGGGTATTGGTCAATTGATCAGTCAATCCCCCACTTTCTGGGCGTTTTAATTCCTTAAAACCGAGATGGTTTGCTCACAATCGGGTGGTGCATGTGGTGGTAGCCATATGCAATTGGATATCATAAATTAGAAACCGGACTGGTGATCTTCGGTGAGTTTTATGCTCATTTGTGGAAGATATTAACAATTAGTTTCCCGTAATTGTGAGTAGATCTATATGTTGCATAGGGCTAGGCTTGGTGTGTCATGGTATATCACTCGAGTGACACTTTTGTTTTGACTCATATTACTCGGATTCTTTTTTTGTTTAGCTCATTCATATTACTCGGATGCAGTCTGAATTAAGCCTATGATAATGTACTTGGCAGCTCCACACCCTATCCATATATATATTATGACTAGCTAGGGAAAACCTCCGAGTCTCGTTCGTGTGGGAGTAGGTGGGCCTTGAATACGGGGTTCGGAGATATGAGAACCCAAGTGCCATTTGGTGAGTATGTTGCTGTGTCCTGTCTCTGATTCGATCCATCAGTTATTGTGGTGGATATATTGAATTCGGTACATACATAGTACTGCGGGTTGGATGTAAGTCTGCCTCCACGCGTACTATGATTCATATTAGCGGTGCTTGGTATAAGTACTTGTATATAACATGGGGTGGTGGTGGTTGTTAATCCGTACTGGAGATCCAATTAACGTCTGGGTTGAGACTAAGAATATCGGAAAATATTTTCAAACAAAGTAGATGCCTAATACGATCGCATGAATGGTGTTCTCACCAGCCCTGTGGCGTGGGTTTGCTCGTGCCTCTATAGCTAAGGAACAAGGGGATGCGCTTTCTGTGGTAGCTAGGCAGACCGTATTGGCCTTGAGTAATTTATAGCAAAGGAGGCGATAGAAAGACTTGGGAGTTGAAGAAGGCTGAATACCGATTCTAAAATACATACCTGCGTGTGTACAGAATTTAGAAAGTACTTGTATATGGTAAGTGTGTTCTTTACTGATGTAACATAAATCCAAGCCGTTTTATAATCAGTGCCTAAGTATAGTCCTGAGGCTTTTGGTTCTGATACTCTGGCCGAGGCCACAGTAAGTCGTGTACTCCAGGCGGGCGTCAGAGGCAATAATGGGTTCTGATATGACTTCCCCAGCAAGGCTATATTACTATCATGCAACGGGAGTTTACATTGAAAATTGGTTTGAGTGGGTCAATGAAAACCATAATTGAGAGTTCTATTACTGGAGTTAATGATTTTAAACTAGTGAGTTAATAAATTACATGTAGTTATTTATAAATCAAGCGTACTTGGTCTAACGGTTATGATTTTCGCTTCCCAAGCGGGAGAACGGGGTTCGACTCCCCGAGTACGCATAATTCAATCTTACCACTATAAATCTTTTGGAGTGAGGTCATTCAAAGAACCATTTTGCCAGTTTTTATTGTGCATGCTTGTGTTGGCTATTAAGTACATGTGGTTGGTTGGCAGATGCGGCCTCTGCGGATTTTAGAACGAAGGTGCTGGCCAGATCGTCCGACTCAATCCTCTATTTTCACACAGATATGTATATATTTCTAGACAGCTTCCTTAAAAATGGTCACAATTCTCAATTATTAGATAAGACAAGCATACTTAGGTGATGCGTATCAAGGGTGGTATTCGAAATCCGGTCTCTCTTTTCTTTTTTGTTTAACTCATTCAAAATCCGGTCTCCGCTTTACAGGTCATATTGAAATGTTAGCCCAAAGAATCCTCGACACAATGCAGGACCTAGATATCACGGGATATCACTTGGGAATGCTCTGAAATCATCTCTCTCTCTTTTTTTTGTTTAACTAATCTCTAAAATCATCTCAATTCGCGAGCCAATTATCATATAGGAGAGTCCACGAACGGCTTTCTAACCACCGTGGGCGATTCATGATTCATAGTTTCTGCTAAGATTGGCCACGCTCGAGCGCGTATAAGGGTTGCATATGGATAGCTTGAGGTGAGAAAGATTTCGACTAAGACGTTGATACGGTCAGCTTTTTTTCGTTACATCTGTCAACTCCAACTTCTTGTTTAAGTGTCTGCGTACCACAAGAGGAACTTTATTGCAACAGTATATCAAAAATTCCCTTGCTCGCGACGGCGGTGGTAGTGTGGCTTATTGACGAGCCAGTTCGTGTCAAATCTACCACTCGTGGTATTATCGGTATACATTTCGGTCTAAATTCCTGGCAGGCTAGGTTTGTATAGTTTAGTATAACTAGTTCATCGCAACATGCAGTCAATTCCCAGGTAGAAGATCGTTTGAGTTCTTACCAGAAATCGAGTCGGAACAAGTTCGCCCTTCGTGAGGATATGTACGGGTAGATTGGCGGCCAGATTTGAGGGCTCTGGCTCGATATTGGCAGATAAGGCAAATCTCAATTTTAAAATGATGAGCCAACTCAATGTAACTGCACACGACAGGGCCATAGATCACACTGGCCTTGTGGGACTTGTTGGACTTGGAGTTCCGTCCACAATCCTTTAATTACCACGTATACTAGGATTGGTACAATTTGGCTTAAGACCAGAATCAGAGGATTTGGTGGATCACTGACTTATAAATGCTGTTTGTGAGTATGAAGGCTGAATTATTGGTATTGCAAGAGGGTAGTTCGCTTCTGGAACCTTCTCTCCGCATTGAATAGCTCGGATGATACCTGAGGTGATGGTAGGTTCTTTTCAATTTAGTCACTCGTAGATGAACGACACCTCATGCCACGTGAAATTCCAAGTTTTTGCATCGATTGCTTTCGAAGTTTTCTATCTATATGTAGTAAATAGCACATCTTCTAGCTAATACATGTAATCGGGTGGGCGAAAGTATGCGTAGTTTTAAATACTGTGATAACCTTCAAGGCCCTACTCGTATTGCCCCTCCTCATTCTGAGGTCCACCCTCATTCTGAACCCTGACAATCTCCCCATCCTTGCTGGTAATCCTCTGGATTCTCGAGTCTTTCGGGTGAGCGGGGTTCGCGATAGCAACGGCACCGGTACGGATTCTGTTAGAGAGGCCTTCGAGGCTGTCTAGAGCAGGGGCAGGTCTGCACTCTACCGCAAGGGCGGTGAGAACGGCGAAGAGAAGGAAATTGAAGATAGTGGTCGTATACATGATAGATATATTTTGTTTTGATGGTAAGGACAGGAATAGTGGTGATATCGAGATGTGGTGGGGGTGAGGGAAGAGGGGTAGAGGAGTTTCGTTGTGGTATAAATATGTGTTCATTACTGTTGAGTCATCAGTTATATTTTTATATATTATTTGGGAAGAATTACGTCGTTATTAGAGTTTCACTAGTGGCGGATGGGGTTGTAAAGAGAATTCATGCTGGAAATATCATTCCTAATCTGATTGCCAAGACACTGGACCACCTCTCGAATGAACCTGGTCTCTGGAGAAAATATCTGCAACTATATTTGATTTCGGTACTCATTAAATGTAGAGGATAGTATTTAAGATATGTTCAAATTTGGAATTCACAGATGACATAATAACTGACTCGTTAACGGATGTGGGGTTGTGTTACTTTAAATCATGCAATTGTATCATTCCCTTATGCATACCACAATATACCAGGTCTCTTCGAATCAGGCAGATACTGTACTTGTGTCTTCAAAGTATGGTTGTATGGCTGATAAAATTGAGAGTAATCGTCAACATGCTATAGGGAAACCCATTTGAAGTGATATTCATTCATGACCATGAAACGGGAAGGATCTTAATCACAGAATATCACTCGCAATGCTTGATGAAGGTATTAAATGACTTGTCACCGCCAGAAAGATCTACCGATGGACTGTGACGTGAGTATATACTAATAGGGGCGCTGGGGTGGCTCAGGTATAATGCGTACTTGGACTGCACTGTTGGGGCTCAAAGAACCGGCCTTTTAGGCTCGGTTTGAGGGTGGGGATTGCTTAATTGGGGGCTGCGTAGAGGGACAAAGGTCTCTAGGGTAGACCAAGTCAGTATTGATACTAGACGTGGCGCTTGTTTAATACGCGGCCCTTTCTCAGGGAGGGGGCACATTTAGCGATATGTATGGTGCTCGAATTGACCATTGCTTACCCATACTCTCCCGGGAGAAGCTGTTATTCTCTTGGCTTGAGTACTACATATACCTTACCTTATTATGACTGTATTTATTTCACTCTCCCTCACACTCTCTCCTAATCTCTTATCCATCCCAGGAGCTACTCTTATCCATCCTCTTTACGTGTAAAAACAACTTACTTCTCTTACAATGACAGTCTATCACCTCATATTTTTTTCCATCCATTAGCAGCAGCCAACACTATTTTCTTTACATTTACTTATCTTCTCTTACCATAATGGTACACTCTCACCTGTTGTTTGACAACACAGTTCTCTGCGGCTGGTTTGCTGCTCACTCTGAGGGTTTCATTCCTTAGTTGCATCGTGATCCCACACTCAGCAAAAGCTTTATCATCACCGGCCTCGAGCAGACTGCAACTGAGTTGTCAAACTAGCTGCATAGCTCTGCTCCGAGGCCGGGGGCGAGTATTCTTGTAGGGCATATGTACTACAATTAGGTACGTCTCCTTGACTAGAAACAGCTCTCCTTTACCTGATCCGCTCACTCATGTCAGTGATTATCAGCCGAAGAGTTCGGTTTATCAAGCAGATCTTATCAAAGAGCAAGATATCATCGAGCTTGCCCGTAGAGGGTTATATGGCTCATGGGCTGGGCTCCAGCATAATCGTCAATACCCCAGTAAGTAAAATCAACCCCTCTTTATGAATATCACCTGTGAGAATACTAGATTAATAAAAATATTAAACTAAATGTAGTTCCTCGCTATATTCTTGTAGGGCATATGTACTGCATACATCAGGCTCGGGGCTGGAGCAGATGACGTTAGAAATGTGGGAAGATCTTTCATGGGTGAACATTCTCCATGAGGGTATGTTACTAATAAGAATGCGGGAATAGATTTCTGCGCCGCTCTTGTAGGGCGAGTGTACTCTACTATCTTGGTAGTCCATAGCAAGCTATGCTGTGAGACCGATATTCCAGATGTAAATTTCGAATTTCCTTTAGAAATATCTAATCTGTGAATATTTTTACTAATAAGAATATGGGATTAGAACTGGAGGATATCTCCGTAGGGCCAGTGTACTACATTATCTCGGTTGCACCTAGCAAATTATGCACCGAGGTTGAAATTCCAGATGTACATTTCCTTTAGAAATATCCGCTCCGCGAATATCTTTACTAATAAGAATACGGGATTAGGACTGGAGGATATTCCTGTAGTGCAAGTGCACTTCGTTAGGCAATCCGGCGACAAGAGGTGCTCAAGAAGGTATGTATAAGCACGTACACTTCTACGGGTATTGTTTACCAGAATGCTTTGCTGATAAGATTAATATGAGCCTAGATTTGGGCAAAGATGCCATTGCGTGTACGCCCGTTTGCTGGCCTTAAGAACCATGCGTTCACTGAACGGCAGGACTATTACTTCCTTGTAATGGTGGGGAGTGTGCTTGGTGGCATATAGCTCCACGGGTGGGAAATAAAATCGCATATCTTCGCTCACTTTATGGCGTCGAAGTCATCCGTATGTTAAACATTGATATGAAAGATTGAAACTACTAGTTTTGCCTTATATTTACTAGAGATAGTTGAAGCGACTAACTTCTGCTCATGAAAGAGAGAAAGATCACGGGGGAAATGGTTTCTTTCTCTAAGCATGTCACCGGCCGGTTTATCATTAGATTCTTTATTTGACTCAGCGGGGGCGCAGCGGAGATGTGATTGGGCAGGACATTGATCCCGCAAAGACCATGCTACAACTACAATGGGTTGTGGTTTCAATGGGGCCGGTCTATTCTCATTATTTTCGTTAATCTTAGAATACACGTATATATATATCTAAGAAATTAATATATATTAAGTGCATCAGGAAATTCGGAACGTCAGATTATTACAGTCTTATAAAGCTAGATCAAGATCTAAAACTTTAGATCTGCCCGTTACGTTTAATTCTCTTTCAAACGAAATTAATATCAATTAAAACATTTCTTTTGTGATGTTAGAAGATATATATGAGCTTTGTAGTTTTGATTTCTTCGTATTAAACACAATCGAGTAAACATCTCGGAATAAAGCAGCAGTGTGCACCTCTCTATATATCTCCAATCGCAATTAATAATGAGTTAAACAAAAACAAAAAAAACAATCGCAATTAACACAATGTACCCGAGTGATGACCCATGACGCCACGTCCTTGTACCAGTCGTATGGAAAAGATTGTGTGAGGAAAGGGGCGCTAGAGGGATAGGGGTAACATGTAATTGATGGCATGCGATGTTGGAGGCTGGAATCGAGGAAGGGAAGGAGCATCTAGCTCGTCTTACCCCTCCTTAGTCTGTTATAACATATGCTCTGTTCGGACGGACGTCGATACCAATATGTACCATGGTATTGAATTGACCCCGAGTAGGACGGTGTATAAGTTATAATTAGTGTAGTATTTGAGTATTTGGATATATGGCCCAAATTGCAAATAATTGGTTTTGATACCATGAATACGCCACAAAATACCATGGTTTTAACAAATACCTCCGGAAGTATTTATTTCCGTTGTCTTGTACCTTCATGCCTCTACCCAGCAATATCTCAACTCCGTCCGAACGCTTTTGTCTTTGGCGAACATTTGGTTTTATCTCAGAACATGATACCATACAACCACATTTACCACAGTATTGAATACCACGCCCGTCCAAACGGAGCCTTACGCACAAGGTTTTCTATAGTTGTTATCTCTGACACAACACAGCATCATGAATAGCTACAAACACCGACAAGGGATTTCTGACCAGCTAGGCCATCAAGATAAACCTTTTTACAACCGGGGGCCGCCTCCTTTCGCACATGTGATAACCTCCAGATAGAGTTTCAAGAAACGGGCGACAGGCCCGATCCGTATCCTGCAGTTAATGGATGGTTAGAAGTACTAATGAAAGCGTCGAACTGGCACTAACAGCGTCCGACCTGAGTTTTAGTTTTCAGTTTAAATCCCGTGATGGTTACTGTTACATCTCGAAGCATTTGAGCATAAAACACCTGGACCTACACCGGAGATTGATTGTTCGCCTTTATACTTTCAATGGCAAACCTTCAGGTTCGATATGTTGAATATTTGGCCTTGTCCTCCTCAGGGTCGAGGATTGAGCGTCCACTATGGTAACGTAAAATGGGCTCCTTCGGATTATCGGTACAAATATCTCCTGTGTATATATTTCAGTGGTCCTCACAATTGGACACTGGTGCTATGACCATGGTTTCGACCCTGGATCTATCTTCAACGAAACCCCCATAATTTGGAACGCCACAATCTGGGTCCATACCCGCCTCCCCTCCCCAAAATGAGCTTTATTTATACCTGTCCCGGTTAACCGCATGCGCAGCAGACATTTGCGTATAATGGCCATATAACGGGTACGTCAAGTACGATTAAACTTAAGCTTTAATTACAACTTATGCCAGAGATACATGCATATACGAGCTGTGGGATCCCGGAGTGGCATAAGTGTGGACTAAGTGTTGCAATAATCATCAACTGAAGGATCATATCATACCAGAAACCCCTGTCAACGATAAATGTAAATCACTACTTATTTTTGGTAGTTTGGTTAGTTTGATAAGTTCTGTATAGTACTCCTACTTTACTCTAGGTACATAACGTAGTGGACATCGTAGGATGCCAGTGAAATATACGTGTAGAGAACTTCTGCTCAAGGACGATATCCAGATATCCACTACACAATGTTGGGTTGGCTATTGGTCCGCCAAGACAGAGCTGAATATCGGCTGGTTATGGCCACTCTCTACGCTTTCTTCCCGTGTAGCACACCGGAAACACCAAGCTTAGCGGGGCTCTAGATTGTATTGCGTCTTATCAATCAATCAATTCAGCATGGCTTTACAGTGCAGGAAGCCGCCCGCCATAAATTCAGGGCGAGAGCCACTGCATCGTGCCTTAAACTTAGAATAGGCTTCCTGCCTGCATAACAAAGTCCGGACGTCATGTTTCAGGTATGAAAAGAGATAGTTTGTTTGCTGCAATTCCTTCTCGATGGTGGAGTGGAGAAAGTCCGTACAGTCGTTCACAGGGTGAAGACGGACACTGGGTGTTGACGGACAGGGTTCTACGCATGGCGAGAAACAGCCAAGCCTTACAAATACATAATTCCCTCTAAGGATTCTTATTCGTTGAGATTCCCCTGTCTGTCAACACCTAGTGTCCGTCTTCACCCCGTGAACGACTGTACCGATCTGTTCGCTCCCGGCCGCAAGCAGTGCCAATTATCGATACTTGCAATATCCATTCAATCGACTCCAGACCCCTACCACCCAATCACCCCAACCGACATCAACCCTGGAGGCCCCCATCGCTCTCCATCTACCCGCTGTGGCCCAGAGCTCAGCCACCGCCTCCATGCAGCACAGACACCCGATCGAGTATAGCACTGATCCAGAGTCGTACCAGCAACCTGGCTTGCCCGATGAAACGAGCATCCGAGCCAACGGTACCGAGCCTTATTGATGCATTGATTGCGGGCTCAAAGGAAGGTTGTGGAAAGAAGTTGGAATTGGCAATAGAGGAAGGGCAGTAGGCTACCCGTCTATGGGTGATGTTTGGGAGAGAGTCCAGCGTTTTGATTGCAATCTTGCTGTCTTTGATCCCCTTTTGGGGCTTCTCCGTGCTAATGCCTGGGCAGTTTTGGTTACAAGTTGGAGGGACGGGCGGTACATTTCAAGATCTAGCCCTATCAGATGTTAGCTATAGGCCGCAGATGCAAAGAGTCGATATACATGTAGGCACCGTTTGTCTCTAGTTCCTGCGCCGGGAAAAACAACCGCTTCCTGTGCCTGCGTGCGGCATGCCTGCATAATCGACGGGCGGAAAATGTCTCACCTCGTCCAGCCACAAAGAAGGAAAGAACAAGCTCTCTCTAACGCATCAAAGTTGTGCCAAGAGCAACGTCTAGCCAGGAACGAGCGTCATGTTTTCTCACCATCATGCCGCGACGCGGGCGAAAAGGGATGAAGATACTCTCGTATAGGTACTCTTCCTATCGCCTTTGTTTGTGATGTACATACCCTCCCTCTCTTCCATACGATGGCACAGAACCAGCTCGTGCTAAACGTGGTACAAATAAGATTTTCTCATGGGCATGGAGAGAGAAGACAGGGGTGAGCTTATATTATGATATACCGACATTAGTATTGACTGTACCAGGCTGGATGGACCCGGAAGTTGATAAATATTGCAAACCTGGGATATTCCATAGGAGGAATGGTGAATGCGAAAGTTTCGTGGGCTTACAATCTCCCCCTTATGGTAATTGTGTGTGGGGGGCCGAGGGGAGGGTCCGGTACCTTTCTGATGCCCAATTATTCATGTGGCTGACTCGAGATAGGCTAGACACAAGTGGTGAAAGAGGTTTAGTTGGCTTTCTAGCCGCATTACTGGCCGTTATACTCCTGGCAAGCATCGGGACCGCAGATGTTCTTTCCGGGGGGGGGGGGGGGGGGTGAATCAGTCAATTCAGTTGGTGATAGGAGATTTTGAAGATATATTTAAAGAGAATCTCCCGCCATATATCGACTTTTCTCGACCTTCACCGCATTCAGAAGCACAGCCAGCCACTCCTTCCTGGCCTCATTCATTCGTTCCTGACCTATAATATAATAATATTCTATATAGGATAGTTCTATCGTTAATATAATATATCTCTCTGTCTCTAATAAGGATGACCTACAACTCTAAATACTTCCTCAGCTTCGCAGCTCTTGCGTTTGCCACCACCAACGCCCTTATTGTCACCCCGACCGACGACGCAACAGCACTAGCCAATGCCGTCCTCAGCCCCGGTATCACCCTTGTCTCAGCTACCTACAGCGGAGCTGTCGGCAGCTCTGGCACCTATACCGATGGGCCGCTGGGTATCCGCGACTCCATCGTTATGACTTCAGGGAATGCAATCGATACCGTCCCCGGGTCCGATACTAGCGAAGAAATATCGAAAGACCGCAGCACCGCCGGTAGTGCGCTCTGCCAGTCTCTCAACGGCGGTGTAAATACGTATGATGCTGCGGTGCTCACCATGGACGTTGTTCTCGACGCCGGTTACGCAGGCTTCTTCACGGAATTCGTCTTTGCCAGCGAGGAATACCCCGAGTGGGTGGGCAGCGACTTCAATGATGTGTTTGGCATCTGGATCAACGGTCAACAGATTGCGGCGGACTCGGATGGTGCCCTGATCACGATCAATGGGGGGTTCTTTTCGAGTGGGAATGTGGTGACGCCGCCGGCTTCGGGGTCGAGCTTTGATGGATCTACGCCGTTGCTGAGGGCGGGCGGGTCGGTGATGTCTCCGGGTGCTCACAAGATTGAGATTGCCATCTGCGATACGGCGGATGGACTCTTGGATAGCTCTGTCTTTCTTGCTCTCGGGGCTTGCACGGATGCGGAGAATTGCAAGACCGGTGCTGTTATAGCTCCACCGGTAACATCAACTTCCACATCTACGAGTGTGATGTCAAATACAACTATCATTGCCCCTGTCACGACAGTCCCTGCCAACACTAGCACTGTCACCGCTGTCCTGCCAATTGGCACAAACCCAACCGCTCCAATTGTCACGGGCCCCACCAGCTTCCTGCACACATCCAGCGTGGCCGTCCCATACGGTAACGGCACTGTCATTGTTGCCCCAACTGTGATTGGAACCGCTAGCGCTGGAACCGGCATCACCGCCGCCCCATTGCCCACCGGCGAAGAGGAAGCCCCGTGCGTGACCTACACCTCCTACATCACAAAGACCCTCACCAAATGTGACCAGACCGCCTGCCACGCCACCACGACCGTCAAGCCCACGGTCGTCACCTCAACCCTGCACTTGACTGTCTACACCCCCTGCTCGACCGTCACAGTCAGCAAGTGCGCGGGTGCTGAGTGTGTAACTTACACCAACACAGTCACGTACCCAGCGGTCACTGGATACCCTCCGGTCCCGACCTTTGAGGCCCCTGCCGTGTCGACCGCGGCTCCCGTCTCTGCTTGCACTCCGGGTGTGAACTGCCCCCACGTCCACCCCGCTTCCTCTTCAGGTGTTGCTGTTCCATCCGCTCCAGTTGTCGGCACACCAGGTGCCCCCGCTTCATCCGCGGGCGTTGCTATCCCATCTGCTCCCGCTGCCTGCACTCCTGGTGTTGACTGCCCCCACGGTCACCCCGCCTCTTCTGAGGGTGTTGCTGTTCCGTCTGCTCCGGGTGCTCCGGCTACATCTGCTGGCGTTGCTGTTCCATCCGCTCCAGCTGTCGGCACACAGGGTGCTCCAGTTTCCTCTGCGGGTGTTGCTGTCCCGTCTGCTCCCTCTGCCTGCACTCCTGGTGTCGACTGCCCTCACGGTCACCCCGCCTCCTCTGAGGGTGTTGCTGCCCCATCTGCTCCTGCTACTGGCGCACCAGACGCCCCGGCCACATCTGCTGGTGTTGCTGTTCCGTCTGCTCCTGGTGCTCCAGCTTCCTCTGCTGGTGTTGCGGTTCCATCCGCTCCAGCTGTCGGCACACAGGACGCTCCAGTTTCATCTGCGGGTGTCGCTGTCCCATCTGCTCCTGCTGTCTGCACTCCTGGTGTCGACTGCCCTCATCCAGCTTCGGCCACCGGAGGCCCAGTAGTCTCCCCTGTGGCAGTTCCTGACGTTCACAGCACCACCGTCGATGTTGTTAGCAGCACTACCTCCACCAGCTCTTCTACCACCTCCACCAGCTCTTCTACCAGCTCCACTAGCTCTTCTACCACATCCCGCAGCACCACCTCCACCATCTCAACGAAGACCACAGCGCACACAGTAAAGGCTACTGCGACACCAGCCGAAGCCACCTTTGAGGGTGCCGCTAACAAAGTCCAGGGTGCCGCCGGTGTGATGGTTGGATTGATGGTTGCCGGTTTCGCGGCTCTCTTGTAGAGTAGAGTAGTGAGTGTAGTGTAGGACACTAGTGGTTTTGTTTTGTTCTTAGTCTATTGGCGTAATGTTTGATGGTGATGTGTTTTGTTTTGGTTTTGGGTTGAAGAGGAGGGGAAGGGATGGAGGGAGGGGAGGGGAGGGGAGGGGAGGGAAGGGTGGTAAATGGGTTTAATCTTTAGGGTCCGAAGGGGGGCAAGGTTCTTGAACAAATATTTATGTTTGCTTTTTCGAACGTTTTGAACGTTTTGATTTTAATGTGACTTGACTTGAGCGTGAGTGAGGGCTTGAAGCCTGTTTAATTTTGCAAGCAGATGTATAACGCTATCTATTATACTACTCTCTTGAAAAACCCCATAACATCCATAATTGTTACCTACAGCCTCGAGATAAAACCTACGGGCCCTGTGAAATCTGATCACATGACCGAGTGATATCCTATGATCGAAATAAACGGAGTTCCAGCGCGGGGGGGCCGTGGCGGGCCAATATCTTCTCGGGAACATTGTGGTTAAACTTTATGTGATTCTTACAATAGAGCTCTTGCGTACGTAGTGGGCGGGACTCGTCAAATGGTTCTCTGGAGAGACAACGTCGCAATACTATACTGAATCACCCGCCGGCTCCGGCTCCCCACCGCAGAAATCACAAATGCTGAGTTATTGGCTTAGACTTCCAAGCTAGCGTGTGTGTAAGTTTCATGACCCCAGATGATGAATAGAGTCGAAGATTTGTATGGGGTTTTCAGCGTGGGTTTGTTTGTTGCGGGGTTTTGTAGGTTTCGGGGGGGGATTAATTGTCTATAGGCCTATTCCCCACGGTTGTTTTAAAGACAAGAGGTTGGGGTGTGCGTCTTATATATATGTGTGTATGTAGTGGTGCAGGCCTTTTAGCATATTAAATCTGCGTGAAGGGTTTAGTTGTAATAGTTCTGTAAGGGATTGCGAGTGATGGCTCATGACCGTAATTATCGCAATGTGGGAACAACAAGGGTGCCATGGGCGGCGAGGAAGCAATTCACTTGAGGGTTCAAAAGTTTTGTGGTTCTGGTGTTGGTGTCGTAGGAGACGGGGTGCATTTGGGGGTGGGGTTGTTTTGTGGCTACAATGGGTACGTCGTGTTGATGGTGGGTGTTGTGTAGAGAAGGGGGTGGGGGAAGAGGGCCCCCCTGGGGTGTGGGTACAAATGTTTATGGAAGTTAGGTAGATATAGAGATTATCCCACGCAGATCGAGAATAGCATTTAGTCGAGTGACCTTCCATGATTTCACGGACACCCCCCTCCCCCCCCCAGAGGCTTCCACACAAAGTTAACCACCACAGATCAGGGCACATACACATACTTCTAACCCTGGCCTGCCGGGCCCAACTCTCAGTGAGCTAACTCGATAATGCCCATAGACAATTATCTTATCAGATCGGTGAACTCGGCACTCGTTCAAACCCTCTCTCTGCACCCTATGACCGGCCAAAGTTTTCTTGGCAGACTCGGGGCCAGATCAATATAAGCAGCGCAGTCCCCCGACCCTCTGATGTTCTTCAGGAATCATGCGAAGATAGCTCCCTCCCTTTCCCTTGCCTCATGGCTGGTGAGAGCGAGTCGTCTTGGTACCATTCAGCCGGGGCTCCTGCAGATCTTTCATTAGATCTGTTGTCAGAGGGTACCAGGTTGTCTGGTAATCATCCAGGCGGCCCCTCCTCTCCCAGGGAAACGGGATGGGACCTGCAGAGTTGCCCCCAATGTGGCCCACTGTCACCCAGTTCTCCTTTGAACTGGTGACATGGCTCTTCTAACGGTTTCCCCGCTTAAAATTTTTTTTAAGCGGGAACCGCGAAGCTACGGTTGGAGCATTCTTTGGTGGGTTAGGGTTTCTTTTTTGGGTGCGGTTTTTTGTCTTTTTTCCCTCTTTTGTATATTATATATATATATATATATATGTAGTTTATTCTTTTTGTATACAAGTGCTTTTCTCTTTTGTATATAATACATATAGTTTATTCTTTCGTATACAAGTGCTTTTGCCCTTTGTAGATATATATATACATGTAGTTTATTCTTTTTGTATACAAGTGCAGTGCGGCCTTGGCCGCGCCGCTGTAATCAGGAAATAGAATGCCCATTCTGACTTTAAGTTGAATACTTGTATCTATCTCTTTGTCTATCTACATAGATTAGCCGCTAAAGCCTAGGAGAGGAATAGCTATACTGCCCAATCTATCTACGTTCAATGATCAATCGTTAAAACCTCTGGCATGAGCATGAACCTGTAGTACTATGTTCGTTCCAATAATAATAATTTAGTGATGGGGGCACGAGCCGAGCGGGCACGAGCTTTGAGCTCGACTCGGAGCTTTAGGCCCGGGAAACTCGAGCTCTGTTACCGACGAGCCCGAGCCAGCTCGAGCCCATATCCAAACTCGACCCTCGGCTCGGGCCTGGGAAAGCATTACTAATGGTAGTAGCACATTATACATGTAGCTGGGTGGCATATATAAAGATATATCCATCATTATTCATCCTAATAGAAATATCTTTATATGTTATATGTATACCAACGTACTCAGGCTGTGAGGCATATTTTAGGTAGGATCGTAGGAGCTCGAGCCGTTAACTCCACAATCCGAGCCGGCTCAAGTTCTAGGCCAGGCTCGTGCCCATCACTCAGAATCCTATTTCTCAATCAAGTGCTTAAAAATATCTAGGAGTTCGATGCTGATATATGAGTTTATATAGTAGTTAATTCTAGTTGTGAGTGTTTATCCTAGGCCTTCCATGTCAGCTCCCTTCCCGGCATTCATTTAGATCTATCTCGGGAGTAATTCTTTGTCTGTTTACGTATGAAATTCTAACCAATAGAAATGCTTCATGATTACAGCGAGAAAGTTTATACTATTTATAGAAATATGTATTTCAAAGCTTTGGACGTGGACGGCGTTGATCTTCACTGCGGGATTTGGGCTGCATTTTTAATATCCTTGGTAAATTTGACAAGTTTTCGATGGCCCCTGGTCGGGGGGCACTAACCGGTGGAAGGTATCAGATATTAATTCCAGCTTATTCGATATTCGCCCACTCACCTACTCACCGGCCCACCCAACCGCCAGACGACCACTATGAATGCAAGGTAAGGGACTCCGCTACCCCGTAACACATGGTCGATCTGCATGCCATCTAGCCGGGGGGGATAGAATATCCCCTATCCTAAAGACCCCGAGCGAGAGGCATCTTGTAGTGGCCATACATTTGTGCACGGTGTTTGAGTATCCCCCCCACCCAATTAGCCAATCCTCCCCCCTACTCCTCCATCTGTGGGAACTGGTACGTAAAAATCTGCCTTAGACCCTTGACACCATGGTGAGGATGTTATCACGTTACTCGAGTTATAATCGCATAGAAGAGATGTACGAAACACATCCTCTACGTGGCCACAAGGTGTTGTTTGGACAGTTTCATGTCCCAACCGGGTGCTTCTTTCGGTTTGTCGTCCCGTTGAGGTTGAGGAAGAGGCATCGACTGGGCTGGAGGGACTGAGGCACCCCGTATATTTGGATGCATTCGAATGTTGATGAAAGCAAAACCAGCTCTGAAGCGGTAGACTACAGTTGGCTAATGACTGACTTCTGTCTACTGGGGGGGGGTGCTACCTGAGAGAATCTCGCCTTACACGCGTACGGAGTGCTATTGGACCACGAATGCTTTGTTCAGTCTCTGTATCGGATTTGGAGAGTGGGGGCGAGTTGGGAATGAATGGTGTGCATGTAGTATGGTATGGTGTATTGATAATGATGATGTTCTAGTTGACTCTTATTCGAAAGGTTAATACGCTAGTCGAGGTGAAATTGTTATTTGCGACAGGTCATTGCTTGTTGACGTTGAATTGCTAACGTTTCATTCTATAATTTAGACCTGGCTCTAAACTTTAATTAATATATGTACTCCTGTCTTTGAGCAACTGTCCTCTAAACTGTAGCTATACGTTCAGGGATACATGTAGCCGTCTTTCTCCTCCTAAGCTTTCGTTGTTTCAATTAATCGACTCTTACACTTTATTGGTTCTCATCTGCCCTAGAGATCACTCCCAATAAAATAAAAGGAACTGGGCGAGGATGAACTGAGTAGTCCTTGCTGAATGGAGCTGGCGATAACGTATTGGGGGACCCTGTGGGGGTAAATTGATGGGTCAACTTGTCTTCAGTTCTCTGCGCCGCGTGATAGATACCAAGGCTTAGGAATAAGAAATAGCCTTTTGGTCCCAGGCGCATTCAAGGATGTGAGTCATGCGCCTCGCCTGGTATACGAACAACTACACACGTATGAGATTGATAAATATAACGGGTTTGATATATTATATTGGGGTTGATCAATTGATTGTTCCAGAAATGGTCCCAGGAATGTCGAGGCGGAGTACTTATCTTTTCCATAATTACTCCTGTCACAATAGGCGATAACATGCTGAGATGTTTAGAGTTCAGAAAATACCCGCCTCGTCAACTCCCGAAGTCAAACAGAATATGTACTCCGGGGTTTACCTGCGAGTGATATCCCATGATTCCACCAGCCACATACTATAAACGCACCGCTAAACCTCGAGTTATTCGGGGGGTTGCCAAGGCAAAAAGCTGGGGATCTTCACCTTTGGAGGCAGAGATCTTCAATAAAACAGCCCTCTTCTGCAGGATCTAAACTAAATGTAGCTTAGCAGCTGAGCTTGGAAACCCCCCGAATAGCTCGAGATTTAGCCCAGTCATTCTCCAGCGCTGCCTTTGGTTCGTTACGTGAGACACCGAAAGGGAAATTTCACTGCCTTAATATCTTCTTCCTCCATAATGAGGCTCACATAATACCGTGCCACGACGTCTGCGCCTGAAATAAGGCCCTCTCCCTCATGAACCCCCAATCCCCTCCACACATCATCTTCTTATTTGTGGAGTTAAAGGTATGTCTTATATACATGTATGGTACAATCAATTAAGGTGGCCGCTTAAGCTTTCACCCCTGTACGCGTACGGAGATACTGGGTATATCGGCGATCCGGGCTCCGGAACAACGTTCTCGCCTATTCTACCAATCGCGCATATATGCGCATGCTTCCAGGTCCAAAAGGAAGCAATGCTTTTTTTTGTGTCGGAGGCTCCGAATAACAATCATCCAACGTGGGGAGAGAATGAAAGAACAAGAGCGAAAAAATTCTGCCTTGGAGTGCAAATGCACCCAGTGCAAAGTGCAAGGGGGGAATATTTTCCCGCATCGTCTATGCCCGCCCAATCGCTAGCGACGAGAAAAAGACGTTGCACTGAGGCTGGGCAACTGTGCTCGGCAGAGAGTGAGGCCGAGTCTTGGCAAGTCGTCGTCGGAAAATTACTTGGGAACCTTCTGTAGATGTACATACCGGGTACATGTAATGCAACCGTATGTCTACGCACAGAAAAGAGAATGTAGTTGCAGCGTGAGCTATGGGTGTCGTCATGGGATATCGTATGAGGCCGGTAAAGTAAGCTTCTTTTTTTTCATTTGAGAGAACATACATGTATGTAGGTACTCTCTTCCACACATATTCCACACAACATTATTGAGTGACTCAACGGCCGGGGAGGCCGCCTGTTTCACAAAGCCACCAGTACTATCATAGTAGATTCTGATCCCATCTCAAGAACGGTTGACCGTATGTGCTACTACCCCCCCCCCCCCCCCACACCCTTCAATCTGCAGGGCTTGCTTGCAATGGTCAGGATGATGGTATCTGATAGCTGTTTTAGGTACGTCTAGCAGGGTGCGTTTACGGGTGCTCTTCCTAAGTTCCTATGTGCCTCTGAGTAATCGTTCTCAAGCATATGGATGGGCATGAAAATACTTCCAATCAACTGGCAATGATCTCAAAGAGGAAAGCAGAAAGTGCACCTCATCATCAAGGCGTGGTTCATGTCGTCGTCTGCCAACCGGAATAAAAACAGGGCCAAAGATAATGCCACAGGATAGACGAACGGTGATCGAACAGTCGAAAGAGGCTGCGCTGTATATGTGTAACCTGCACTACGTACTGCAATCCCTCACCACTTCCCCTCCACCTCAACCCCAAATGCGATCGCTACGGATAGTTTGTTAACCCATGGCCATCATGAAGCGAGCGAGAGCTTCGCCCAGTAATTACGCGTATCAAAAGGAATGCACTCTCACCCCTCCCCATCATCCCTGGTACAACATCCCCGCCAACAAATAAGCATAGAGCGGGCAACCAATGAAAAGAAAGAAGGAAAAAACAGAAAACAACAAGGTTGTAGTGTGTGTATGTACCTACTATGGCCTACGGACGCGTCACACAATTTCCCGAGGTGCTGGGTTTTGTATTCACGAAACCTTATTATAGGTGTCAAAAGGAGGCCTTGGCTGGGGTTCTGGAGTCCGGATTTCCAGATGGAACACTGCCTGATTGGAAACGGGGAAGGGAAGAGACTGTGATATATAAAGAGCTTGCGGGAATCTGCTTTGACTCAGAGTCGATAAATAATAATATCACAGGCTCCTTCCTACAATTACAAGAAGCTTATCTTATAATTAGTCACTTGGGCTTTTATATATATATACACCACAACCCCACAGAGATCAAGAACCACCAGTCTGATATTCGCCTTCAACATGTCGCACACTAGCGTCAACTCCACTATCATAGATCCAAAGGACTGCACGTTCGAGACCTGCTCGATCGAAGACTCATATTTCGACTACCGGCCCTCACTCGCACTCAACAGTCTGCTCATTGCGCTGTTTGGGCTCTCCGCAGTGGTGTACCTCATCCAGGGCATCCGTTACAAGACATGGAGCTTCCTCGCCGTGATGCTACTGGGTAATACTGCCGAGATCATTGGCTATGGCGGGCGAGTTTGGGGATACAACAATCCGTTTACAATGGACCCCGTAAGTCACGATATATCTCTAACCATATTGAATGCCCCATACTAACGTGCCCGCCAGTTCTTGATCCAAATCTGCTGCCTCACCTTCGCACCCGCCTTCTTCGCCGCCGGCATCTACCTCTGCCTCTCCCGGATGTAAGTTCCCCCCCCCCCCCCTCTTCACCAAAAACAACAATACTAACCCCGCTCCAGCGTCATCATCTTCGGCGCCGATATCTCCCGTATCCCCCCTAAAGCCTACACCTGGCTCTTCGTCAGCTGCGACTTCATCTCCCTCGTCCTGCAAGCCGCCGGCGGCGGCGTCGCCTCCACCACCTCGCAAGACGGCGAGTCCCCCACGCTCGGCACAAACATCATGATTGCGGGTCTGGGCTTCCAGGTGTTCACACTAGCGATGTTCATGATCCTGTGCGCCGAGTACGCGCTGCGTGTTGTGCGGCGCAAGGGCAGCCTCGACCCCACGCACGCGAAGCTGCGCGCGAGCCGCAAGTTCCGCGGGTTCTTGTGCGCGCTGGCGTTGAGTACTGTGTTCATCATGATTAGGAGCGTGTATCGAGTTATTGAGATGGCGCAGGGGTGGAGTGGCGCGCTGATGGCGGATGAGACGCTGTTCTTTATATTGGAGGGGATCATGGTGGTGTGTGCGGTGGGAGTGCTGAATGTGTTCCATCCGGGGTGGTGTTTTGGGGAGGGATACAGAGTGACGGAGAAGGGTGGCGAGGAGGAGTCGATGTGAGCTGGTAGTTAGGGAGTTGGGGTTCTTTTGAGGTTTTGTTTAGGCTTTGCAATTGGATTGGGGTAATGGGATTACATTAACGGTGATGATTACTGGTGATGGCTATGGGGATTTTAGATTTCATCTTGTCTTTTTTTTCTCTTTTCTTTTATTTCTTCATTTTCATTTTTATCTCTTGTTTTTTTGTTTAAACGTTTTCTCATATTTTTCTGGCGTTATTGTATATCACCCACCATTCAAGAACCATCCCATTTGTCACTTCGAATCCCCCTTAATTGCCCTCCATCATTCTCTGTATTACTACGATCCTGCATTTCTTAGTATATAGAAAATCTGCCCTGTACCTAGATTTTAGCCATCCAATCTATAACTAATACATATACACCGACCACCCGTCCACCCGTCGATCCCTCAAGTTTGAAGAGCCAATGATTACAAACCCCCCCCCCCCCAAAAAAAAAAATCCTTCGGCCCGCGCGCCACGTATAAAACCGGGCCCCCCGGCGGCCTAGGGAAAAAAAAAAGTATTATACAGGGCCAGCCAGCCCCCACGGGGCTGTGCTGTGCGGTTTTACTATTATTGACTGATTGGTTGGGTATGACGTGCTGGGTTATGTAGCTAGGCGATATCGATAATGAGCATGAGGACTAGCTATTTGGATCAACGGAGGCCGGTGTCGCGGGTCTTTGGCAGGGTTTGGGTTGGTGGTTGTTGTGGGCAGGGTTAATTGGTGGGGGCGGGTGGAGTCATGGGATGTCACTCGGGCTGCTTGAGTGGTTGGGGCGGGTTCGGTCATGGGTTGTGATTCGGTTGTGATTGGGCGAGGGGGGGGGGGGGGGGGTGTTTAATTCATTACAGTTAACTGCGAAAGTCTTGATTTTTTTTTCTTCAATGACTTACCCAACGCTGTTTTTTGAAGAAACCCCCCCCCCCCGGCCGAATTTTGACCATTTTTGTAAAATAATTCAAATTACTTTTTGACAATGGGAGCTATCGTGGTTTGGAGTGATCTAATCTTTTTCATAGATTATTTTATTTCAATTATATTGCTCTTTGAATATGAAAGATTTGGCTTGAACTAACCTTCATGGGCATGATAAGGTTTTCGTAAGTCTTTGACGAAAGGCGAAAAAAGGAAAATCAAGACTTTGTGCAGTTAACTGTAATTACATGCAACCTTTCGGTTATGGTAATATCGCACTCTTCTACCAGATTGGGCTGGGGTGTTTATGGTAGTTATTCTGCTGATAGTCTTGGTGTAAGAGCGTCTTGATCATTTGAGAGCTATTAACAGCCGTTTACTGCTATTTACGTATCAGGTCCTTTGCTATAGACGAAAGTCTGCATGCAATTAATGAATCAAACAACAAAAAAGAAGAAAAAATGTATCCCATCCTACAAACGAATCAAGAGGAAGCTAATTAATGAGTTAAACAAAAAAAAAATCAAGAGGCTCCTTCCTTTACGCTTTTTATCCCAACCATAACCCAAACTAAACCCATGTTAACCGTCGACCCAGCCCAGAATAAAACCCAGTACCGCCCTATGCATATACAACCGTAATATTTATACAATTAAAAAGAATAAAGAACGAGGCCTATAAATCGTGTCCTCATTAAATTTGTCGTTTGACCTGTGCCTCCGCTGCATGCATAATTTCCATCCTCTCCTGCACACTTCTCTGTATCCCTAATTGAAGTTGTCCCGACCCATGCGACTCCCATGTTCCTCTCTCCTCCACACCCACATTCTCTGGTCCCCTCTCCCTTTCCCTTTCCCTCCCCGCCCCCCTCCCCATCACCCTCTCCATCCCCCTCTCTCTCCCCCTCTCCATCCCCCTCTCCATCCCCCTCTCCATCCCCCTCTCCATCCCCCTCTCCATTTCCATCCCTCTCCCCCTTTCCCTTTCCCTCTCCATCCCCCTCTCCATCCCCCTCTCAATTTCCATCCCTCTCCCCCTTTCTCTCGCCCCCTCACGTTCCCCTTCTCCCTCGGCCTCGTCGCTTCCTTCGTACCTGAGACTATCCATCGTGCTCCCGGATCCATTTCTTCCTCTCGACCCCTGTCCTCTCCCGTTATCACTTCCTGGAAACAAACCGATCTCCTCCACAAATCTGATAATCTCAGCCTGTACACTGATAATCCCACCCCCTAGAGAATACTGCAGCGCGTCCTCCTCGTGCTCCGGCCCAGAGGGTGAATTCTGTCCTCTCCATGCATTCAGGCCCCTGCTAATACAGGGATCGATAAATGCCATCAAAGCATAGAATATCCCACGGCCGCCGTAGAAGGCGTAGTATACGACGTCTGTGGTTTGTTAGTAAATATAAATAGATGCTGAAAGGAAATTGAGAACGGACAGAGATTATAGTCGTATTGGGTGTATATCCCCGAGGTGGTGGAGATGCGTAGATCTGCAACCGTTATGAACTGAAATGAAAGTTTTGTTAGTCCGTTGATTTTACAAGGGTGGGGGCGGTGGGATGCATACAAAGTTGAGAATGATCATTACAATTGGGTATATTGCTATCAACCTGTGTTAGCTTGTAAACTGTAAACGGGTGGGAAGCGAAAGGGAAATTACAAATCCTGAAAACAACATTTCTGAAACTCTTATCATTTGATAAGTTCTTACTTGCCAACCTCGCAGCATTGTTCCCCAATGGATTTCCCCTTGTATCCAGCATTGGGATACTTCGAAACCTCCCGGACGCGGACGCCTCAGAGGAAGAGCCCAATGTCCCCTTGCCCGTAAACTCCCTAGTTAGACGACGAAAAATTGAAGAGGATGGCAATGATCAAACTTACTTTGTGTTTATACAAATAAGTTAAAGTAATCGCCGCACTCACACCCGTTATCACCACTGCAAGTAAGATCCATAATAGCTGCGTGCTAATTTGCCATACCAAGCGATCATGCTTGTTGGTGGAAGTGAGCCAGCAAACACCTATTACATGGTCCCAACCAAACTTTCCCTTTATGACTTTTCTCCACTTGGCGTTAGTGAAATCGTTTTGATACTTGGGCTGGCGTGGGGTAAACATACGTGGTGGTAGACTGACAGCAAGATTGAGCGCGAAAGTGCCAATAATGTAATATTTTTCGAAAGCTAGGACGCTGACGGAATGTACAAGAACGAGTTGGAGGTTGAGCGCAATGCAGAGGATAAAGTAGTTGGTTACACCTGTAGAAAATTATTAGGAAGTGCCGTTATGTGGTTGGAGAGACGAGTCCATACCAAGCCAAAACTGGATCAACCACACACCGGCAACTAAATTATTACTTTTAGTTATTTATGCAAGTCTTATCGTGGTGGCACAGATCAACTAACCACACCAGAACTGTAAATGAGATAATCAGCAACCGACTTGAATATCGTTGGGAGAATCTTCACATAGACTTACACCTGGATTAACCTTAACGCAAATTATATATCCAATCGAATACACACAACTATAACTATTTAGCTACCTATGCCCTGCATCCCCGAGACTAGTTTACCTACTTTGACAGCAGCGCATACATCAACAACCGAAACGATAATCGGTCCAGTGACTTTCTTGACTCCCGGTTGGAATATATTAATCCTACAATTCCCAGCACAATTAAACATAATAGAAGCGATATGCCGGCTAGGATCGCGCTCATGTTGTTCTACCCATGGGGGTGGATTAGTTTCAATTCAGGTACAAGTATGATCTCGCCCCCTACTTACCATGGCAAGTACTCTATGGGGCGTAAGAAAGCTTGTTGGTGTGGATATTGGGGTCCTGGTTGTTGACATTGTGATTTTCGGAGGTAGAGAAATTAGCAAGCTAGGATATTTAGCTAGGGTAGCTAGATAGCTGGGCGAGGGAAGGGAAAAAGCTAAAACGAAGCAAAACGAACAAACAGAACACGAGAAGCGAACCAAAGGAAAACTTTATTGGGAAGGCGAGGTGAGGCGAGAGGGGAAAAAGTGGGAACACGACCTAGATGTCGTTCATTACAATTGAGCCCCCCCCCCCTCCCCACCACAACCACCACCCCCTTGGCTGCTGTGGAACCGTCGCAGAGCCCCGGAATATTGGTTCTCGCGTGGCCTGAACCTATCAGCAACTACCGCTTACAGGCTGAGGTGATGTGTAGGGCTGAAATTTTAACCACCAATACAGATCGAGTACAATACGTGGCTGCATAGAAGCTTGTTCTTTGCCGCAAGGGTTTTGTAGATTGAGTTTTGATATCTTGTATTCGATCTTCATATTTTGAAGAAAATATTCGGGCCAAGCAACAATACAGCAAGCTCAAAATTCGTAGATAGGGCACGCCCAGCGCACAACGATCTGAATCGGCCTATGGACCAATCATGCAGATGCGTGTTCTACAGGAGTGACGCCTGCGGGCGCTAGAAGGCTTTGAAACCCGCGCTTGCGGCGCCCAACTGTGATTATTTAGAAGGCTGGACAGCTTCTATATGGTGCGCGACATGCATGAGTGGGTGGAAAAATAGGAAAGCAATGAGGTCCACCGAAACGCTCACCCTTGACTCAGTTTCTTGAGGCTGAAAGTTGAAGCGCAGGAACAACCAGTCAAAAACGTGATGATGAATCGCCAAGTAAAAACACCAACGTCCCCGCATAGAAGGTCTCGGTGATGCAAACTCCGTGTGGAGATCATCTTATCCCCGATTATTATCCCGGGGGCATTCGGGGATATCGCCGCAGCCTTCAATTCAGTCCTTCGGATGGCGGTTTTTTTTCTCCCATACTCGAGCTCGCTTGCCCAAATACCTCTCTAGGTGGCAATTCGCGTGCCGTGTGCTTCGCGAAGGTATATTAATTCCCTAATGTGCTCTAGATTCTAGAAGGTCCGGTGCCGCGGATCTGGAGACGTCCGAGCTCACTCCTAATGAAGGTGTTGATTCAGTGCATATTTGAAACCGAGGCTTCCATATTTTCAAAAGAATCTCAGCAGGATAGACTGAAAACGTGTATGATACCATAGCCACGGGCAAACGGGCGCTTGATACGCCCAGATGTTCGTGATACGTATTTACCTAGATTAGCTTGTTTACTAGAAGAAACCACCAATCAGGATCAGCATAGCACACACGATAAGTGCGACAAGACTTCACCGCAAGATCGGCATTTAGGAGTTGAGAAGATTAGATGAAGATACATACATAGCTATAGGAGGACACCCATACCCTGCCAACATTGCAAGATCTTCACACAAGAAGGGGCAGTTAATTTTCGATTTGATAAGTATGAATTATGAATGGTGGCGATAACCTGATGGATGTGATTGAGATGAGATGGCAAGCTTATTATCTCGTTAAGAGTGAAACTCCCACCTTCATGCAAGACCAATACCCGGAAGAGAAGAGAGGGCGACTTTATGAAGATTTAGTCTGATGGGAACTGATGTAGGTACTGAGCGAGATAGCAGGTTGAACTAACACGTTGTGATACAAGCGTCACCGTAAAATCTGAGTACAGTCGCACCTCGTTATGTCGTTGGCGTATTCTGGGAGCCCAACGCATACGAGATAGCAAATATACCAAAATATACGAGATAGCAAATTATGTTTATGTGGAGGAAGGTAGTACCTGTCCCGCAAACCCGTACGAGACAGCAAGAGATCCGAGACATCAAACTACGAGATAGTGAGGTGCGACTGTATTTATGTTGCGAGACAGCATGGGTATAGGCCAACCAGAGGCAGACTTTGAACGCCAATATGCAAGTTTTGGTGTAAAATATCCCTGCTGCAGCGCAACATACATTCTCAGATTTTACGGTATATTTCGCGGTTCGTTGCCAACTACATGCATGCATACAGTACATGTATGTACTTGTATTTACGATTACCGACTTAATTTTCTCATATTCTTCCTTCTCCTCTCCATCATCAATTGAAATTCAGAAATAGCTCCACATGAGATCAAAGTGAGCGTAGGCCAGCACCTGGCGTGCCGCTATCGATGGCAGTTCTGTTCTATCAATTAATACTCTCTGTACCTACTTTGAAAGTTCATAACCCACTTTACCGTTTAAACTAACTACGTTCGGGGACTCGGGATTCAAAAAGCCTTTCGATCCTCGTATAGGCCATGTGATGAATTCTAGAATTTTATGGTTTCACTCATCCCAATATCAGCTCTGGGATTTCGTTCGCGGGATCTCAGCTGCGCTTTGTGGAAACTGGCCCTTCATCGTTGAGCTTTTACGAGCTAAGGTGTATTTAGTTCCTTACTTTTCTTTTACTGAAGAGTACTAGGCCTGAATTGACACGAACTACTGAGATAACCATTGAGTTTTCCAATTTTAAATTCTATCGATCTAAACTCTCTATCACATAACTTCAACACACAATATATCAAACGACTCGATTAATCTCTTACCAAATCATTTCTAATCAACTTAGCTCTGCATCGGCATATCCGTCGCCACCATCTTCGTAAAACACACCAACACCCAAGTCACTATCGCCATTCCCATCGGTTTGCTCCCAAACGGCACCTCAATATCCTGCTCCCATCCCGACAAGTGCTTCACCTCCATCTCGCCGTCCTCCTTCAACCTCACCACCAAAAAGTTATCAACCTTCAACTTGTGGCCTTTAGTCCTCAACATCCATGGGTTCAACAGAGTCCAATCTAACTTTGCAAAAGTCTCCTCGTCGTACTTGATATGGCACCCCGAGTCCCCGTGATTAACACCATCCGGGATCACTGCTGCCAATTCTCTCACCGGAGTCCTGCATAACGGACATGCGAACTCCCCCTCTCTCTTCGCAGCAGAGCTAGAACATAGTGCCACTGTGCACTCAGTACAGAATGCATGGCAGCAG